>OY977944.1:31790082-32390082 GCA_963854355.1 Epinotia brunnichana
TGAATAAAGGGGGCAACGCGCTTGTAATTCTTCTGGAGTCACAAGTGTCCATAGGCGACGGTACTTGCTTAACATCAGGCAGGCCGTAAGCTTGGTTGCCACCGACGTTGTATAAAAAAAAAAAACTAAGAATACTTTTTCTTTGCGTTTCAAAATAGTTTTCCTTAATATTAAATAACGCACGATTTTTCTCATCTCATGTTGAATAAGGTAAACTTGCCCGCGCGATAAAAGTAAATATAGCTTATGTCCAGAAAGCCCAATATATACATGATATATGTACTTGACGATGATGATGATATCATCATCATCGTCAAGTGTTGGACATAGGCCTCCCCCAAAGAGTGCCAAAGTGACCGGTCCTGCGCCACCCGCATCCAGCGAACTCCCCCGACCTTTACCAGGTCATCAGTCCACCGCCTACCAACGCCGCGCCTTCCGGTTCGGTACGTGGTCGCCACTCGAGAACCAGTACATATATCATGTATATATTGGGCTTTCTGGACATAAGCTATATTTACTACATATGTACTGGTGAAAGATTTTTGAAATAGGACAAGCGTTTCCGGAGATTTCTCCTTACATACTGACAACCTTACAAAGCTTCTTTATTATTATATTAGTATACTTGCTTACATAATAAAACATCTATCACACATGTAAAGGATCTCCAGATTAAAATTTTAATTTACATCCAAGTAAATAAAGAGCCTATATCGGCCAACTAATCAAATTAGCCAACTGAAAAAAAGAACAAAGCATTCGCAAACATACTTTGAAAGAATCGGCAATAAAGAAGAACGACGGAGGCAATCGCGGAGTGAAGAACCACGGACATATCTTGATAGATCACGCAAATGTAGGTACCTTAGTGCCACCGATCATGTACCAATTGTAAGTAAGTAACAGGTTTCTGTCAAAAAAATCATTTTTGATACAAGCTTTTATTGCCGACTGTACTTATATGCATACCATCATTAAATACTCATTGAGACGATTCTAACGAGCCCAAACTCGATGGGGTTGTGTTGTTTTATTGCGGAGTTCATATGGCCACCTTCCAGCTCCAGCATCAGATCAGCTCCATGTCATCATAATATTGCATTGTCATGCGATATACATATGTATGCAAAATTTCAGATCAATCGGTGGACAGGAAGAGAATCTTCAATTACTAAATTTGACTCAAGTTTCGATGAACAGAAAATTCTGCGAAACATTTTATTTAGTGAATGAAACACGTAAAGTAAAGTTAGGAGGCATGTAAAGTAAACATAACGATGTAATATATTATTTTGTGGATTACGCATTGGAAATAATGTGCTCCACCCTTGCGCAAAAAGGTGTTATTGAATGAAAAAAAAGGCTCTGATAAATTATGATTAATTTGAAAAATTGTCATATTTAATATCAACATAGGTATCAAAAAAGTAATTTTGCACCAACCGTGCGAAGCCGGGGCGGGCAGCTAGTATATTAATAAAAAAAACATACTTCATTATTAAATACAAATACGTATCTATATATAAATATATTTGCGTATACTATTGCATAAGTGCTTAGGGGTACCTATTTACTAAATACTTTCCGCTAAACTTAAAATAAATAAATATTTGCGGACAATCTTACACACATCAACCTAGTCCCAAACTAAGCAAAGCTTGTACTATGGGTACTAGACGACGATATATATACTTATATAGAGAAATAAATACTTAAATAGATAGAAAAACATCCATGACTCAGGAACAAATATTCGTGCTCATCACACAAATAAATGCCCTAACCGGGATTCGAACCCAGGACCTCTTGCTTCGTAGGCAGGGTCACTACCAACTAGGCTAAAGCGGTCGTCACTTGTATTCAGACAGCGTTGTATTTTATTTAATCGTATGGCATACATTATTTGGCCTTTGACTTTGTCACTTTTTAGTACATCCCAGGGGACACGTGCAGGGTTGTGCAGGGAAGGTAGCTCCTGCGGACGCAAGTTAGTTTTTTTTTTTCCACACTTACAACTATCTTTACAGGTACTAAGCCTAAGGCAATAGGGTAACTATTTGTACAACCATGTTACAATTTATATCTAAGTATTATTATAACATAAGTAATATAAACAGCAGACTTTGTGAATTCATTCAGAGAACACGAAAACAGGTCTATGTTATCTGCTATTAAGCACTTGGTGCACTGGGCAGTTGTCCCTTCTTTGTCAAGTAAGTGGGCAACTCGACTGTTAGAGGTTCTTAAGCCGCCCGAAGGCCTCTAACTTACCGACTACTCTGTCATAGACAGCATCCGGGATCAACTTCTTAGCGTGCCTTCCAAAGCACGGAAGCGCTCATTTATAGTAACCACTCAAACTGGCGGTCACCCATCCAAGGACTGACCGCTGCCATCTTTGCTTTACCTGCGTTATGAACTGCGGGGCTATGAACGCTTGTATTAAGACAAAAACACAAACCCTGAAAACATTACACTCCTTTTCGTTGGGCAGTCGTGTGAAAATATATTTGATGCCGACTGTAAATGCGACATGTAATATATCTGTGAGGGGAACCCTGTCGGATTAACTCTGTCACTCGATCAGAATGAGCGCTCAATCTCTTCCTGGTCTGATTTGTAGGGCGGCAAGGGGGCCGATTAGGGTCAATGGAGAAACTGTGTTTTGGGATTCACTTAGGTTGTTTATTTGTTTTTATTACGTTTTAAGTAACTTCTGTGTTTCGCGGGTAGAGGACAAATGAACGATGGTACAGTCACCGGCATCGATATAGGTACAGCGTGTATTTTTAATATTACCTCAAATTGTAACCTGAGGTAGGTGTTAGTGCTATGAACCGATATTGCAAGATTTTTTTTTAAGTACCTACCAACTTTTTTTTTCCTTATAAAATAATTCAGCACTCAATGTATCACTACATTGTCTTACTGATGTGAAGTCACAACTAACCCGCTTCTTCCTTAAACATTACATTGCGCCTCAATAAAATTTTCGAAAATTAATTACGCTTTGGTAGTTAGAGCTAACTTGCAATTTTCTTACAATATCGGTTCATGGTACTAAAAGCTATGTATGGTTACAGTTTTAGGTAATATTAAATATAAGCTGTACGAGTATATGATGGATCTAAGGCCGCAAAAATATCTGACACGCTCTAACAGATCTAGGAATAGATTTGTCATCAGATATTTTTGCGGCCTTTGTTCCATCATAATATTCATGCCGGTGACTGTACTAGCAGTTGATATTCCAATTCAACTTTTTGCGCATTGTTTTATTTATGGCCCTCGTACTCTCGTTTGCGTTTAATAAAGGAGATGCGGGGCTAAATATAGTGTTTTTCCATACGGAAGGTCGATTC
Organism: Epinotia brunnichana; assembly: GCA_963854355.1. Lineage (NCBI taxonomy): Eukaryota > Metazoa > Arthropoda > Insecta > Lepidoptera > Tortricidae > Epinotia > Epinotia brunnichana. The sequence continues at coordinate 31,793,448 of OY977944.1, forward strand.
TATTATTGCATAATAGGGGTGTAGACTCAAAATGTATTATTACTCCAATAGAAAGAAGGCAAAAAAAATGCATAGCGACGAAAATCCTATTCAGATATCTCAAAAAATGACGAAGCTACAACCGTTTTAATATTATAACCCAGATCATGCTAGACTATTTACATACTGGAGCATTGAACCAGCTCCACTTGCTAGCTACTTATCTCGCTATATTCCTTGATATACCGTACAAAAGATACTGAACAGATATACATAACAACATAAGGGTGTAAAAATGCCACGCAATTTCCTCCTCAAGCGCCGATAGCTTTTGATGGCCCTTATTGAATTCGTGGCATAATAAATTACATCAAACGGTACATTACACCTAACGCACTCTGCGTCGGGGGCGCGAACGTACTTAATTTTGTAAGCAACGTTTTTACAAGCTTTTATTTACTCTCACCTGTCCCGTTGTCTGTAATCAAATCTTGCACTTGGGGGGAATTTGCACACAAATCCAAAAACAAAACTGTAATGATGACGCTAATACCTACATCATAAATTACACAATAAAAATTTGCACACCTTCATCAATTTTTGTGTACGAAGCATGCCCACTTGGGCTTGTACAGTCGACGCCAAAAATATGTTTACACTTATGCACCTTATTCCATTGCAATAAGGCGAAAGCTGTAAATATATTTTTGGCGTCGACTGTACTTTGACAGTGGGGAAGTGGTGCGAATGCCTGCTCCCTTCCGTGTTGCTCGAAGTCCATGGACGACGAGCCTCTCCTTCCAATTAGCCTTTCCTTGAGATGCGGTGGAAGAATTACAGAATTCGTAGTTCAACAATATTATTGATGAAAGTACAGGACAATCTTACCCAAATCGAGCTAGCCCTATAAAGGGTGTAATTGATTCTAGATGACGATATATTCAATTTATGTAAATACTTAAATACATAGAAAACAACAAGACTCAGAAGCACATATTTATGCTCAACACACAAATATGTGCTCTTACCGAGATTCAAACATATCAGGGTCATAAAATAAAGTGCATTTTGTTTCTGTTACTTACACAGGAATGCTATGACTTAATGTCGATAGGATTCTGATTCTAACATTGACAGGCATTTTCATTGTACAAATAAGTTTGCTTGTAAAAAGCCAACCCAACTATTTCCCAACCTGGTCTGGTACTAAATGTAATACTTACAAGAAAGCAATATAAATATGATACTAGGGTACCGAAAATCAGCTCCTCTATTTTCGAGAAGAGCACTTTTGTAACTGCAATTCGTGTATTTAACCATCTGCCGTCTGATATAAAAGCTATGGAAGGTAGTTCGTTCAAAGTAAATTTAAAAAACTGGCTTATAAATAAATCATTTTATAGCCTCAATGAGTTTTTTGGGTCAGTAAACAGTCGTGAAAGATTTTAGGATTTAGTAAATGAATGTATTTTTAATGTTAGTTATATGCTATGAATGTACCTAAATATTGCACGCCCGTAAGGGCACCTGTTGAAACTATTTGTATACATGTTATCCATACCATACACAGTTATGCAATAAATAATTCTTATTCTTATTCTTATTCTTATTCTGACCCTAAAATGTCCGAACGCACTTTGGTCTGGGAGGTCTATCTGAATCGGAGTATTGAGATAAATATCGTTTTTTGCGTGCTCTCTTTCTAGAACGCCTTGTCACGAATATAAGCGAGTGCACGCGACAAATGTGAATAGGGTATTTGACCACAGTGAATATAAATCTGTTTTTTCATTAGCAACAGATAAACATTACGAAAATACTCGGAAAGTATCAATCTTTCATTTAAGTTTGCTATTTTAAGATTTTTAAATTTATAAAAACTTATAATAAGGACGTTGTTTGGTTGTGACGTTACAAGCAAGTAATCCCTACAAAATTCCATACTAATGGAGCGTTTTTGACGTTTCATAAAAAGAAGCTGATTTGATTTTTGTCAATTACCTACCGTATTTGATACGAGTATCGTACCAACAAATTTAAGTCAGATAGATCTCAAGGTCGCGTTCTTAAGGTGATATTGAGTTAACCTTAATTGACATTTATTGTTTTTAAGAAATAAGTTGATTTGTTATCTATCAGTTGCGTCTGTAATTAAAGTAGTTGTATCTTGTAAATAATTAATATTAATAGAATCAGGTCTCCCCCAATGGGATCCTTATTGGATCAGGTCAGCTACGGGCACTTCCACGAAGGATAACTATCGAAATACCTTGTTAGTATTATTATTATTTGTTTTGTGGGCCTTTATATGCCGCTTCGACCAGCAAGTGATCTATTGTGGCAGCTCTTTCCTTAGAGTTCACCGTTAAGTCCCGATCCCGTTGCCTCCTGGAAATTCCAGATTATTTGGGCGGTGATATGTTGTACTTCTTGTGGGCGCACGATGTGCCGCCCTAGGTAGGTAGGTACTTCTTTTATGCATGAGTGGTCCGCAGGAGCACAAAAACCTTGTTAGTAATTAATTAAGTTATTTCTTAATATTATAATTATAAATGAGAAAATGTGGATTCAATCCCGCAAAAATGATTTTGCGCAAAGATTTAAGGTACCTACATAGGATTATTTTTATTCTTCTCACGCTTAAATGCCGAATAAATTTTAATTAAATTTGAAATAGAGTTAATTTTGTCCGAGAGAAGGGCAGAGATACGTTTAATATCGCAAATTTACTTTCCAGTGTGCTTCAACTGTTCGAAATTAAGTTAAAAGAAGTGATCGAGTTATTGTATAAGTAGTTTAAATCAAAACTCACATTGAACAAGTGAAATCAAAATATTTTTCAAAAAACCCTACTGCTATAATTGTTGTTACGCCAACTTTGAATCGTTATAAATCCAAAAGGATTCTTTTAACTAAAAAAATATTTAAGAAACTCATCATTATGATTTTAAAATACTGATACAACGTTACCCCACATGACATAGTTAGTCGACTTAATTTATTACTGTCTGTTGACGTATGATTCCTAAAAAACGACCCACGTGTTTGATCTCTAGAATGCCACAAAGGAACAAACATACATACATAAACACATTACCCTCCTTTGCAACGTGCAGTCGGGTAAAACCACATTTAATGTAATTTTATGCATCATGCAAGGCCAAACAAATACCTACATCTGGATGTAGTTTCACTGTTCAAATATCAAATAGTTTTCATAAAAAGGACAGTCGAACCTCAAAAAATTACAGTTTTTAGAGTTCCGTACCAAAAAGGTAAAAAAAGGAACCCTTTGCTGCGACTCCGTCCGTCCGTCTGTCACAACGTTTTTTTTTTTTTTTTTTTTTTTTTTTAATTTATTGACCAATATAATCTGAGTAGTACATTTTGGTATACATTTTTTCACCAGCGGAAACCTCTAGGGTTTATATGCTGATGAATAGTTCGCTATGGTACATTAATTTACTTGAATACATCACCGTTATAGGCGCATAATTATTACAATACACTCGTATTGGGTTCAGATAACGTCAGATACCTTTTGATACTAGGTATCAATTGTAAGCTATTTACGTATTTATGCTGTAGTTCTTTTGGTAGTTGGTTTATTATATAAGGAAGAAGATATCTGACGTTTCTTTTCCCATGAACATTGACAAAATTAGGTAATTTGAACATAGCTTGTTTTGGTAAATTTTGTCTAAGGTTGCTTTTTCTTACATATAATACTAAATGTTCTTTGTACGCATACTCTTCCCCCAAAATACATAGTTTAACTTTATTGAACACTGACATTACTTCACAATAATTAAACAAACGCTCATAGTTTGGTGATATTTTATTCCTTGTGTTTTTGGGTACAATGTTTTTAGGTAATCTAATTTGTAGTTTATAAATATCGTTCAGGTAAGTTTTGTAAGTTCTACCATAACTGCTTAGTCCGTATGTAACCACTGAATCTGCCATGGAGGTATACAATAGCTTAAGTGTGCGATAAGGTAGTTTATATTTTAAAATGTGTATTTTACTGAGTAGTGCTCTTAGTTTATCGCATACATGCTTTATATGCGGACCCCAGTTAAATCTCTGGTCAATTATTAAACCCACATAAGTATGTTGCATGACTATTTCAATCTGTGTACAATTACACTTAATACATTTAACATCGTAATTATTATGCAAGCAGTCGACGCTGTGCGCTATGAGGCACGGGATGTGAGCTGCCTTATTGTGTCTAGTATTAATATCTCAGGAAATATCTGTTGAGAGGGTTAAGACACGTGTATGGAAAATGCAAAAATTTAATATACATTTTTATTTTCTGTGTAAATATGAAGAATATGAGGGGGGTTAAAAAATCAAAGTCTAGTAAATAGATTAGTAAATAGATCAAATGGGGTATCATATGAAAGGCCTTTAGTTGTTCTTCTAAAACCGTTTTTAGGGTTCCGTAGTTAAATGGCAAAAAACGGAACCCTTATAGATTCGTCATGTCTGTCTGTCTGTCTGTCAGTCTGCCTGTCTGTCCGTCCGTATGTCACAGCCACTTTTTTCCGAAACTATAAGAGCTATACTGTTGAAACTTGGTAAGTAGATGTATTCTGTAAACCGCATTAAGGTTTTTACACAAAAATATAAAAAAACAATAAATTTTGGGGTTCCCCATACTAAGAACTGAAACTCAAAAAAATTTTTTTCATCAAACCCATACGTGAGGGATATCTATGGATATGTCTTCAAAAATGATATTGAGGTTTCTAACATCAATTTTTTCTAAACTGAATAGTTTGCGCGAGAGACACTTCCAAAGTGGTAAAATGTGTGTGCCCCCCCCCCCCTGTAACTTCTAAAATAAGAGAATGATAAATCTAAAAAAAATATATGATGTACATTACCATGCAAACTTTCAACGAAAATTGGTTTGAACGAGATCTAGTAAGTAGTTTTTTTTAATACGTCATAAATCGTAAAAAGCAATTTATTTAACGGAACCCTTCATGTGCGAGTCCGACTCGCACTTGGCCGCTTTTTTTTTCTACAGTGGTTAAATTTTGATTTATTAAGGAAAATGTAGAAAAAAATACAAAAAAAATACAATTTATCTAACGCCAGTTTTTGGAGTTCGCGCAAAATTATTTCTTATTACATACGCAGTAGTTGCAAAACGCCAGTTTTACAATAGGTTTTTTTTATTGACTCACATTCCGCTGCTACATTCTAAACAGTGCCTACGCCGAATGTTGGGACTAGATGCCAAAGCGGAGCCTTCTTTAGGGTATAACCGAGAAAACGTTAGGAGGATCATGCGGATAACATTATGCTACTAATTCTCAATTTTACTTTTATCTACACCCATATCATAAATCCTCTATACTTAATGTGTTCGGAAACCATATATAATGATAATGACCACCATTATTGCAACCAGTAACGTCACATTAGCGTTTTATCTGTGCCAGTGTTATTACAATGTATAAAAAATCGTAATAACATCGATATCCATGTTATTATGATTTTATCACTCTTAATCCTCCACAAAATCCAACGAAAACAAAACACCGAAGTTGCACAATATTATCAACATAACCTCAAAACAGTTAATACTTACTTTATAACAATCTTCGCTGACACTGTAAACTCCAATACCATCCAAAGTTGTGTTTAAAATCACATAAGCATAATTCAAAGGTAAGAAATTCATATGAATATTATTGTTGTATATGTTAACACTTGGCTGGCCTAGCCACGCCGCCATCTTATTTACGGGTGTTGTCGCCGTCTCCTTTCGTCGTCAGGGCGACACGATAAGCGAAAGCGAAACAGCAACTTGGCAATGCCAAGTTCTTGCAGTTTGGATTGCCAAGCGAATTTCGACTTTCACGTAAGTATCTAATCTCTGTATGAACTGTTCAGTGTCGTGCTTGAGTTGATACTAAATCGAATTGGAGCAATGTTGGTGGAAATAAATAACCTGATAAGGGAAGATAATGTGTAATCGTGATTTATTCATATGCTCGTTTACATATTTACAAGGCGTTGAAAAACATCAACTTAAAAGCGTATAGGTATCATATGTAAAGAAGAATTAAATAGCCAAATTTAAGAAGATATCATTGTAGCAATTTTAATTTAGTTTTTTTATAAAAAAGAAGAAATAGTTATTTTTCTGTCGTTATTTATTTAAAGAGGGATTTTATAAATGCCACCCTCGTAGTGGCTCTCTTGTCTCTTATAAGAAATTGTGTTTGTAGATTTGTAGAAATTGTAGAATATTTTGTATGTACTTTTAAATAAATTCCAGGATTATCTACAGAACTCGGCACCCAAGTAGATCTCCATCATTTCCCATTCATATTCTTCATATGGAACTTGGCTTCAATTACTACATTAACGTTCTTTTTTCATAATCAGATAAACTGTTTATAGTAGAACATAGACGTAGGAAGGCATAGGTAGATGCAGAGTTGTTAAATACATTTTACAATGCACTTGCTCTGAAAGTGCGCTTTTATACTCGTATGGTTCAGTTCAACATAAACACAGGAAGTTGTCTATGCCGGCACGACGGTGCCGGGCGGGGCCAGTCCGTGCGGGAATGGTTTTCAGGCCAATATTCCCACACACGTGCGAAAATGAGATTTCATGACAAGTAAGATTTCACCTTTACTCTATATTTTTTTTATTTCCTTGCATGATGCATTTATGATGCATTAAGTTATATCTGTACTTACCTTAATATTTAAACAATGTTATATTAAGTACATTATTATGGGTTATGTATGTACCACTTCTTGTTTTTTGGAAGAGCGGTGTCTCCTGACACAAGCAAAATTAATTGCTTAATAGGAGCCTCCAACCTTTGCTATCTGTTAATTTACTTTTATAACCAAAATAAACTTTTTTCATTTTCATTTTTTCATTGTAAATGTTGTATGATACACGTTCCCTGGCGGTCGTGTGTTTGGTCATCGCCACTCGTTGGGAATTATCTAGTTTCCGCACTTGTATCATAAATAACTACATATTGTGATATTATATGTCTTGCCCATGGGCCACAAAACATTTTGATATGATTCTATTCTCCAAAGTCTACACTACAAATAAGACCTGTTACACACGGCGACTTTTCGCATCAATACAAACGAGCGTTTCACAAATATGCGACTGTATTGCGACACTAGCTATAGATATTTGTCTACATCGATACGGTATCTGTATCGCATTTGTATCTCTGAGACGTTTATCACACTGCCGCCGTATCCGTGTGACAACCGCCTAAAACAAATTAGAAACAGCCTAAAATCTAAGTATGACCCTTTTCTCAGTAAGTTTACAATCACAGCGCAGAACCTAGTATGTAAGTTGTAACAAATAGGTACCTCGCTCCTGGGTTAGCCGAGTTGTGTTAAATACACATGTAGCTCGTATTGCGGACACGAGTTAACACTATGCGGACGTTGAAGCTCGTGACACGTGTCCATTGTACAACGAAATGCATAAATAAAATAAAACGATTTATTAACGCATCACGCACGTCGCATGCATACAGATAGGTGGGCTAGCATAGCTAACAAGTGGGTGCCACGGCGGGCGACGCAGACGGGGCCGACCTAGACGGAGATGGCGGGACGACCTGGATGTATTCCTCAGCAATTGGGTGGAAGAGGCATCTCTAATAGGGACGCATGGAGATCACGGAGAGAGGCCTTTGCCCAGCAGTGGGACACAAGATAGGCTCAAAAAAAAATAACAACGCAAACAAGTCACAAAGGTGATGTGACATATTGTGTAATATTGAAACAGTTTGAGACTTAGCGGGACTGCTGGTTTTCAGTGTCTAACCACAGCTTTAAAGCTAAGTTTTAGTTAATTAATTTATCTTATTAAGTAAGTATCACGTATTTTCCTAATACTCAGCAGGAAATTCAACAGGGAGCTTATTAGGAAAAGTGACAGAATATTTAAACAACAAGGTCAAATCAGGAAGTGCAGTAAAAGAAGTAGGTAATATTAAGAATACGGAAACTGAAGTGGAAATGGACTGTCTCAATGAGTACTTGATGATGGTATGCAGAATAGTACAGTCGGCAGTAAAAGTAAGTACGTAAATGAAAGAGTGCGTTTGGAGATACCTGACCAAAACTAAATTTGACGCTCCGAATTAAACGAGTCGGACACGCAAACAGCTACTTTTTAGGAGAAGACGTTCTAAAAAAAATTGATCGGATAAAATTTTATAATTACTGGCATATCGTTGTCAAACTCCTCATGTGTGCTAAAATTAAAGCTATTATTAAAATATCACCTTTAATTTTAACAAAATTCGGTTCATATCTGATGACACTGGAAACATACCCCGGGAGCTTTACTGCCCAGCCAAAGAGTCGAAAGTCGTCCAAAGTTTGCGAGTTAGGCTTTAAGTTGTAAGAGTCGTGCTGGCTCAGATACGTGGATTAGGCTAAGTTGCCTAAGCTAGGATTGACAATTAAATTAGGATAAATTAGGCTTAGAGTTTTGTAAGTAAACATGTACATAGTCCTCCGTGTGGTGTCTGGTTAGAATAACACTACTCCCTTTCTTCTCGTCGGTCTACGGGGTCGGGTTCAGGTGTGTTATGGGCGATAGGCTGGCAACCTGTCATTGCTTGACCATCACATTTTCTCCTCCTTTAAAGCCACATTTTCTAGAAATAGCACTGATTTAATTAATGTGCTGCTAGTCCTTAAGGAGAGTTGCATCAAGTTTTCTCGAGAGCGGAAGACATAAACGTGTACCTTACACAGGGGCGTGGTTTACGAAAATCGTGACATCCTCTTAGCACTTGAATTCAAAATTTCAGCCTTTTTTCCATGTTCACTCATTGTTCAAAGTCTAGAAAAAAAGTCTAGTGTAACGTTCGGCTAACTCCGAAAATCGGGTTATTCCGAATGATCTACAAAAATGAGTTTTTTATAGTTCTGACACAATGTACATATTCCTTTTTAGGGTTCCGTACCAAAAAGGTAAAAAAGGAACCCTTATGGTGCGACTCTGTCCATCTGTCCGTCCGTCTGTCACAACGTTAAATATCTCATGAACTACTTAAGCTATCAATTTGTGGAACAACTGTATGAAGGGTTAAGACACGTGTATGGAACATGATTATTTTTTTTTATTATTATCTGTTTAAATGTCGAATGTGGGGGGGGGGGGGGTTAAAAATCAAAGTCTAGTAAATAGATCAAGTGGGGTATCATATGAAAGGGCTTCAGTTGCACTTTCTAAAACTGTTTTGATTTATTAAGGAAAATGTAGAAATACCATTCCCCCCTTATCTCCGAAGTTTACCAAGCGATAATTCTGAAATAATCACATATGATTAAGCATAACATAAATAATACGGGAAAAAGAAAACGATATCTTTATCTAGCTTATTTTTTTTATTTATCAAAAATAATTTCGTAATTAAATTTGTAATTTAGGAACTTACTTTTGTATGAAATTTTATATCTTCAAATTCCTATCAGATTATCGTTAAAGTCTGTTCTTACAAATAAAAAATAAAAAATCGAAATCGGTACGCGTGATAAAAGCTATCGCTGATAAACAAACTTACTAGGTTGTAAGTTATTATTACAAAAATGCAGAAGGCGCTTTGCAACGGTAACTTCTACTATGAGCTGTTTAAGATTGTTCAAGAATGAATGGGGTCCTGACATGACGGGTATGGTGTATGAAAGTTTGTACGGAACCCTCGGTGCGTGAGTCAGACTCGTACTTGACCGGTTTTTTTATTTGGAGTTACCCTCCTAAAAAATATTATTGGATTCGCTTGGTTTGGTAGAAATTACCGGAATAACCCGATTTTTACGTTCCATTTTCCGCTATGGAAACTATGAACTTTTTTTAATTAAAATTATCTGTTTTTCACAAACGATATGTACCTATATATGTTATGGAAATGTTAATAAGTTAGTTAATATTCCAGCTATCCAAACAATACGATTTTTATAGCGTTCACTGCGTATTACAAGGGCTCATGAACTTTTCATTGTAGCTCGTTGCCATGGTTACAATAAATAACAGTGATACCGTGAAATGGGGATACTTTAATTTCTGGGGTAACATTGATAAAAACTTCTCTTCATGTTTAAACTCTGATTATACGCTTTCAGAACGCTTCGTTTGGGTTTTTTTTTACGATTGCCAGCATGGAACTTCACTGTGTGTCTTTACCAGTCGTGGGATCGAGCACGCCGATAGATGAAATTAAAATAAAATACGTGCGGACTCATTTAACGGACTTTTAATAGCTTGTATAACTTCTAAGGTACAACTTTCAGTATAGTAAATATGTACATTAATTTGTGTGTATGTAGCGGCTAATAAAATACACCCTATCCTCTAAATTGTATTCAAATACACCTTATAGTTTTCGAGTAAAATGCCTATGACATACGGACAGACGGACAGACCAGCAGGCATGACAAAACTAAAAGGGTTCCGTGTTTGCCATTTTGGCTACGGAACCCTAAAAAGGCCCTCTACGCATTGTACTGAGAATGCTGGCGGTATTTCCTCATTGAACTGCAATGCTGATGCGTTGCACGAGAAAACCGCCACCTCTTCGATTACCAGTTATGATGATACTAATGCTTAAATAACTCTCGATTCTGTAAATTCCTACAATTTCGGAGCTAAAACCTATAGTTAAATTCAATATTGAAACGCAGTAGCTTATAAACCACTATCTTGAAATAACTTACAAAGTTGAGGAAAGCCTCGTTTTCAACCATGGTTTTCTACTATGTCGCTGAAATTAGAAGCATAATTTTATGTTCTTTAATTTCTTAGTGAGCATTTTTTCACTAGGATGCACCGTATAGAAGCTTCAAGTGAGTAACCAAAAAAAATCCAAAATTTCAAGGATTTGTGGCTGCCAAAAGATGTCCCAAGATATCTCGTGTAACTATTTTTGATATTTGCTCGGTTGTATTGATGTTAACAATATTAAAAAAAAACGACTACACCACCTTTCGCAACGTTTTTTACCTGAGTCTTGTCTACAATAAAGTATTTACATACATACTATATTTGTTTTCGTGTGTGTTCCATGCAACGTCAAGCTTATCCATTAACTCATTTATTTTATTTTATTTCTTTGTATCATACATATTGTAATGTATAGTAATGGGTTTATTGCCTGAAATAAAGAAACATTCATTCATTCATTCATTAACAGAGCCTTACACCCTGTATATCCCCGCACCCCCACATTACCTATGCATGTTTCACGAACCCATAAACCGTGCGAAGCCCCAAAACGACCCAATAACAGCTGAGAACAGAATAAACTCAGGTGATCAAATACACTACACTACTATAAACAAGGGGGTGCTCAAATTGAAGATTCTTGGGCGGGAAGTAGTATTTGTGGATACGGTATTAATATTCCAGATATCCTCGTCTCGTCTCACTCAAAAAGCAATGGAGAGGGCTATGCTGGGAGTTTCTCTGCGCGATCGCATCCGAAATGAGGCTATCCGCAGCAGAACCAAGGTAACCGATATAGCCCTCCGAATTGCTAAACTTAAGTGCCAGTGGGGGGGGGGCACATTGCACGGAGAACCGATGGCCGCAGTTCAAACAAGGTTAAAAAAACTGGATGCCAGGGCGTCGTCAGGGTCGTGAGCGAGCGTTCACACGTTTGAGCGAGTTCAATGGTATGAACGGCCGCAAATCTTACGGATAACCAATATTTAAGTACGAAAATAGTCGTAAAATACTTCAACTTATTATTTATTTTCTAAAGGTTTTTAAAGACACAAAAAAACAAGAAAAGGACGCTTGTTGACCGTACAAAACTGTGACGTCACTAGTCTGTATTTCCCTACGAACAAATTTGTCTAATTTATAATTTGCGGTTTTGACGAAGACCTTTTTATGCAGCTTCAACGTATACGTACTTTTTAAAATATTCCTAACAACAAACATAGCTATAAACCATTTCGACAGAAAACACTTTCGAATAAACCGCACTCAAATTGGTTCATCGCTCGCCGACGCTCAGATACACACGTTAAACTTATACAACAGCTCGTTATCGTCGGGGGTTAAAAATGACGTGTTTATTATTAAATATTGTTGTTTTATGACCCGGGACTCGCGCGTACTACCTACGACGCAGCAATGGCGCCCGAGTATCTCAACTCGCGCGTAAAACGAGCGTGTCGAGCGAGAGTAGCGCTCGTTGCATGCGTTTTACGCGCGAGTAAGGAAACGCGCGACAGCATCTGGGCGGGATATACGTAGCTCTAGTACCTCGGGAACGCGGGAGTGTCATCATCATCATCATATCAGCCGAACCACTGCTGGACATAGGTGCCCAAAGAGTGCCAAAGTGACCGGTCCTGCGCCACCCGCATCCAGCGGACTAAATCGCGTCATCTGGACTGGCTCTCAGTGTGCCGCTTCAACCAGCAAGTGATCTATTGAGGCAGACCTTTAGAGTAGGCTACACATTTAAGGCCCGTTGCTTACAGGAAATTCCTTCTTTGGGCGGGGACATTTTTTACCTCCTCTGAGTACACGATGTGCCGCCCTAAGAAGATACTTCTTTTGTGCATGTGGACACATGTGCTTTTAAAGGGTTCAACAACTCACAACGGTGACGTAATAGCTGTGTCAGTATGTAATTGCGTAACATACGTGACGTTAGAGTATATATTTAAAGCTATACTGTAATCGATCCTCAATTTCCCCTCTCTATCTGAGCTTCGTGCATCCACACTAGAGCGCCAATATTTACATTACTTGAAGGAAGCAAATAATCTAACATCGCACTTGCAAAACGTACGACAGACGACAAAGATATGACCACTCTTGAACCTTGATCCGTTGCAATAAGGCGGAATATACAAATACTTATCTTTGATGTCAGTACGATCGCGAATGTCGACTTAGATGCGAAATCTTAATATCGCTTGATGTGTAAATTATAGTCATTTTGAAGACTGTTGTTTGAAACTGACGTATTAAATAGTACTACGTATAACACGTGTAGATGCTATTTATTTGAGTTAGGATAGCTAGCAACAAATAAGGTTCTAATTTATCTAGTTTCTGGAATCGTCTGCAATTTTGACGCAAGCGAAGAGCGCTTCTAATGATTAGGGTTAACATGTGACTACGGAAATTCACAAGCCACCTTGGCCTTGACCGCAGCTTGGCGACTAATGTCGTAGACAAGAAGGAGGATCAAAAGCGAGTGTCACAGCAAAAAAAAACATCTAGTAAACTTTTACGAATTTGAAGTGAGCTCATGATTGCCATATTGTTCTAAGCTTATGAATAAACATTGTTCACTCTCTCACGAGCCAAACTTTGCAAAAAGTAAATGTTAGCACCACGTAAAATGTTCATTCTTTTAGGAGCTACGATACCACAGACACACAGACACACATATACACACTTCAAACTTATAACACCCCTCTTTGTCGGGTGTTAAAAAAAACTTTTAACGAGAACCGGTACCTTTTTAATGTTCTGCTAAATGGGTCATTGTCAGTCACAAAAACAAAAATCATCTTTCCGGTGGTCAATAGTTAAGGGCTTTACGCTCACATATAATATGTTTTTATCACATAGAATTATAGAAGGGGCAACGCCGTTTATGCGGATTCAGAGTTCAACCAAAAATTAGGCTTTATAGCCCTTAACTTTGGCAATGTCCACCGAAAAGACGCGAACCTAAATCTGACAATGACCCAAATTTGATTTCAGTTTAGACTTGGCCGAATAGTGTAAAGATTTCTTTGATCACTTATCAGTATCCCAGCCTAGCCTAGTGGACTTGAAAGGCAGGTCGTATCGTAGGCTAAACCCAAGTTTATACTAATCTTGGAGCCCTCCGACCGACCCGAGTGATATAAAGAGGTGATCGTGGAAGTCGTGGAACTAGAGTGCAGTGAAGAGTTCTATTCTTTATTGTAGACGTATACCCTTTTTCTTGCACGAAACATGGCTTGTAGGGAAATGTGGTATGCCTATACCCACTAAAAACCACGGCCGTCGCTAACTCTGAGGGGTAATCACGTAACGTTCCGAACGCGCGTCGGTACAATTTAACTGTCAATTTTCCATATAAAAAGTGACATTTAGACCTACCCAACGTTTGTACAATGCGTTACGTGATCGACCTACAGGTGTCATTGGGAGGACTCCAAAAATCTTAGGTTGAACGCTATAGAGCCCAATTCGCACTTTGCTTAATAAAGGCTTGTTAAGCGCAATTTACACATGCAAGAAATTGCATGCAAGTTTCATTACATTGCGGGTAAAGGTACACCGAGTTCTTAAATCGATCTATCAAATCCCGCAACGTAGTTAGACTTGCATGTAATTTCTTGCATGTGTATTTTGCGCCTTCAAAAGGGGCGTTATCCCCGCTTTCTGGGGTAGGTAACCAATTACTGTGACCTCTGCCACCAAATTTATCTTATCTTTCTTGGTCGTCACACTCTTGGCAAGCTTTAGGTACATTCAATCGCCATTCCTCCCGTACTGTAGCTCTTCAGTATCGTAGCGCCGATTGTAATCTAATTTCAAAGTTCGTTTGTCCCCATCTCTGTCGCTTGAGTACTATGCGATAGAGAGGGAGATGTCTTAACTTCAAATTTCAATATTCGTCGTTATAGCTCTGTTTTTCGGTTCTCGTTTCGTAAATTATATTGATGGCATCCTGGCCGATTTCGACCTCAGCGACTGTTTATATCTGGATTAAATGTTACTGGCGTGTTCCTGTTCCAGTCTATGGTGCGCTCTCAGGTGGCTTATACCCTTACTAATTCACAGCTCGTCGTCAATATATCCACTGCATTTCAGTTTACCTACATCAGAAACTGTGCCAATACTACATTCAGCATTAATTCAAAACGCGTATCCTAATGAACTTAGGTACCAGGCGCCAGGCATGTCAACACTGCTCTACTAATATGGATATTGATCGCATTTTCAGACTGGAACCGTTACTGGCATTAGCAAAATATGCTGTTTCCGGTTTCTAGGTGGGTTCTGAAACGTACTTTCGGTGTGTACTGTGGCCACAACACAAATAAACCGGCCAAGTGCGAGTTGGACTCGCGCACGATGGGTTCCGTACCATTATCTATAAAAATATTTATTCTATTCTAGTATTTGTTGTTATAGCGGCAACAGAAATACATCATCTGTGAAAATTTCAACTGGAACTATCACGGTATCAGTGAGATACAGCCTGGTGACAGACAGACAGACGGACAGCGGAGTCTTAGTAATAGGGTCCCGTTTTACTATTTGAGTACGGAACCCTAAAAATAGGTCATCTGATCTTATAGGAAACTGTGTGTGTTCAAGGGAACATATTTTAAAATAAAAAGTGAATTGAAACATCATTATGTAACACTCATCTGTGAGCTGTAAATTTGCAACACGACATAAAATAGATCTTTAGTATAGTACATTAAGGACACACCCGTTTAGCGGACATTATTGTAACATCGAAAAGAACACTTTCTATTCTATTCTATTCTATTTATATTGTCACTAATAACCTACTTATATCTAAAAAAAAAATGCCAGCACCTATATGTAAAATGAGCGTAAACACTTGAATCCCTCGCCACGCTCAAGATTCTTCTTTAGAATCCTGAGCGTAGCGAGGGATTCTAAAGTAGAATCTTTCGCTTCACTCAGGATTCAATATACCACCCTCGCTTTAAAGATATGTTGCTCCTTTGAGACACAATCTACTATATTCGTTCTAAAAGCAGTAATTTTTTCATATTTCATAAACATTATTTCATAAACATAATTTTCAACCATGTTGTCATTATCGACCAAGGCATAAAAATACTATTTAAAACGCTCTTCCAGCATATGAATGTCGCGTCGTCACAAAGCCCGTTACAGACTGGAGCGTTCTCGCGCAAACAGTGGGTACACGGCTCAATTTCATAGTGCAAACATTCGTGTGCACCACGCTTTACACTTATATCCAGTCTAGGTAATACGTATATTCAGTTTGCAATATGTACTAGCTATGACGGCGACTTTGTGTGCCCGAAAATAATTTATTTCGTCCACTATTTATTTTTCATGTAAGGAGTACCGCTTGGCTTTGACCTAATCTGCATGCATATAGGTACATAACCTGTATAGCAGTTCATTTCTTCGAAAATCAAAGCCAAACTCAGTTTCAAAGTTAACTGTATAGCGCTGGCTATAAGCTAGCAATATGCTGAGCTGGGTCCATTTCGTGACAAAACCTAATGTGTTATTTTATTTTATTTCTTTTATTTTCTGTATTGTTTGTCACAAATAAATGTTAGAGTTTGAGTTTATTTTAAACACCAACGAGATACAAAGCTTATTAAATTCTAACCTTACTAATCCTGAATACTTAGTTCTTAACTGATTATGTTTGTTTTCCCTCTTTCTAGCACGTTAGGTTTGGCTTGCACGGAACAGAAATATAAATAAAACCGAGTCCTATTCAATACGCTGAATCTCATAGACGTCTTGTTCTAAATGTGTAAAGTCACATGTATTGCGCTCCTTACGGGGGTTGATTAGTATACTCGTATAGATGTGCTAATTAGTATGTCGCGCATTTGACTCGTCGTTGTCACTTAAACCGATTTGCGACAGATATCTTGAAGAAGCGAGTATTATCGCTGCTCAGAGTGCATCCGCATTTAAGGCAAAACTTAAAAAATGGCTAATCGAGCAGGCGTTCTATGACCATAAGGAATTGTTTTGTCCTAGTGTTGTTCAATAAAAAAATAATGTAAATGTACCCTATGCATACATTACAATTAATTAAAATATTGACTGACATGTAACATTGAGAAACAATCCTCGTAGTGTAATTTTGTATTTTAATGTAAATGAACCTTTGACATGTAATTTATATTACCTTAATTATGATTATGATTATGAAGTAAACGTTTTAGTAAGATAGTGAGGGTTAGATATTTGTCTGTCTACTAGTAGCGTACCTATAGGTATATATAGCTTCTGATATCTAGAGGCCAGCTGCTGTTTCTTATTTATTTTTGTTAATGAACATATAATAAGATGCTCATCATCATCATCCATCATCATCATTATCATCATCATCGTCATCATCATCAATAAGATGCTATTGATAGTTTTTTAAACAAGTAGACTTGGGAAATCAAACTGAAGACAGAAGAGAGAAATCTTTCGTAGATTCAAATATTATTGATGCAGTTGTAAAACCGTTATTATGCTATCAGAATAATAGCAAGTAAGCGCTAAAGTAAAGCAAACTAGTGAAATGTGTAAACTTAGAAAGAGGTCGTTTTGGTCCGACATTTCGGGTAACAATATAATTTAAGTTGGTGGCGCTCGCTTGCGCACATACCTACCGATATAATTTCAGTGAACGAGTGCGCGCAACTCATATCAAATTATTATGTGAAATGTCGATCCGCATTGACCTCGAGCTCCGCGTAGGGGGTGATTCCGGAACAACTAATTAATAGGGGCGTATTCGCGCCTCTAAAGTGCTTCGTTAAGTCGCTTAAGTGCGTTCGCGAGGAAATGACTCAAATAGTGACGTAGTTGAAGACGGAGTTACACTAAAATTTCAATGACAAGAATAGCCTTTCTCCATGAATTCATTAAATTCATAAAGAAGCGCGCCATTGCCCATTGCGTAGATATTATTTTGTGATATCCATATATTTATACCTACTTATGTAATAAAGTGGTATAAAGTTAGTGAGTGAGTCTGTGAGTGTGTGCGTTTGCATTTAGGAGGTAATCTCTGAAAATGCTCATTTCATTTCAAAAATACTTTCACCGGTGTACCTATTGATATTTAGTCCCGCGGTTTTCCCTGCGTTAGGTATGTGTATTTGTGTAATGAGCTGCTTATCCACGCCATGACCAGTGATGGCGACTTTAGCTAATTAACGTGAGCCAAATGCGGAAGTGGGCCTACCTAAACTTGCTCGCACGTGAAATTGGGCGTGGACGATAAACGAAGAACAGATTTCAATGCAATATATTTTTCGAAAACATATCTTTAGTGGGTACAAGGTTGGTAGGTACCTAGGTAGGTAGGTTATTGGTAAGTACCCTTTTTTATAAATAATAATAATAATAAATATTTGCGGACAATCTTACACAAATCAACCTACCAAATGGCGTAGGGATGTGACGGCCCCATCGCCCACCAGATTTCTGGTGCAATCAGTCAACGTAAGGCAGCTTGTGGCGGGCTGTTAGGGAGTAGCGACCCTACGTACCTGAGTGCTCCTGGGGGTGTCCTGTGGTCAGGCTGAGCCGATCGGGTGGTTGGTTGGACAGGCCCCCCACCTCTGGCTTGCCTTAACTGGCTGTCCAGAGTGGAGTCGCAAGAGCTGTTGCTCGAGGGTAGATGTGGACACCTAAGTGGCGAGTTGGCTATATGTTTAAAGTCCAGTGCCACCTCTCTACCCCCCCCAGCCTCTCTGACTGGTGTTGCCCTTAGGCCATTTTTTAATGTCGCTATTAATAGGGGCCCATCTAGCAGTTGGCGAGTCACCGTCTGCCAGAGATAAAAAATGAGACAGTTTATTAGGCAGGCGTCCGATGTTTCACCCAATAGCCCAGCCACTAGTCCTTCATTTTCATCCAATAACCCGTTTTCTTTAGATTCCATCAACCAGCAATAGTCCCTATACACCCCAGCGGGTGCTGTCTCTGTGTGCGTCCCATGACACGGGCAGGGACAGCATCCGCTCGATGTACTCCTTGCATTTCATTAAATTGTCAAAAGGGCCTCTACGTGTTGGCTCATTTGGTACTTTGTAGGTACCTAGCCCCACGCACGCCTCCCAAAGGTCCGGGACATCATTGTCCCGTGAGCGGGAAAGACATACATAATAATAAATATTTGCGGACAATCTTACACAAATCAACCTAGTCCCAAACTAAGCAAAGCTTGTACTATGGGTAGTAGACGACGATATAGATACTTATATAGAGAAATAAATACTTAAATACATAGAAAACATCCATGACTCAGGAACAAATATTCGTGCTCAGCACACAAATAAATGCCCTTACCGGGATTCGAACCCAGGACCTCTTGCTTCGTAGGCAGGGTCACTACCAACTAGGCTAAAGCGGTCGTCAACCCAATGATCAAATAATAATGTTTCCTTGCGTAGAAGTCGGGTCATGAAGGGTGGCCGTAGCCGGAAACCGTATGCACTATCTAAAAGGTGGGGTCGTTTCTGGGCATACCTATGCATTCTTTTCTGATCAATAACAAAATTGATTGATTATATTCGCCACTGTGACGCTTGAGTCATCTAGCCATCCAAAGATAAAATCATGCACCTACTTATTACCTACCTTTAACTTGTCCATGCATACTGCGTCGAGGACCGGTATAAATTAATTTGTTAGTTTAAAATGTATAAATCTTTTAAGGTGGTTCGATTGCCATACAAAACGTTATTTGACATTCGCAGGCTAACGGCGTGATATTTTAAGAAACTTATGTAACAAACTTTGTTTTTTTTCTTTGTTTTATGATTAGGTTATGTTAACATAGTTTTTATATATTAATGAACCTCCAGGTCTTTAGCCTTATGTCTATTGGTACTCTTTGTGTACTTACCCCTTATATTTTTGTTTATGCGACTGTTTGTGTTCTAAATAAATATTTAAAAAAAACCTTCGAGTATGTGTGTTTTGTCAAGTCATTTACTACTTCCAATATTGCCTGCATTGTGATCCTTCGAAGAAAAAAAGTCATCATTTTCTTTTCTTGCTTCCACTACTACAACTGTATTTTCTATAACAGTATTCAAGCAATCAAATGTACCTTATTCCGTTAAAATAAGGCAAGCAAATTGTTTGATTATGCTCAAGTCTCACTGCACATATCGCAAATACGGCAGAATACACAGACAGAGGAATACATTTTCGCCGAGTATTGGCACACGTCGGGATACAACGTTCATGTGTGGTGTTCGGTGCGGTGAACCACTCACGCCTCACTTCACTATCATTGGTATAACTTAACCCTAGGCCAATTTTGGACCATTACGTTTAGTATGAGATCCTGGAGTCCTCCGCATGAGAGCGCAGAATAATGGCCACCGTGGAGATGTTAAAGGATAGAAACACTCCTACTGAAGAATTATTATTGTATGTCCATTCTTTCGATTGGCATCATAAAAATACGGGTGTTTTTTTTCACATCTAAGTCGGTTTGATTCCCAGACGAAAAAAGTAATTTTTAGAAAATCTTTGAATTCAGTATTAGGTACTATTAAAAATAACATAGTCTTCTTTCAGCAAAATACTTTCCCTTCATGTCGCATAGTCTTGGGATGTTCTGTATATCTCATAAAATCACCTGCGTACTGATTGCGTCAGTGCGATAATACGCAAGAGAACTGCCTCCCTGATGCGCCGCGTGTGTGACAGCTCCAACTGCCTCGTGCGCCTGGTGCTGGAGTCTCCTGCCTGCGCTTTATGGAAACACTGGGACTCGGTGCACATGGAAGCGAGAGGCTCTGTATATAAGATATTATGATATTAGATTTAACTAACTTAGGATAAGCAAATGTATACTAATACTATGGACATGGTGTGAAATAAATCATTTGAATTGAATTGAATTGAAATGGTCGTTTAGCGGAAAATGGCGTTAGGAATTTTGACATTTTCGGAATAATTTCTGTGTTTCAAATATCCATACGTAACCGCTGTAACTGGTTAATAAAACAGTCGATGTAAAAGCCATGATAAGACTATTGTAAAATCTCCTCTTTTCGAATAATATAGCAGAAATAAGAGTCCCTAAAATAACTTTATTCGTGGCATCATGGCGACAAAGATTACTTGTAAAAAGTTAAGAACCTTAACTCCCAAGCCTAGCAAAAATAACAACCAAATGGCCTGTATTTTAAGGTCTCCAGAAGATTTATTACCCAATTAAGGTATCTAGGCTAACGATTCCTAAACGCATTAATCTTCTACACCAAAATACAAATTGGTTTTGTTTCAAGACTAGGCAAAGATGTCTCCCGTACCGCATGTGTACTGGGGCATATATGTCCCAGTTTAGTAACTACAACATCGTTTCAGTCATTCCAAATCGAATGGGCATTAAAGGCTCCTTTACATGTAGTACCGACCAGCATAATTATGTAAGTTTCAGTTGTCTTTTCTTGGATGCGAGAGTGAAACTCGATAACTTCTAAACTCATTCAAAGTTACCCTGCCGTTTTTCTCTGGTAACATTCATTATAATCTTACAAAACCTTTGAACAATTAATTACACTTTGGGCACTATCAACGATTTACGTACCTTCCTATATTGAATTGAGACTCACGATTTCACGTGCTATAGAAAAATAGTGACATGTCCCCTATCTGTTACGTGATGTTATAATGTAAGTATGCCCAAGGTGCCAGTACTAGCCCCTACCCAGCGGCCCGTGAAATATTATGTCGACACGATGATTTATGTCTGGCGTGATATGGGAGCCGTTTTTTATCGCATTGACATGTACGTTTATTACGAGTGTGTTGCGAGTTGGTCTCGTATTTTCTGGTTTAACACGGAATAGATAATAATACCTACAAATTGAGTGGCTTAGAATAACATCGGTCTACTCTAATCCTATTTTGTTGGTTGTTCCACAATGCCACGTCATTAACATACCAATTTCTATCCAATTTGTCACTAGCCTAACTGGTTCACAATGCTATGCCATCAACTGACTAACTCGTACATATTTATTTATGGACCACAGTCCTAACTTGTCTGGATTTTGAGTTATTTTTAACCGGCTTCAAAAAAAAGGAGGTTCTCTACGACATAATTCAATATGGCTCTTTGAGTTTTGAGCCAATAACTTGACTGCACGACATCTCACTTCGTTAAAGTCGAATTCAATTTGTATAAAGCACTTGCTCCCGCTCACGAAATGCGTAAAAGAGTTTTTCACTTAGAGATTTAAGAATACGAAAATATCACACAAATTTTATTCATTTATTTATGCTATACAATTTCACAGCTAAAACGTCCAGCAAACATTTTGTAAGGTTATGTTTGTGCTATGCTTTTTTATGTAAAGAAAACGCAAGAACACTTTTTGTACCCTTTCTAGAAGCAAGATATAATATGTTGTCTCATGGAGATTCCAAACCACAGCGGTCGATTCAATCTTGTCAAAATGTGTCTTAGTTTGTCAAACACGATGACCACGATATTTCAAAGAACGCAGACAAACCTGCTAAATATAATATAGTCTATATCCGTTCAGAAAGTCCATTCTACAGCTGAAAGGCCTGAAAGTATTTTTGAAATCGGATGTGTAGGTAGTTTCGTAGATTACCCCCTAAATCATCATCATCATCATATCAGCCAAAAGACGTCCACTCGTCCGTCGGACATAGGCCTCCCCCAAAGATTGCCAAAGTGACCGGTCCTGCGCCACCCGCATCCAGCGGACTCCCGCGACGTTTACCAGGTCATCAGTCCACCTTGTGGGGGGCCTACTCACGCCGCGCCTTCGGGTACGTGGTCGCCACTCGAGAACCTTTCCGCCCCAACGGCCATCGGTTCTACGTACAATGTGTCCCGCCCACTGCCACTTAAGTTTAGCGATTCGAAGGGCTATATTTATTTTTAGTTCTGCTGCGGATAGCCTCATTTCTGATGCGATCACGCAGATACACTCCCAACATACATTTGGGTGACCTTGAGCCTTTCTTATGAGGCCCATTGTAAACGACCACGTTTTAGTGCCATATGGCATCACTGGAAACACACACTGGTCAGAGACTCTCGTCTTGAGACACTGCGGAATATTGGACGAAAAGATGTGCCGTAGCTTCCCGAACGCTGCCCAGCCGAGTCAGATTTGACGATTGACCTCTTTCTCGAAGTTGGACCTACCTAACTGGACAATCTGTCCTAGGTAGGTATACATAATTGACCACAACTTCGAGCGTTAAGTGTCCGATTGTAATGGGAGTTGGAACTACATGGGCATTTGACATGATCTTTGTCTTATCCATGTTCATTCTCAGACCAATTCGCTCGGAAGCTTTACTGAGGGCATCGAGCATCGTACTTAAGTCCTCCATGGTCTCAGCCAAGACTACTATATTTACCTCCTACATAAAAACTATAATCTCAGAGAATTTTCCTTTTTGTTATATTTACATAGATGAAAATTCACTGCATCGGATGGTATATAGTTCCGAAGCATAGTTAGCTCAGGAGTATTAGGTTTTCAAAATAAAATCCTTCATACGCGAGCCTGAGGGTGAGCCTACGCGGACATTTACTACTCCCGAGTGTCTTACAAGCGAAACCTGAGGGCCGAGGCATGCGAGGACGAATGCCGAGCTCCGTATTAGGCCAAGGCCTGAAGCGTCTCTTCAGAGCTCGCTCTCTACTCTACACGACCCCGAGATCCGAAGGCCCGAAGGGCGAGCCGACGCGAACATTTACTACTCCCGAGTGTCTTACAAGCAAAACATGCGGGCCGGACCCATGCGAGGCCTAAGGCCGAGCTCCGCGGAGGGCCTAAGAGCTCTCTACGCGAGCCCGAGGGCCGAAGGCCCGAAGAGTGAGCCCACGCGGACACACTGCCCCGCACTGTTTCACAAGCAAGACGTATGAATGCAAGATCTGGGTTACAAATATCTCCATCGCTTTACGTTTCCTTTTGCAGTTTTACACCTCCCTTTTCCTTTTTACCTTTCTAATAAATATTTACAGATTATTTTACACTTATTTACTATATAAAGTTACTTTAAAAAAATGTACATTTTTTTTCAAACAACCTTTCTGTCTCATGACGCATGAGGCGGAAGCTTGAAGAGTTTTGATTAGTTCTTAATTATCAAATACAACGTCAGTTTACCAACTTTCAGCTAGTTATGAAGGATTTTATGTAGGTATTTGGTCAATTTTAATCTAACTAATAGGTACTCCTAAGTACAAATTTAAATTTCTATGTACCCAGAAACTTTATTATTAGGAGAGAAAATGTAGAATGTTCCCTACTATTCTATGTTCGAATTAATTCTCCTTAGGCCACCAAAAACAAGCAAGACGATTCCCCTGAGCAACTTATAACCAACTTTTGACGGCTTACTTACTAAGTGAAGAGAATTTTAAATAAATATTTTGTTTAGCACTAACTTTACGTAGGAAATTATTCTAAGAAAGTATTTCTCATTCTGTAGACATTCTGTGGACGTTTTTATTTCCTGCGTTCCTGTTTTGCAAGCAAACATAAATTTGCTAATAAACCGTATATTTCTTATCTACCCAACGTCAGTTAAATAAATATTCGGTGCAGCTATAATTTGAGTGCTCTTAATAAAATAATTTTCTTTATTTCATACAAAATTTATATTTACTGTTTGACAGTAAAAATGTCTAGTTTTCCTTCTGGATTGGAAGGTCAGATGGCAGTCGTTTTCGTAAAACTAGTAGTGCCTATGCCAAATGTTGGGATTAGGTGTCAAAGCGGACCCCGGGCTCCTTAAGGGGCACAACCGGGAATAACGTTAGGAGGATGGTGACTGTTTGACAGTTAAAAACCAGAGCACTGTAAACAATTTAAAATTCTTAACATGTAAAAACCGAGAAAATGGTGACATCGCAAAATGTATCACTCAGCCACAAAATAGGTAGGTAGGTAAAATCTTTGTTAATGCCCCGTGTGGTATTGCGTTGGAAAATGGGTGGTGCTTGCTCGGTTGTATGTAGGGACTAATCTCCGGAACTCCTCATCAGATTTCAAAAATCATTGCAGTAGTATTGTAGAATGAAGCTTTGTGATAACCATAGGACATATTTTATCCCACGGCTATTTCTGCATTCTTTGTAATACGCGCTAAGCCGCAGCTAGCAGCTATATAACTATTCAATCATAATTCGAAATCTGAGCTCTAGTATAAGTTTTATCGATACATTATTTAGTTAGTTAAACAAGTTAAACATAAAGTTAGTTAAACATTAGTTGAACAAGCGAGCGAAGTGAAAAAAATGTTTTTGAAAAAGACAGGCTCGCGTGTTCTACTGCTTCCAGAGCCACTAGTTGACTATCTGTAGTAGCTCTAGTATAAGTTTTACCGATACATATACGTTTTCGTACGCGTTTGCGTTTAGTTTCAATGTGTAACGCATAGTTCTTAATAGTTACCATCAGAGGCGCTGTTCCCGTTGCCATACAGATTGAAACCATAGTAAATATAAAGAGGGCAAATTATGTTATCTTCATACAAACGCACCGCGCGCGGTTTATATGTGTGCACTCTAGCACTCAAACAAAATTGAAGATTTTATTTGAGTGTGCGTGCGGCGACGTATATATACTATAGCGCACACATACAAGCCGCACGCGGTGCGTTTGTATGAAGATATCATACTTTGCCCTCTTTATACTATATTGAAACTAAACGCAAACGCGTTCGAAAACGTATATGTATCGGTAAAACTTATACTAGAGCTACTACAGATAGTCAACTAGTGGCTCTGGAAGCAGTAAAACACGCGAGCCTGTCTGTTTCAAAAACATTTTTTTCACTTCGCTCGCTTGTTCAACTAATCTTTGCTTGCGGCTGTGCTGTGTGGCTGCGTGTGCCTGTAACGACACATAAATCTGCGTAGTTAAGGCTGCCTAGACTTGGCTAAATGCATTGCACAAACTGCAGTCACACTAACGGATTAGAGCGAGTTGGTTTATCTCCCCTCCTCCAGTTAGGGCACTGCATCATAATTATCATATAAATAAATAAATAAATAAATAAATATTACGGGACAATCTTACACAAATCAACCTAGGCCCACGGTAAGCTGAATAAGGCTTGTGTTGTGGGTACTAGGCGAATATATATAATAGATATATATTATAGACGATATATATTTGTATTGATCATTCATCATCTTAAAATACATATTTACCCAGGTCTTAAGGCCGCTTTAGAAGTGCATGCGCACATACCCACAGCCGACTATTTGCGATACCAATAACGCAGCGAGTGATTATGGAGATCCACACGAGTTTCATAGTTAATATATTTTAGCTTAGAATGTCAGATAGGGTCGTTATTTCTTTAATGATAGAATATATTATTTTACTCCAGTGCTTTGTTTATATAGTCTATAAATGTTTTATTAGAAATCGATACAGTTTACGACTAGCAGAGGAATATAAATAACCATATAAACCATATTAGATTCGCAGACGGTTTATACTGGTGCTAACTTGGCTCATAGCATAATTTATAGAAGGAAACTTATTTCAGATATGTTCAAAGATTCTGCTTTTTTAACCGAATTCAAAAAACGGAGGAGGTTCTCAGTTCGGATGTTTTTTTTTTAATATTTTTTTTTATGTGTATTTCCTGAGAACTCTGTCATTTATGAACCGATTCGTACTTACCATTCTTTTTTTTAAATTGAAAGACTATGCTTCTAGGTTGGTCCCATTGTTTTCAAAACTCCAGGTGGATGATGGGAACCATGAGAAATTGAGGGATATCCTGAAATATATTAGGCACGCGTATAGTAATTTCGGTGTTTTCTTTTATAACTCGTGTATTACATCCGGAAATCATAAATTTGGTGAACTGGAAGTGATGATGAAGACTACATGGCTTGTGGTACTTCAAACTATAAAAGTACGTCACCGATTCTCATATCATTCCATTTAAATAGCAAACAAAGAAGTGCCAAAGGTGATTCTGAGATCCTTGAGGAATTGACGGAAGTCCTCAAATATTATCGGCCCACATACAGCGATTTGGTTTTTTTCTCTAATAATCAACGTATTTGCTCTCGGAAATCAGTCCATGTAGTAAATTGGAAAATAAATGTGGAAATGTTCATGTGGCTTGATGTACTGAATTGATGTCGATTAAAACTTTGTTTTTAAAGTAAATTTTAGTCGTATTGGTCATTTAAATTATTATCTCACGTGAGGGGTCACGCAAGTCGTATTCCTCATTGCTGAGGGGTGGCGATTCTCCAGCTGCGGAAGCAACTTTTTTTTTTAATTTGCCAGCTGTCTGTACTTTGTATCCGACGACTCCTAAAGCATCGGGAAGTTTGCCAGGGACTGCATAACCGAAAAATACCGGTATTCTATTTTAACGGTATGACGTCATATCGGTTGTCAAATAGCGGTTTCGGTAGCGGAACCTTTATATTTCGCTACCGAAATATAAAGGTACCTTTATTTTTTCCGGTACCGTAACCGCTATTTAAAGGTATCGATATATCGACTTTGGCCTGTAGTTGTTGCCAAACCGGCTCTGCTGCTTTCTTTTTATCTTTAAATGTTTAGTAGCCAATGCTTCCTCTGTAGAGTGCCAGCTCGCTTACTTTTCTCGATAACCTTTATAATACCGGTATTATAAAGGTTACGGTATCGTTTAAAACTGGTACCGCTAACCGCTATTTCAAAACGGTTATCTTTATGTTCGCGCGGCGCGCATAACCTTTACGACATAACGGTACCGTAATGGAATACCGGTTTCATACCGGTATAACCGTAACCGAAATCAGTCCCTGGTTTGCCTTAGACATGAGGGGCCTAAATTATTATTTACTTATTTCCAACAAAAATCTGTAAAACATTTCCTATGTCCTGGATAGAATGAACAAGGACTATGAGTTCTGACCTCAGCTGATATTCAGCTAGTACCTTAGCTAAGGGATTATAGGCGCGGCTAAAGTTTCTGACGGAACATTTTTTAGAATTGAAGAGGAGCCTAATTGCCTATGTTCCATTTATGAACACAATATTAAGAATGTTCGCTCCGTTACTTATTTATACGGTAAAACTGTTTTGTGCTCATAAACATTAGGTACTAAAGGTATCGTCTAGCAGCTGTTTAGGGTTCCGTAGCCAAATGGCAAAAAACGGAACCCTTATAGACGAAGCTGGAGGTCCCGGGTTCGAATCCCGGTCAGGGCATTTATTTGTGTGTTTATCACGAATATTTGTTCCTGAGTTATGGATGTTATATATGTATATAAGTATCTATAATTATGTATTTATCTATTATATATATCGTTGCCTAGTACCCACAACACAAGCCTTATTGAGCTTACCGTGGGCCTAGGTTGATTTGTGTAAGATTGTCCCGTAATATTTATAGATTCGTCATGTCTGTCTGACTGTCTGTCTGTCTGTCCGTCCGTATGTCACAGCCACTTTTTTCCGAAATTATAAGAGCTATACTGATGAAACTTGGTAAGTAGATGTATTCTGTAAACTGCATTAAGATTTTCACACAAAAATAGAAAAAAAAACAATAAATTTTGGGGTTCCCTATACTAAGAACTGATACTCATTTGATTTTTTTTCATCAAACCCATACGTGTGGGGTTTGTATGGATAGGTCTTCAAAAATGATATTGAGGTTTCTAACATCATTTTTTTCTAAACTGAATAGTTTGCGCGAGAGACACTTCCAAAGTGGTAAAATGTGTGTCCCCCCCCTGTAACTTCTAAAATAAGAGAATGATAAAACTAAAAAAAATATATGATGTACATTACAATGCAAACTACCAACGAAAATTGGTTTGAACGAGATCTAGTAAGTAGTTTTTTTTAATACGTCATAAATCTTAAAAAGCAATTTATTTAACGGAACCCTTCATGTGCGAGTCCGACTCGCACTTGGCCGCTTTTTCAATATTGCTAATAGCTTCTTAAAAAGAGGGCGTTTAATTTGTTTTTAATACAGTTGCTCAAAAAGTGGTACTTTTTGTAGCTGCAAATCGTGCGCAAAGTTGTATTTTGCGCACTAGTGCTTTTTACTTTTCCACGTGTATCGAACGACGTTTTTTAATACAGCTGCGAAAAAACAACAAGTAAGGAATATTAAACTTTTATATTATTAATTCTGTAACATCATTGTAATACAGTTGAAAAATTATAAAGTTGTTCAAATTTTTTTTTTTAAATACTGTTCTTACTTGTTGTTTTTCTTATTTTTTCGCAACTGTATTAAAAAACGTCGTTCGACACACGTGCGGAAATATCATTCTTCACTCGTCCCGAGTCTTACCACTCGCCTACGGCTCGTGGCAAGATAACTCGGCACTCGTGAGGTAATGACATACTTTCCGCACTAGCATCGAAATGAACTATTGTCTGTTAATTTTACCCCTTGGAGTTTTAAGGTAGGTAGTGTAGATGTCCCAGACACCGTTACACTGCCCAAATAGTTATCACCTGTCACAGTGGTGTCAATTATTGGTGTCACGGATAAGAATCGGGACGATTACCGTAAGTAAACTATAAAAGACCAAACGAGAAACGATGAGAGTCAATTTAATTTTTAATGTGAAGCATGAATTAGACACCTAGCTGGTGAAAATGTGTTAAGCTCTTTTTATATATGGGATGACACATATATTCGTGACAAATACATCACTTTTCTTATGTCTTAAATACAGACAAGTGTTTAAGACCGTAACCGGTAACAGCCCAAAAAGATCGAGGCCTGTGCTGGGACTAATAATATGAAAACAGCTTCACTCATCGTTGGTGGACATTTGTTTATTAACCCTAAAACGGCAATGACAGACGATCAGACAGGTACTGCGGTGATTCCATTAGTATTTTGTTTTTTTTTCATTTTCGCTACGAACACTAAAAACTAACCTTATTACAATACGTGTTGTTCTGTTCTCATTTAGTAGTTTTTAATGTGGTAACATTTTGATGCCTGCTTTTGACAGGTGTCAAATTATAAGATTAGAAATTTGTAAACTCACTTGCCTTGACATCGCTTTGAGAGACGGTTGTAAAAAAGTTATCGAGCTCCGCGCGAATAGACGCGCGGTTTAGTGCCTTGAAGGGAGCGGACGGACATCTCATTTCATCAGCCGGGCGTACTCAGGTGGCAGGTAACCTTGGGATCAGGTGAGTCTGTGCAGTTCGAACCAGGTCTCGGGGTCCTACACCTGACGAAGGAGCAGCCCAGCAGCTCCAGGCATCGGTGAGTGTCCTTTCAATAACTTCAAGGTGCTATATCGTCGTTTATCTCAGTATTTCTCGTTCTCGAAATTTTGAATCTACAGTCCATTTAATTAACATATTAACACGTGTAAAGTACACATTCCTGTAGAAAATTAAATTGACTCCCATCGTTTCCCCGCTTGACTATTAATATGAAATGCCTGCACATCGGAAGGCAAGGCCATAAATAGGACAGATAAAGGGGCTGAAACGTGAAATTCTTAACAAATCTTATTACATGCTGGCCCCGTAGCATGGTTGGCCTTATTACGCGATAAGTGACAAGAGCATCCGTCACTGGCTGACACTGTTCGATAGAACAAGACGACGCTCTTATCTTGCCACGTATCGCGTGATAAGGCCAACCATGCTACGGGGCCTGGTCAATAAATAACATTTAGTCCTTACAAACCCTTCTTAGCGAGTCAGATAGTCCACCAAGTCTCAAGGGTGTTTATTACTAGTGCTACTGATACTAAGAAGTTAGCTGTTTTTAAGTCAATATTAGCTTGTATGTTAGTTTTATAGCTACGGAATTGTCGAAACCGGCAGTGTAATTTACATTGATTAGTACTGAACTGTAAAATTTTGAAGGTGAAAACTAACTTAGTTATGTGCCCTAACGCACGTTACAAATTACCCTCCTGGGGGGTAATCACGTAACGTTCCGAACGCGCGTCGGTACAATTTAACTGTCAATTTCCCATATAAAAAGTGACATTTAGACCTACCTGACGCGTTGTGCGTTACGTGATCGACCTACTGGTAACCGGGTTCAAATCCCGCTAGATGCCAAATTTTCCACCTCGAAAAATCCTGCCGAGCGCATCAATCGCGTTCTCTTTACGCGACCATTCACCTGATGACAATGGGATCGTAAATCAAACAGTTCTTTTCATACTTTTTGGACAATGGGCGTTAAGAAAATAACAATAATTCGTCGGGACGCCATTCAATTTGTTGGTCACAATCCGTTTCCGATTGCGCTGTCATGCGACTGATGGATGGTGTTTGTGTAAAACGTCTTAGGGAACTGACTGGGGTGGTTTCTACGCGGTTATCTAACCCGCGGCGCAAAAAGAGGGACAAGTTTGACGTATCTGTGAGTCTGTCTGTGGCATCGCAGCTCCTAAACAAATGGACCGATTTTAATGCGGTTTTTTCTGAAAGCTGACGTGATCGAGATGGTTCTTACTCTAAGTTAAGTTTCAATAAAATCGGTTTAGCTGGTTTTGAGATATTGAACTTAGAAATGAAAATTTCGGCGGTTTTTCAATTCTTCTAAGTTGTTAATTATTCGACGCTGGCAAGCCCAGTCCTTTATTAAGACAATTTTGTCAGGAAATTGAACACGTTTATAACACCTGCAGCCTATGGATCAACTATACGCAAAAGGCTTACAGTGCCCTACGCGTCCACTATAAAAATGGGTTTAGGATGTGGTTGGGGCTGCCGCGCCATTGCAGTGCATCAGGGATGTTTTGCGAAGCGCACAGGGATGGGTTTCACGCCATAATGCGTAAGGTCGCGTCCCTGATGAGGCGCCTGCGCGGCCCCGAACAGCCTCCTGCAGACAGTGGCGGCGCGCTTGGGTGGTCCCTTTCTTTTCCATTGGGATAGGTTGCATAGGCCATCCAACTGCTAATTGTAAGTGTGATAAAATACCTACTACTTAACATAGTTTTAAGATCACTGTTACTAACAAATTATGGAAATAATATTTCTGAAGTAAATTATTAAATAAATAAAAAAATATATAAATAAAATGCTACGAATTTTAAGTTGTATTCAATTTATATTTTATTGTTTCTTTTAATAAAAATTAAACGAGTTGGTTGAAGCATAAATGCTACGAAGATTAGGTATTGCTTAAGAGTCCCCAGGTAGCTTGACTCTCGATACTAAACGTAAGTTTGACTCTCATTTTAAAACGGCGTGCTGGAATAAAATGACACAATAAACACAATGGGGTCCGCCGTACATGTATATAGGTAGGAAACTAGTTTTTGGTGTATACAATGTTTCATGTTAGCATGCTGTTTTAAAATGAGGACCAAACTGCCAACACAGCGAATCTTCAAGTGAATAAAGGGTCGGCAAAGTGCTTGTGTGCACTTTGTGTGCACTTTATTTTTTCTCTTACTTTGTTTGTGTAGACCCATGTTTGTGAGCCGTAAGTTAAGCATGGTAGAAGACAAAGAGTACAGTGGAAGAGTTTGGAGGAGGCCTTCCCCCAAATAGGGATCCATATTCAGCAGATATAAAACTATTAAAATATAACTTCAACAACAAATGTAATATGGAATAAGGCTTAATAATAATAATAATACGCGCTTGTAATTCTTCTGGAGTCACAAGTGTCCATAGGCTTATGGTACCTGCTTAATATCAGGCAGGCCGTAAGCTTGTTTGCCACAGTCGTTGTATAAAAAAAACGATATTGTTGTGGAGAATCGAGCTTCCAGGGGACTCTTAACTACGTTTGTGACGAGTATTAGTCGTACGCTTCGAATTGTCGGCAATTGTAAGTTAAGACGAGTGTTTGGGAACCTTGACAGTTTTCTTTGAGATCACAGCTGCCAGCGCCATATTTTTTTTCTTTTTTTTTGCTCTTTTGCATCCATAGTTTGCACAGATCTTAACAATAGGTGAGTACATTTAGTTCCATATGGGCCCCGGAAGGGCGTAGCAATTGTTTATCAATATTAATATCGGCATGCATCTCTACATGAACTATGTATTTTAATTACACAATTGATAATTACATTTAATTAAGGTCACTATTGCATTATTAAATAATTAAAAAAAACAATTAATATTTTTTTAATAAATAAATTTACCAACCTTTGCATGATGCTTTTCGTCCTTTTTTTTTACTAGTAAAACTGCCGCGTTTACTAATGCCAGTGCGTAAGTACAAGTAACCAAACATGAATTTGTCTTACTTTCCACCAGCAGAACTAGAAAAAGCAAATCCTCGCAGATTGTTTGTTTTCAGCAACAAGTCTGCAGGAAATGTATCGTTTGTCAACTTCGTTTTGACCTATTTGTAGACCAACGAATTTATTTGTGATCAATCCCAATAAATAAAACAACCATTTGTTCAATATTTTCACAAGCGTTACGCAATACTATACCTAAACATATTCGTTTTTGTTTTCAAAGTAAGGCTTACAATATTATAAGCAATAACTGAAATAACTTATTGACAAAAAATATAAAGTTAGGTATAATAGAAATGTATTTACTTATCGTTCCAGTGTGCGCTGCGAAATAAAATTGCGCGATAATTAGTTTTTTATGAAATAGGTACTATTTTTAAGGTGTCTGTGTATCTGTGTGTCTGTCTGTGGCATCGTAGCTCCTAAACAAATGTACCGATGTGAATGCGGTTTTTTATCCGAAAGCAGACGTGATCGAGATGGTTCTTAGCTACGTTTCAACAAAATCAGTTCAGCCGTTTTTGATATTTTGAAAGTTGAAATGAAAATTGGGCACATTGAGCACATTTGCGGCAGCAGTCAAGGAAAACACGTAGGTACTTTTTTAGCTCTTGTTACTATGACAATCAGGCATAAAATGGTACGTGAATACATTTCCCTTACTGTACCCGCCGTCCCGGGGAGCTATTCGATTAGTATTAATATTGTTTTAGTTTTAGTTGTACATATTTTTTAATTCTATTATACCCTACACGTGACCTCCGGGTGGTGCTAAAAGAACAACAAACTCGGTGGCTGAACTGGTCCTTCTTAACCTCGCAGCGCAAACTGGAACTCTATCAGCGACATCGGTTCGAATACATACATTTACCAGTGTGTAACCGCCATACGATAAATAAAATAAAAATTTACGTTGAATTGTGTTAGACGACAAATATCGAGTTAGTGAAATAGGGCATGGTCTCGGCCGGAAAGAGTTGGAAGAAGTCGCGCAAGATCGGGACAAATGGAGAACTCTCCACTAAAGAGGGATAGCAGGTTCAATCATCATCATCATCGTAAAATTTCATCCTTAGCTAAATTAAAAATTTGCAAAAAAATAATCTGCCCTACAAATAATCATCATCATTATCATCATATCAGCCGAAAGACGTCCACTGCTGGCACTCACTCTTTGGGGGAGCCAAAGAGTGAGTGCCACAATGGCCGGTCCTGAGCCACCCGCATCCAGCGGACTCCCGCGACCTTTACCAGGTCATCAGTCCACCTTGGGGCGGCCTACCTAGGGTAAGTGCACCAGTGAATGAACGAATCCAGTGAATGAACGAAAACCTGATTATTTGCTTAAATTAAGAGTTTTGTATATTTCTAGCATACCGGGTATTTTTTTCTCGATTAGTAGCATTCACTGTAAGGGTTTTGTAACATTTATATCAACTCAGTCGCAACAGTTACTAAATGAGCGAAGCTTAAAGTTGACGGGCTATGGGCGTGGATTTTTTGTATGAGCCGGTAACAAGGGGACAAGATTGTTACCTTTTATTTGATGTGCCATTGTACTAGTTTTATAAACTTGTAACTTATGGTGTGTGGTTTTTGGAAATCATAAGAGCGAAATTGTGCTATTCAAACATCTTTTTAAGTTATTTAAGTTTAGATTCTCGTTTTTAGAAGGTGTTCTATAACTAGAATTAAAAACCGCCTAAATCCAGTGAATGAACAGGAGTGTTCATTCACTGGCAACGCCTGTTTTATTGTTTTCGCAAAATTTTATGTTCTAGTTATTGTAATAAGATTTAGTTTTTAGTAGCATAACCACCAATGGTTTGTCCATCGTTGGTCCAGTGTTCAAACAAACCTTATTTTCGAACATAACGTTAGTTCATTCACTGGTGTATAGATTTCCAGTAAATGAACATCGACCCATAATTACCTAGTTCATTTATTGGTTTTTTGGAACCAGTTAATGAACGAACATTTGTTACAGTTTTTTAATTGTTTTAGAAAAAGTAAACCATTAACTACCACCCCGTGTGTTGGTATATCGAGATACTCCAAACAAAATCTCTAAACAGCAATTTAAACCAACAAACCATAACTATAACAGTAGTTCATTCACTGGTTTTTAGTTATTAATTTACTAGAAAACTCTGTTCATTCACTGGTGATTTTCCATTTTTCTACCTAAAAGGTCAAATAACTTAAAATTATGGAAACTTATTGCAAAAGCAAAGTAATTTAAGCAAACAAGAATACTTGTTTGAGCTGTACAAACAGTTACGGCCGATATTAAGTATAGCTATCTTACATAAAACAATTTTTAAAGTCAAAAATATCCTTAAGCGTTCATTCACTGGTGCACTTACCCTACACCGTATTTACAAATAATGTATTCCACAAATCTAAAATTAATTTCACTCTTTACTAACTTTACTTTACTAAATATTTGATTCAGTCACGTCTACTTTAGTTGCTGTAACTGATTAGTAGTTTAGTTACTTAGGCTTAAATAAGATTTTTCATTAACGGTATCGCGATTTAAAAGTTAAATTGTTTGGTCTAGACAAATAAGAATGTTTTCTAATTAGTTTTGAGAAACTTATAGTGCGAATTATGCCTAAAATTCAGATTATTCGAAAAGTTTAATTTACTTTTTTTAATTATAGTTATTTGTCGTGAGTTTAACTCTGTAATTATTAGTATTAACTATTTCAACATGTCTCAAGAAAGTTTTAAATCAACAGTTATTTGTAGTAATGATATATATATTTTTTTATTCATAAAGAAAATGTACAAAAAGGCTATTTGGGGCGGACGGGGAGGTTGGTTCTTCTGGTGCCTCTCACTCTCATGGAGACATCTAGTATGAGTGATATTTGAACTTTAACTTTTAGCCAGAAAATTATTTGCGAGTAAGGTTTTTCCCATTTAGATGATAATTTGGATGTAGTAATGATTGCTTTTTTAATGGTCGATCGTTATATACTAACTACTCTAACTACATAGTAGGTAAGTTGTTTGTAAGAACTGACACTTCGATAGTTTTTTGCCCGACTACGGCAGAGGCGAAAGGAAGGGATATGATTTTAAACAGCAGTCTATGTTTGTATTTACGTGAATTCCACCGTAGCGCAAATAGTTTATTTTGCAAGAAAAAGGGTTGTTATGGTCTTGTTACAAAATATTCAACACAGCCATTACATATGGCATGCAAAATATTAACAGTTTAATCTAAATATTCCATTGTATAAATAATTACATAAAGGTTAGTCAGGTTCATCTTAAGTAAATAGTTATCACATTATATTAGTCATTATTGATGTCTATCAAACAATTCATTCAATTTATAAAATCTATGATCAAGGTCGCGGGAGTCCGCTGGATGCGGGTGGCGCAGGACCGGTCACTTTGGAACTCTTTGGGGGAGGCCTATGTGCAGCAGTGGACGTCTTTCGGCTGATATGATGATGATGATGATGATGATGATGATCAAGGAGCCATTTGTACAGGATCTTGTTAAATTTACAATTTGGGATGTCTAAGATACCTACTGAACCGATTTTGATGATCGACTTGAAATTATGGTCCGGCTGACATAGGCTACCTTTTGTATGAAAAAAAATGTTTTGTTTTCAGTTAGTTTTCCGTAGTCGTGATAAAAAATATAACTTTTTATACTTGTTTAGAACGAGTAAATGAGTGAGCTACTTATCTTTGCAATATTTTAGTCAGTAAAAAAAAATATGAAGAGGGATAGTCTGTGGGGTTGTAGGTAAGTTTGTATGTTATCTCTGGGAGTTCCCATCCTGGTCGAAAGTTATTTCACTAGTATCTATAATGGTCCTTTGGGATAGACATTGGTATAATTTGATGCCGCGGCTTCTTTTGGCTTCTGAGTTCTGAGTGATACGCGGGCATAGCCGCATAAGCAGCTAGTGTTTTATAATGGCGAGTTTCATTTCAATTGGTAGGTAAATAAATACGATGCTAGGGATTATGCTTTCCTAATTACCTTTTAGAAATAGAGCTTAAAAGCCTTTTAAAAGATCTGTTCAAATTCTCTTAAGACTTAAGTAATACGGTATAATATATCTGATATAGAAACGAGCACCGGTAAAAAAAATTGTCGGCGGCAGCGCGACGCCGGCGGCGTGACAAAAGAGTATATATAGTTAATATGTCAGTAGAAAATCTTCATGTTGTGATGAATACTGATACCCATTTTGGAAAATTGTAAAAATTATTCGTGATTTTTTCATGAATTATGATTGTAATTAAAATATGGTCTGTTACTTAATCATTATTTCACATTCATTTCAAATAATTATTTCGTCAGCTGTTTATTAAAAGATATTGAGGTTTGTGTTGAGTTCAATATTAAGATACAATATACCTTGCATATTATGTTCATGCCAGATTCAAACCTCACTCAAGCCACAGCTAAAACTCATTAGCTTCGCGGAGGCTACCCCACGCTATTATGAAAGTCGAATTTAGCCGACCCCTATAATAGTTCCTGGGGGTATTATTTCATTTCTACCCCTTTAACCAGCACGTATCCCGCCCATGCTACATTTAAAAAACCAACCGTAAAACTTGCATCATAACGTTGAGATTTGAATACGCGGCCAGGGAGAATTATGAGGTTTGGAAAGTAAACAAGTGGTTTCCGGCCCAAACTTAGCACTATGAAGACAATATGGTGCATTTCTGTTTAGCATAAAGTAAGAATACATTATAAATAGAGGCAAATTTTTAGGGCGAGGATTCACTAGAGCTATGCTAGGCAGTGGAGCGACGTGCCAGGAAAAATCTATCAATAGGATGGCTAGCCTCGCCTGCGTATCTCTTGCTATATATTGGTGGATTTTTGCCTCGAGAGACGTTTCGCACTGGTTGACTAGATTATGATGACCTTATACATCTCTCAGGATACCTATTAGGTAGATTTTCAACCGACGGAAAAAACGGAGGAGGTTCTCAAGTCGACGCGTACTCGTATATATATATATTTTTTTTATGTATGACCACGCATAACTTTTTACAGAGTAGTTCGATATTGATAATTATTTTTTTATTGGAAAGGGTTGGTCCCACCCATATAAATTTGGAAAAAAAACAACCTTAAGGGTAGGAAAATAGGGTATCATTGATTTTTCGTCGGTTAAAACTTTGTTTTCAAAGTAAATTATATTATATTTATTTTCACGGGTAGAGACCTCTTGAGATATTAGATAGAAGATAGAAACATTAAAATAAATCACACATTACAGAACATAAGTTAAGACTTAAATATAAACATGAATAACAAACAAAGATATCTTCGGAGTTCAGCAATGTGTGCTATAGAGAATAGGCTCAAACTCAGCATTAATGTTGCAATTGAGATATTACACTCCGAGGCAACAAATCCGGGTTACTTTATTTCATTTAAGTTTAACGCTTAGGAGACCTAATTGGATTGTTAAACCAACTATTGTAGAGTAACTTAAAATAAGCGTGTACGCCTGCAAAGGCATTCAATAAACCTTTTTTTAAATATTTATACTGTATCTGCAACAACCTGGATTCCTTATACGTAATAAATCAATAATAACTACAACAGAAAAGTTGAAAAACCCTCGACATTTTAATTTCAAAGTTCATACATACATACATACATATAATCACGCCTCTTTCAAAGTTCAATATCTCAAAAACGGCTTAACCGATTTTTTTTTTACCGAACGAGGGTGGCAAACCAGCTTACGGCCTGCCTGATGTTAAGCTTGATATTGTTAAATTTGACTCCACAGTCAAACTGAAAAATTTAGTTTTGTGGAGCAATGTACCAACGTATATATGTAACTTTTTGTTTTTAATAAATAAAATAAAAAAAAAAAAAAAAAAAAAAAAAAAAAAAAAAAAAAAGCTGGTACCGTAGCCTATGGACACTTGCGACTCCAGAAGAATCACAAGAGCGTTGCCGACCGAAGGGGTTGATTTTGTTGAAACGTAGCTAAGAACCATCTCGATCATGTCAGCTTTCGGATAAAAAAACCGCATTCAAATCGGTCCATTCGTTTAGGAGCTACGATGCCACAGACAGACACAAACACACACACACAGACACACAGACACGTCAAACATATAACACCCCTCTTTTTCCGTCGGGGGTTAAAAATGATGGCTTCCACTTGCAATTCGATCTGCCACTCACTACGGGTATACAGAAGAAACTATTTTTAGAATATATACTCGTGTTTATCTCTATTTAAAATACCTACTATAATCCGAACGCTTCGTGAATCCGAACAGCGGTGGTTTCTTTTGAAGTTCGGATTATCGAGGCTCTACTGTATTTCCTCTCGAACATGTTCAGATCAAGGTTCCTTTCAGCGTCTAATCAGAGTGCCAATCTCGCGTCTGTCTGCCAGCTACTGTGATTGATACAGGGCAGCATTCACAAAGATTTCCGGTTCGCGGCTCTCAGGCGAAACGGAGGTGATATCCGATTTATTTAAGTAACCGTTGATCAAAATGAATAGCCCTTTATGATTTCATTGATCAGATCGTCAACTTTTAGCTTTCAAATACCCGATTTGTTTTCGTGAAAGTCCTAAAATCATGATTCAGTTTAGGAAAGACGGAAAATTTTCAATTTCTGAAGAAAAAAACAAGTCTATCCATCTAGTTTAATGACACTTAGGAAATGGTTTAGGTTATGATCAAAAGAAGTTCGTAGACTCGTTTCTAAAGCATTTTGTGAATGAATATTAAAGTAAACGCCCGAGTGCTCGACGCTGTACTACATAGTATATGGCATGGGCACTTTATGTCAAAGCAATATGGGTTAAATTCGAACCAAGAGGATTTTTCTTCGTTCGAATATAAGCCATGTCACTTTGACATGCCCATGCCATATACCTACTAGTACAGCGTCGAGCACTCGGACGTTTATCTTTGATATGCTATTATTTATAACGCTTACCGAACGTATCGCTACTCTAAATCCAGTATAAATTTGACCTCTCCTTGCGCATAGTTTTTACGTGTCTCGAGATCAATTTTTATTAGTGAAAACCTCACAAACGACTAAACGTTTGTGAATGGGTAGGAATGGTCACAAATGACGTCATGAATCTATGATGGCGTCGGATTACGTTAAGAGTGCGGGTGAATTATTGGTCGATTCATCAGCTTCGGAGGGAAGTTGATATTTAGCTGACACGTGGCACGTTGACCGAGTTTGTCGTAACGTATGCTCCGTCATAGTGACCTAATTCAGGGGGTCGATTTGGTTCGATATTTCGAAAAGAAATGTGTGGACTTCGAATAAATCGGGACGATCTTACACAAATCGACCAAGTCTCAAACTAAGCAAGTAGAGACTAGAGATGTACCGATTTTTCGGCCACATTTATAGTCGGCGAATAGTCAGCCGAACTAAGCAAGTCAAAGTAGAGATGTACCGATTTTTCGGCCACATTTATAGTCGGCGAATAGTCAGCGGCTAGTATGCCTACTAGCCGCTGACTATTCACAGCCGAAACTGAGCTGGATCTAAAAAAAAAAACAACCACTTATCTTTATTCGGCGGGAAATTTGCGTTCTGGAAGCAAGTCAGATTTACTAAAAGTTTTGACATCTGCATCTACAAAGATACCTGCTGGGCAAACATTTTTAGGGACAAATAATAAGAAGGAAGAATTATTTCATTTACTCTCTTTTTATTGTTATTCACATGCATTTGCCGAAAACAAAGAAGTAAACAAAAACGTATAACTTGCTCTGTGAATGTTCAGTCAATACATGAATGTACGTAGTTTGCTTCACTGTAGTTATCATTTTTTTTTGGTACATTTTTCTATAAATACCTATATATATTTATATATTTTTAAAATCTACACAAATATGGCTTTATTTTTTTTTATATCCAAATCGTTGCCTGTTTTTACGTAATCGTTGTAGAAAGTTTTTTTTTTACTGTGATTTTTTGAATTTTTCCTGTATTTCATTTTTTTTTCAATGAAAAGATGTTATTAATGTCCAAAAAACTGATTGGCCATCCTCATTTTATCCGAAAACGATACCAAACATGCCCTAGTCTCTATAAATAAGATGGTAGGATGACTAAAAGAACGCGCGGCGAAACGAAACTTCCCCCCCTCCCCACCCCACCAGCGGGGCGTCCCCCCTTGGCGCCCGGGTGTTTTCAACTCTAGTCCACCTAAGTAACAAGTGTGCCGAGGCTCATGCTTTAATGACTAAAATATTGGTGTTGTCCCATAAGGGCATTTTTTATTTTTCTTGTACCTTGATGTTTTTGGCGTGTCCAGTGCTTTTGACACCCTACAAATACGAAACAAGTTGAAAAATTGTACTTGTAGCAATTTTAAAACGTCAATAATATATCTAAATCGTATAAAAACTCAAAAAAGCCTATCATTTAGCATTAAATTTACCACATTTTCTTGGTTTTTCTGGCTGCCAACCCTCGATTTTTGCCTGTCCACCTGCGGAAAGCCAACTTCAAGTATCGATTCGAAGTATTAGGACTTGTATATTGTGCCTGGAAATACTTGTTTCTGATAGTGGAAAACATGAATTTTCTTAAATCAACCTTATATTTATCTCGCTAAAGTATTTTTTACATAATAAACTAAAATTAATCTTGTCCAGTGATTTTGGAAAAGTGGACATGTCCACATTCCGTTACGATGATTTTGTGGGAACGAGGTATTTTTATTACCAAATTAGGTGTTTATTTTCATCTAGCATCACATACCGTTACGTAACATCATTCGTTTTGTTTAAAAACTGTCAGTAGTGGCTAGAAATCGCGCGCTTTCTATATATATGTTTCTGCTAATGCGACTCAATTATCTTTGATCAGTCCTCGCCTAATGCTAGGAACTGAACGGCCTCACGATCTCGTGGGTCTAATTTATGCCAAATTTATATACAAAATGTGATTAACTTACTGGAATCCCGGCGACACGATATTCGCTTCAATTCGGTCTAGTTTCCGTCAAGGTCCAGTCAAAGTCAAGTCAAGTCTCCCAAGCTGGTCTCCGGGGCCGTGAAGCGCCGTGGGGTCCGCGGGCTGGTGCTGACATGCGCGATCCGTCACAGGCACAAATCACTTCTCCGGCACTGTTTTCACCAAAACGACTCGGGCCTTCAAGCCATGAAACACGAGTCTCCAAGTACTTTCAACCAATCACACAAAACAAATCACCTCGGACTCTAGTCTTGTCCACAAAACGAGGTATTACAACCAAAAAACGGTACACGTTCTTCGCCCGAACTCTGACGTGGCTTTTATCCGACAGCCAAAGCAAAATAAGACAGCTCAATTGTCACTTTCAAAACCAAAGACTAAAAGGGCGTCCACACGAGAGGCATGTTTTAATCTGCGAAGTACTCGATCCGTTACGTCCATTCCGTTACTATTTGTATGGTAAAGTAGCCCTCTTAAGTAATGGAATGACGCCTATTCAAATAAAATGAAACACGCATAGCAATCGCTATTCTTTGAGCGAGAAAGCTGCCTGCGCGAGGGTCACCCGTCACATACATCATTTGATATCTTAATATGTATTGAATCTAAGTATTGTAGGTACGAGTATATCGTCATCTAGCACCAATTGTATAAGGAGCTAGTAAAACACTCATCCTGAAGAAAAACTCCCGAAGAGTTTGAAACATGTCACCCGTATTGAAATTGAATATGTAACTTTAACCGTGGATTTATTAGTAGTAGAATAAATAAAGTAATGCACGTGAACAACTGTCAAGCAACACCCCAGTATAAAATACCTTTAGTGGGTATTGAACCGACCGTGAAATTGAAACAAAACTCGATCGCGAAATTCGCTAATTCATCCCGGTTGGATAACATTATCCCGGAATTATAAATTGATTGATAACCAGCTTTGATGCGGATTATAGGGGTTTGAATCGACAATATTTTTAACAAACTTCGAAAAAAGAGGGCCTATATTTGGCACGTAAGTATGTTAATATTATTGGAACTGCAGCCAATCTGTTAGGCGTTATGCGTAACGTATCTGTTAGGCGTTATGCATGTCTGTATTATGACCATACTTATTGGCATACAACCTGTGGAGTAGTGCAAGTTTCTTCGGTTCAGTAGTTTAGATCATGATACCTAATATGGACAACTTATATATAACGTATGGCCGGACATTAATACGAGCTACTGGTGTGGTTTTACAAGGAAAACATTTGACCAACGTTCTCAGGGAATGTTGTTTAAATTCTAACACAAATACGTATTCCAGTATTTCTTTAAAACTAGAAACTACGAATGAAAAAATAATGAAAAAGATAACATTTGGAAATGGAATCAACTCAAAATTATGAAGTAATATGTTGATATCCTTTTTGTGGCTAAAACCATAAGCTGCCAAAACCAAAATTAGATTCCGGTAACCTTACTTCAGGAACAGAGCCGAAATTGCATTCGCACTATATAAAGCATGTTCCAAAATTTACGCAACATTTGAATGAAATAGAAAACACATTTTTTTTGTTTTTATCTTATTTTTTTTATTTACACATTAACTAAATAGGATAGGGTTATGTATGAGGCTACGGAGGCCGATATCGCTATTGTTTCATGTCTCTGACATTCCGGGCCAGTATTCGACTTATCTGTCTTATCTAAAATTCTCATTTTGATAGACAGTTATGAAAGTGGCGCTATCCCACCGATATGCCGAGGACAGTTTAGGGCATTCATGTGATACCTCAATATTTAAGACACTTCAATGTTATGCTAAAGAGAAATGAGACTATAATTTGGACTCCAGAGTAAAACTGAAAAATAATAGTTTTGTGGAGCAATGCATCAAACTATTCATGTAATTTTTTGTTGTTCGTAAATAAATAATAATAAAAAATAAATATCTCACATTTTGTAAGTCGAATACTCAGTCAGTAGCCACTCCTTATTTTTCAATTTGACAAATGTAGGTATGTACCTTAATCCCCTTACGGCGGGAAAAGCCCAAAGAGTAATTTACGGATAGTTAAAACAATTTACGCCAGATGTCCTCGCCAAGAGTCCACTCTCTTCTAACTAAATTTAGCCCGTGCTAAAGAAACAAAATTAAAATGTAAATTTCTTTCCTACTTACCGAAGAAGCGATACACGCTACGCGGTTCACTAAATGAGGATTTGGAATTTGAGAATACTTTGGAATCTAGTACAATGGTCGTACATTTGTCATTTATCGACGAGCATTTAAACATGTGCCATTTTTTAACAAATCATGTGTGTAGAAAATCAACCTAGGTCAATTAAAAATGGCTGCTATGCTATACCTGGGACACACTACGTTATTAGATAATACTTTTTTAAATGCTTGGGTAAGTTGACACCTGTCAACATAGTACAATTTATAACCTCGTTTACAGTTTAAGGTTACAAATTATACTGCGATGACATCATTTTTTTTTATTTAACTTAAAATGTCAATCCACATGTATTTATATGACGCGGATAACATAATGATTCATCTTTAAAATTGAGAGAGTATGGTGTTAAAAAACGAAAGAGCACAAAGAAAAAAAGCAAGGAAAATATTTATCCTCAGCATAAATAAACAAAGAAAATATAATTGTTAATAATTTATTAAACATAAATAATAAATAAATGACACGAAATGGTAGGACCACTCACTCATCATGGTATAGGTAATTCAGCATCGTATCAATTGACAGTCAGTACCGAGTACTATTGAGCAAGATTTATGGCGACGTGGCTTTAATATCGACTGGGCATTATATTAACCAGCTAATTAATCAGTCGATATGACAGCTACGTCCTCACAAGGGTTAATTGCTGTTGAAGAATCTATTTAATTATTATTGCTGTCGAATGAATCT
Source organism: Epinotia brunnichana (assembly GCA_963854355.1). Taxonomy (NCBI): domain Eukaryota; kingdom Metazoa; phylum Arthropoda; class Insecta; order Lepidoptera; family Tortricidae; genus Epinotia; species Epinotia brunnichana. The sequence continues at coordinate 31,838,314 of OY977944.1, forward strand.
TACAAAGTTTGAGAAAACTCACGACCTTTTCACCGAATGCATCGTTTCATCGAATTTTTATTACTCAGAAGCAGTTATTTTTTTAGGTACAGCTAAAAGGTCATTCTGTAGTACCCATTAGGTTAGGTTAGGTTTGTTTTATAACAATCCTGAAGAGCTTACCGATTCTGAAAAAAATAGTTTTCGATGAAATTAAAATTCTGCGAAACATACATTCGATAGAACATTTGTCGGTGGAACAAGGTACATTTTCGTTCATTCTAGTTATCGAACGCTCTTGATTTACAAGATGTGCTGGCGGGAAGGCAGTAGTTATTTTCGTGATCATTCTAGTTATCGAACGCTCTTGATTTACAAGATGTGCTGGCGGGAAGGGAGTAGTTATTTTCGTGATCATTCTAGTTATCGAACGCTCTTGATTTACAAGATGTGCTGGCGGGAAGGGAGTAGTTATTTTTGTGATCATTCTAGTTATCGAACGCTCTTATAAATGCTGCGCTGGCGGGGAAGGAGCAGTTATTTTGTGAGCTTTTACCTGTAATGTAACATTCGCTAGAATGCTCACTACTAGTTTTCAAGTGTATCTGCACCTTAAATTGAACAAAGAATATATAGTGTTAGTGAACCGGGTGGCACCTTAATTCGCGTCAAGATTGCAAAGTCAACGTTTTATCTAAAACAAACCAACGGATAACGGATTGCTTTATTTTCCCCTAGCTAAAGGCCCTTCCTGTTTTCCCAACTTTTTTGATGAAACTTCGCAAAAAGTGGTTGATTGTTAGGGAAAGTTTTTCAGAGTGACTATGCTGTTTTATTCCGATTTACGATTGAGTTGTAAGTGGGGGTAGCGAGGATGGATCAGCGTCATCATGTGACTTTAAAAATATATAATTGAGGAAAAAATGGCTTTAATAAACAAGGATACCCATTTTTTACGTATTTAGTTATATCTGCATTTGCAATAGCTATGTTTATCGGATGTACTTACAGCAGATCGGGTCATATTTTTTATGATTTATGAAATATATTTTAGATATGACATAACACGGTGGCGTAAATTGTTATGTGTTGGCCCTTAAAGCTTATTAAACCCAAACGTCATCACAAACCAGCGAAGTGAAGAAAATATACGTTAGTTTACGATTGATAACAAATTCAAATATTTAACTATTCTGTCAGAAGATTCACGGCTCTTTGACACCACTATAGGTAATCTATAGGTCCACGACGTGAAAAGTGATGGGGCTGAAAGTTAATATATACAATTGGCTATAGATAGTCATAATAATATGGCATGAAGAAAAAGTGGCTAAAGGAACACCAAAAGATTAACCCGACGCGTTTGGACTTATTGGCACCACCTCAACTAGGTAGTAGAAAGCTGATGACTGCAAAAAAAATACAATCTGCACTAAAAGTTTGTATCAGAACCATTTTTTTTACTGAACCTGTCGCCAAATTATTGAATTACGCTTACGCATTAGATACACAGTGGTACTCTTTGGGGGAGGCGCAGTGGACGTCTTTCGGCTGATATGATGATGATGATTAGATACGCAAAAGCGTTTCTTCCTTTCTTTTTAATTTTGAAAGGACTTCACGACAGCAATTTACAGTCGTAGGAATAGTGAATACGTATGTGGTAAATTGTCGTTGCGATGAACTGTTTGGGCGTAGTTGCGAAACAGGAAGAAACCATTTTAAGTAATGTCTGGAGTGTACCATATGTTCGTCCGTCTCCTGTAATCAACCTTATCCTAAGCCCCAAGTTCACTAAATCATCAGTGAAAGGCATAATTTCACTGCCATTGCCTTCCCAGAGCGACCAAAATCAATCAACCGCGTAGCACTTGCAATCAAAAAGCATTTCAACAGACCTGGGCCGGCATTTTCTGACAATTATTATGTACGTATTCAATACAATTAGTTATATATGTTTCTCTGAGCGCCTAGGGCGTACATTTTTTGTTGGTATTGTCGCAACGTACCAATTCGCATTTCAATGTATTTTACATATCCGTCACAAGTGTACATTTTAAGCGAAATTGTTTATGTTATACCTATAATTAGAATTAACCATTTTTGGTTCTGTATAAAATAATTAAAAACACGACACTGAACCCAATTAAGCCCCTGCTGGAAACCTGACAGTTAATTGATCGATTGTGTATGGAAATAGTGCGTCGTTATTTTAGAAAGCGATGCTTTGATACTCGTAAGTAAACTCCTTGTATTAAATACGAATTGGATTGCACTTAACTAAATCCGGGAATAAAATGATTAAATATAAGTTCTTGGGCCTGCCTTTAGTATCTTCTTAATATTATCATCAGCCAATCTTTATGTGATATAGGTCCCTGAATATGTACGTAGCGTAGTCAGAGAATGCAGACCCTGTATATTTAATGAAAACCTATCCATCAACTCTATTCATTGGAAACCTTCACTTTGTTACCAACTTCTCTTTCGAGAATGAGCCTTAAATCATAGCTAATTAGGGTGGTTTTAGAAGAACGGATTTTGTGCGGTGGATTTGATGGAGTTGAAATTTTAGCCGTACCTATTGATAGAAAATGTTATGTTGTAATGTTACAGACACCTGAGGCTAAAATAAAATTATAAATGGGTTGAAAGTATTTGAGGTTCGAAATAGAGCTACCCTGAATAATCGGTAACTACTTCTGTTTCTATTGTCATTACGTTAATTCGGACGTCAAATGTGCCGCTTCGACCAGCAAGTGATCTATTGTGGCAGCCCTTGCTTTAGGGTTCACCGTTAAGTCCCGTTGCCTCCAGGAAATTCCAGATTCTTTGGGCGGTGATATGTTGTACTTCTTGTGGGTGCACTATGTGCCGCCCTAGGTAGGTACTTCTTTTATGCATGAGTGGTCCGCAGGAGCAGAGAATGTGCATTGCAGTCTCCTCTGTCTCCTGGCAGAACCTGCAGGTTGTGTCCTGCTTCATACCCATTTGAAACAGGTGTTTGTTCAATTTGCAATGTCCTGTCAGGATTCTTGTCACTGCGCAGGTTTTGTGCCTTTTGAATTGTAATAACTCTTTAGACAGCTTACTATTGAACCCTTCGATCAGGGTATTAGCTTGTTTTTGTCCTTTGGTGAACTTCCACAGCTTGATTGCCTCTGATTTTTCCGCTTTGTTTAGCAGAGAATATGCTTTCCGTTTTGTGATGCCACAGAACGGTTCCGACGTTCAGACGATGGATATTAATCCATGAAATAAGATGGTTAGCTCTGATTAAGATGAAGGACTCCCTAACCAATCAGTGACGGGGTAACTAGCATGAAGTGGAAAGTTTGGCGAGAGAAACTTTTCTAAAATCCTACTAACACAGATCCAAAGACAAATAAATGCCGCCGGTATATACAAAAGATCGAAGAATAGGCTTCTGGTAGAGCTTTAGACTAGACTTTTAGGAGCGGGGCCACTGATTTTCAAACTAAGGTGCATAAAGTACTGGGAATAAAAAAACCTACTCGACAATCATCCTCATCTTCTAGCTGACAAGAGCTATACGGACGAGTGTGTAACTCTTAACCCATTCACGGCCACTACGCTCGTAGCGCTACGCCGTAGTCCGTAGCAGCTTAAACTCCGTATGAGAGAGAGTCCGTTTTAGAGAGGTAGGGCACAGCGGAAAGTCATCTCGCTCGTATAGGAGCTGCCCAACTGGGGAAGTACCTCCACCTTACAGAAGACCGCAGCCATAATAGCACCACTGTGTTTTGTAGTGTTAGTGTATAAATATGCAAATACTATTTGCATATTTATACGCAAATAGTTGCATTTGATCTCCGTTGATCGACCAGCATGTTTTTTAGCGGAATAGCAAAGGAATACTCGTATTGTAATGTTAAACATCAAATTATGATGTACATATGTATGTATGTAAATACTTTATTGTACACAAGACATTGGTAAAAATACAGACCGAATAGGTTAAGTTGGTACAAAGGCGAACCTATCCCTGTACGGGATCTCTTCCAGTTAACCTCTGAGCAATCGAGACGAGATCCAGGAACTAAAAGATAGACAAACTAACACGTGTACAGAGACGTATTTACCTCTATGCTAAAGCAAATCAATACAACAAGCTAGTACAAATAAAATAATACCTAATACTCGTTATGCACATACAATATACATATATAATAGTACATTACTTACCTAGGGCGGTTAAACAAAGAATGTCTCAGATCGCAGGTATTTGACGCCCGAGCCGAAGGCAAGGGCGATAAATATGCGCTCTGAGGCTTTCTTTATTACCGCCCGTGGTGAGTACAAAATTTTACGTCTCTATCTGGCCAGGAAGTGGGGTTTTCCGCACGCATAGCGTTCCTACTTTATGGCCAGGTATGACGTAAATAAATAAATATATTTACACAATATACAAACAGTATCCAACTAAATTACAAGTCATTGCAGAGCCACAACTTTTTTAGCTTTTCCTTGAGTGATGTCACAGAATGCCGATCCACAACTTCACATCACGCACTGTATGACTTTTGCGCGTCTTATTAGACGGTATTTCAAGGGTGAGGTAAGCTCGCAAGGGATGATGAGTTATGACTTAATTTACCCAACATATCAACAAAAAAATGTGAAAGTAAGTATGTAAAAAGCCACACCAACGCGAAGCTAAGGTCCTAAACATTCTTGAACAATTTTATCAGGCAATGTATTTCTTTTGCAAACGTCCAAAACAGATCTAACTTAGTTGGTAACTCACAAGGCATGATTAGAAAACTAGGGCGATCCCCGTTCGAAAACAAGCCGATTCAAGTAAAGGGTAAGTTGCGGTAACTATTCTAACTTTGCTGTGAGTCTTTGAAAGATTTGATCGGAGACCGAGGATAGGGTGGTAAAAAAGGCGGCTTCACATATCTAACATCCTTTACTACGCTCACCGAGCTAACGTGTCAAAACGACCCCGGTAACTAGACTAAAATGCGAATACGCTTTAAAATTGATGATTGAATTAGCATCCTGCTGGGTCATGCAGAGAGTTTACGTCTGTTCTGTGGACATTGCCAAAGGTATAAAGCTGGCGTCTCCTCTTATATGATTTCATGCAATCAAACATTTTACATGCAATTTGGCCACAGGAAAGACGACTTTTGTTTTACTCAAGCTGTGACCTCGGCCAGATCTCAACATTAATGAAATGAGATTTTATTATAATCTTGAGACCGCATACAAAAAACAATGGAATTTAAACCAAGTGATTCGCGTACTTTCATTTTTAATTAAACAATACAAAACAAGTGAAGCTTTCCAAAAATTCCCTTGAACCATTTTGTCCTTTCTGTAGAAACCTGGGTCTCAGGAGGTTGAAATTATGTCTAATAATACCGTCAAGAACCGTACGCGTTGAAACACGCTTTAAAAATAGAATAGAATAGAATAGGTATTTATTCGTATCATTACACATCACAACAAACAAACAGGGATGTGCTACCGAGATGGTCTCCACTCAGCAATGCAGTTGCAGTTTGCAACGGCGCGGCGCTGGTTATCTGTGGATCCAGTGACGTTTGCGGGACAGCATACTGCGTGACACGTATAAAAGGGGTTATAAATACATACAAAATACAAACAATATTATATTTAATAGATATAAGTTAGTAAATAAAATTATAGTATATAGTTTAAGACCGCGGTCTGCACGCCAGCGGACAGCGGGGCATTGAGCGGCCGTTCATACATTCGAGCGAGTTCAATGTATGACACCCGCTCGCCGCTCCACTGCCCGCTGGAGTCCAGTCTACGCGTTAATGCGGCTCACCTCGCCGGTCACCCGTTACGAAACTAGACCTCTACCTACGCTTAATTACTACACATCGCGGTGTCAAGGTATAATTGTGGGTGAGCGTTGAGGTGAGCTTGAAACAAGTTACAGAATAGGGGGGCAGACCGCGGCGGTGTTCATTTTTGTGCACACTGTCACAGCCGTGGGTGTAAAAAAAATTGTCGAAAGGCAGTCGATTGAAACAGCGGTTGCCTGAAAATGTGTAGGTTCGCTGTTTATATAATGAAATGCAGTTTTGATCGGCATCCTCGCGTCAAACCAACTTTAAAGTGTTTAAAATGAGACATTGTCGCGTTTTGTGCTTTGTGTTTTTCTTTCTATCCCATTTGGCTACTGGTACATATTTTACAAATTTATTACATTTATTATGTGTATACAATAATTATGTGTTTATCAATGGTCTTATGTTGCGTTGCGTTCCGTGGGTCACGTACGGTGCTGTCTGAAAATCAGCGCTGTAGGTGTCCGTCTGACACCTCGGCATAATGCTGAGACAGCGACCTATTCACTGCCGCGAAGACACACACAATATGTGTTAAATTGTAATGTATGCCTACTCCCTTTGTCTCTGTGTGTCTTTTGTGTAGTAAATAAATGTCTTCTGTCTTTCTTTCTGTCTTCTAAATATTTTTTTACATCCACGGTAGTGACCATCCACGGCTGTCAGTGCACAAAAATTAGAATCGCCTTTTTATCACTGTGGTCGCACCCAAAACTGTTGTAATTGGTAAAGTTTTAGGTAAAGAAGTTCCTAAATAAGGATCTCTGAGATCACGTCTAGTTATGTCAACGGTACATACGCACAGACATTCTTGTGGGACCTGCAACAAATAAGGTAAGCGTTCCAGTGCTTGACACTGGCCCAATCCTTAACACTTTTAATCTTTATAAATAACAACAAATGTGAACAATGTGTCAAGTCGACTATTTATTAAGGTGTCAAACATGTCGTCCCAAACGTTTACCTTATCTTATTATTGTTAGAAAAATTAATGATTCCTTTGAATTATGTATATTTGAACTAGCTGCTGCCCGCGACTCCGCCCGCGTGGAACTCGTTTATTTATATCGTAGCTCCATTAAAATTTTCATCCCCCATTTCATTCCCTTAGGGGATGATTTCCGGGATAAAAATTTATCCTATGTCCTTCCCCGGGACACAAACTATCTATAGGTATAGAATAAAAACTAAATCTGTTCAGGAGTTTAAGCGTGAAGAGGTATAGGTAACAGGCAGACAGACAGACAGACAGACAGACAGACACACTTTCGCATTTATAATATTTTATAGTATGGATATTATTTAGTAACCGAACTACATAAATTATTATTATTATTACATTTATTTAATAAACAGAGTATATAAACATGGGTACATTAGCTTGGGTCTCACAAAACTGTCGGAACAGTTTGTCTGTGTGATTATAAACATAATAATACAGAGTTAATAATTAATTAATTAGGTACTAATTTATAAATAGGTTTAGGTTAGACACATGTTTAACCTAACCTAAACCATGCATACAGTTACTTATGTGTTATGATACTTAAATAATGTCGTTTTAATTTTATTTTAAAGTCGTTTTTTATTCTTTCACGGCTGATAGTTTCTGGTAGACTGTTCAGAAGGTAAGGGATACGTTTTTTTAAGGTTCTGTCGCCATAAAAGTTTTTAACCTTCGGTACGCACAGTTTACCGGACGCCATAGCCCCAGTAACATAAGTATTATCGACTGTTTTTAACAAGCTATTTTCAGAGCTAGGTTCCAGACTGCTATGGTTATTTATAAGTAGTAAATATTTATGTTTTTAAGACTAACTGGCAGTATTTTACAGATTTTGAAAAGAAGTTTATAGTTACCTTTACATTTGTGTGTAGTTTTACTGTTTACTAATAATTTAACAAATCTAAGTTGTATGTTTTCTAACCTTCAATGTTTGTTTTAGTTGAGAGTCCATAGCTGTCAAATGTATATGTTACCGTTAGATTATATACACCGTCAGTTTATAATCATACTCGCGATATTACGTGAAATCGTTAAATTGTGAACTAAGATTTAATTGGCATGACTCGGCACTGTGCGCTGATTAGATAGTTGAACGAATTATGGCACTTGCATCAGCGTCCAATTACGTCAGACGATTGTTTTTTTAACTGAACATTTTATTCCATTTGTCTCGACACCTGGCCCCGTAGCATGGATGGCGTTATCACGCGATAAGTGACAGGATAAGCGCGTCGTCTCGTTCTATCGAACGGTGTCAGCCAGGGACGGATGCTCTATCTTGTCACTTATCGCGTGATAAGGCCATCCATGCTACGGGGCCTGGCAGTGTCGACGGAACCCCGCAGAGCGGGGCTCCTATTTCTGGACGGTTTGCCCTTCGGGCAACTGAAGCTACCTTTTAGAAACGCAACCATACGTTATATAATATATAAATATGATCACAACATCATAATTAAAGTGAATTGATCTTGTATTGCTAGAGGCTCGACAATATTTACCTACTCATAATCAGTTTACAGTCCTTGGCTTCACCTACTCTGATAACTTCATTAGTAGTAAGCCGATATGAGCTGTTGTTAATTAATATGATACCTACTTCTCATATTAACCTTAATAGTGCTCAGAAAACATGGTAGGTACCTACTCGTATAAGTATTTTGCGAAACAGAAGAATTTGGTAACGAAAATACAATTATTAATCAGTGTTTTTTTTCAATGCATTAAGATATTTATTTACATCTATTTATATAGGTAAATATTTGGCTTTTTGATTCATTACAATCGCTGCATAAAATTAGGTTATACAGTATAGGCTACGGCATAACTAATCTAATTTCTTTCTCCGCTACCCATAGGTTGTCAGGGTGACATCGCTCATCAGCGATAAGACCGCCTGTTGTCTACCTCCACCTTCATGTTATTGTTTTGTTTCTCTTCGTAACTGTTTCCTTTGTGTGAGGTATCTATGCTAATAAAGAGCTTTTTTTAGGCTCGCTTAATTTTTTTTTGTTTAATTTGCAATGTTATTAATTTAGACGAGTTACGATTTGTTTCCCAAGGTATATTTTTATTAGTGTGTATATATGCTTGTAAATATGTATACGCTAATGAAGAGTATACAGGGTGGAAAGATGAGTCGGGCCCTGGAGGGAAACTACCTTAAATCCTGAAGCTGGCTCATTTTACTTTAAGGAGATATTCCTTTATTTTTTAAAAGAAACAAAACAGCATTCAAAGATTTTCAAAAAAACCTCACACACGGCCGGGAATCAAACCCGGTCGAATCTGTCTACAAATCAGAGTTCGTTTTTTTGCGTTAATTAATAGTTCTAGGTGTAAGGAACTATTGTTGCTAAGGAACTCTGTATCTGCAATCACAGGAAAATGTTGAATTTCATAGTTTAATGTACGGAAATGGACCTTCCCATACTAACCCGCTTAGTATGTCTGTATGTAAGTATGGGGAGATGTGACATCTGAAACTAGACGAAATTGGAAATTCGTAGTATTTTTTATTTATTTTCATCATTTACATCAATCAACACTGTAATAAAATATCATTCCCATACGTAGGTACCCATATTAGGTAGGTACATACTGTTTCTACGAGGAGATCCATTTCCGTATTTGTAGATACAGGGTTCCTTAGCAACAAGTGTTCCATATTTGTTTTCTTTTTAAAAATAAAGAAATGTCTCCTTTAAGTATATTGAGCCAGCTTCAGGATTTAAGGCAGTTTTCCTCCAGGGCCCGTCTTATATTTCCACCCTGTATATTGTATTGTATTGCAGCAGACCATATTCAATTACTCGTGCTTGGCTTTGGTTGCCAATTTATTGTGCCAGCCTCCTATTCCTAAATTCATTCCTACATTAATACAGTCCACATTTCCCAATAAACCAGCGTTTGTGCAACACACCTGGGCTCACGCGAGTGCTCAATCTAATATCCAGTACAGTCAACACGAATTTAAACGTCGATCTATTTCGCTAAAACAAACATGCAATTGGAAACAGAGATACGAGTGTGGCCCGACCTGCACTGAGTGTGAGGGGAGGGTGGAAGGTATTTTGATGCGGCATTTGTTCTGACACGATTATATGGAATTAATATTAAAGATATAGCTAAAATACTGATGCTCATTATTCTCAGTGACACCAAAATCAAAAACAAACATTGGCACTTATACATATCAATCAATAATTTACAATAAAAAAGAATAATTTTGAAGTAGTTGCAGTTTAACAGAACTTAATGTCACTAATAGAAAACAATATTTACAAAACATTATCCATTACATTAAATAGGTACAATGTCTCTATTAGAATTAACAAGAAGTTTATGATATCATTTAATATCTCAGAGGGAATAAGGTCTCTGAGCATCCCGATACAATTAATAAAAATTATTCTAATGATCTTAGAGATGTATACAGTCTCTAAGCGTCAAAACACAGAAATACCTACATTAGTAATATTGTCAGAGATGTATAACATAGACACACAGACAAACAGACACACTTTCGCATTTATAATGTATTAATGTTTGTTAATGTGGTGTATTGTTTCAATAACAATAACCAGTCAAGAACAGGATGATGGCTCTCGCATCATTACAAAATAATAATAAAAAAACACTAGTATTTAAGTAGTTACTATGCTCATTGCCCATCCAAGCATGAACGGACCGGAGACTCCACAAACAAACGCCAATCACGAGTAGGTATGACCAAACAATAAAAACAAAACAAACCAATACACCAAAAGACAGTATCCGCTGAGTCTCATTGGCATCATAAGTCATGAGATTGATTGGCTGTATAATGCATTTTATTCTCTAAAGTAATTATAAAAGTTGATAATGCACATTAACTAAATTAAATTAAATCTAAAAAAGGCCCTTGAGGCATTGTATACTTTAACTTATTTCAACTGGGTTCATGAATGGTTATTTGTATACAATGGCCCAGATAATAATCTGCTTCTGTTTGCGGACGCGTGCCGTTTTTTGCTAGAAAAAGTTTAGCGCGACATAAAATGTTCATTGTATCGTCTTATTCAATAGATTCAAAATGGACTAAAAGATAAAAAAAACCAGCTCCCGGAGAGCCAGATATAAGACGAAGTGTGTGGTATTTTATCTCCTAGCTAATTTGGAATCTATTGTAAAAACAGATAGAATTCATTATTCAATGAACATTTTACGTGGCGCTAAACTATTTCTTGCAAAAAACGGCACGCGTCCCCAAACAAAAGCAGATGTATACCTGACTAACAAAGATCCATTCATGTTTTGCTACATAGTTGAGCTGTTTAAATATTGGTATGGCAATCAGAGTAACAGGATTAGGTGGGAGGGCTCCTTGTCTGACTCTCCTAGGCTATTTTGCCTCTAAATGGACCAGCTGATTGATGAGCTCAGCAGCACCCGGGCTGGATGTTCAGTCGGGGGTCAGTGTTTCAACAACATCAGCTACGCTGATGACATGGTGTTGCTGAGCCCATCGGTCTGCGCGCTTCGAAAGCTGCTCGCTATTTGTGAGCGGTACGCGGAGGCTCACGGCCTCAGGTACAATGCTAGTAAGTTGTACCACCAGGCGAGCTGGCTGGACCTCCGCTTAAGATAGTATCGCAATTTAAGTACCTGGGGCATTGGGTCACCGCGTCACTAAAGGACGACCTGGACTTGGAGAGGGAGCGCAAGGCGCTGTCAGTGAGAAGCAACATGTTGATCCGCAGGTTTGCAAAATGCACAGCAAGTGTTAAATTAACCTTGTTTAGAGCCTACTACCCGAAGGATTGACTACACGAAGACCACTTACAGCGCCCTGCGCGTCCTCTATAACAACGCATTTAGGATGCTGATGAGGTTGCCGCGCTACTGTAGTGCATCGGGGATGTTCGCGGAGGCGCGTACGGATGGCTTCCACGCTATTATGCGTAAGCGAGTCGCGTCCCTGATGCGTCGTGTTCGCGGCAGCTCCAACGGACTCCTGAGTGCAGTTGCGGAAACGCATGACAGTCCAATATTCCGCCAATGGACGAAGTCTTAAATAACATAGACCTAAGTAAAAATTGTTACTAACATATATGGATGTACCATTTACTCCGCAATAAACATATATTCATTCATTTATTCATTCATTCATAATTGAGAGACCAAGACAATACAAACCTGAACGGGGTCAACCGTAAAACTCAAAACCACAGTCTAGCCCCCTTCAAACTGAAATTCTGGATATGCCACTGGCATTTGGTAAGAATGAGCTAGTTAGAGGGAGCAGGAGTATTGGCAATTGCGCTTCTGATGCGATTACGATATCTACATTAAAAGGTCGTACAGAAACTCTATAAAAAGTCACAACTGTAAGACAATTTTGATGAAATGATAGCTAAAATTATCACTGTCGCGTCCATTTGTCGCCGTTCCCTGCCATACCGCTGCGACACAAATTGAAACGTCTCCCGTGTACTGTTAGGTGTGGAGGGCGACGTATTGAGGTTGAATCAACTCTCCTTCATTATCCGCATTTATATTACACGCGGTGAAGTGGGACTTCTGCCTAACTGTATAAACGTGTGTTGTTGCTAACTCAATCATTATCATATCCGCCGAAAGACGGCTGCTGGACATAGGCCTACCAAAGAGTGCCACAAAGACTAGTTTTGTGCCACCCGCATCCAGCGGACTCCCGTGACCTTTACCAGTTCATCAGTCCATCGAGAATCGGTTGAAGAATGCGACCTGTAGAGGAGAACAGTCAGACAGCGGGATATCTGGACATCCCGACAAACGAAAGAATTTTAGCACAAGCTGAAATGGAGAGCTTCGTTCGCTTCGCTCTCTCGTTCAATTGGGAATGGATGAAAATTTTAGAAGTGCCTGATTATTTTTTTGGTGATAGGAATAACCTTCCATAGCACCAGAAAAAAATTGCAGACTTTTAAGCTGCGTCAATTATTTTTGAAAAATATTTTATTAGTATCTATATGTATGTATCTATTATATCTATCATCGCCTAGTACCCACAACACAAGCCTTACTGAGCTTACCGTGGGCCTAGGTTGATTTGTGTAAGATTGTCCCGTAATATTTATTATTTATTTATTTATTATAAACAGTTTCCTCACTTACATTTTGGGTTTAGGACGGCGAATGAAACAATGTGCTTGATCCGTCTCATATTTATTACAAAAAAATATCTTAAAAATCCGTGGTAAACTGCCACTGGCAATGATATTGACAGCTGCAGCAGCTATATTTCTCATTGCCAGGGTCAGATATTTAAAATATTTTTTGTAATATGAGACGGATCAAGAAAAGTGTCTCATTCGCCGTCCTAAACCCAAAACGTAAGTGAGGACACTGTTTATATTTTTCAAAAATAATTGATGCAGCTGAAAAGCCTGCAACTTTTTTCTGGTGCTAAGGAAGGTTATTCCTATCACCAAAAAAAATATCAGGCACTTCTAAAATGTTCATCCATTCCTCATTATTCTAAGGACGCGTTTGTCTTGACTTCAACCCAGCGTTTTGTTATCAAAAAACCGATCCTAATCCTCTAGTTATTCTTTGAATCCAACTAACACACTAATTCTGATGACCGATGACAGCACACAGCTAATATAGTTACAATATTGTATCACCAATTATATCCGCGCCCAATCGACCGTTGGATTGAACGGAATTGTAGTTAGACATCCAATTGTCGGGCTATGTGCGGGCAAACCTGCGCATAACCGTGTTATAACATAATATCCAGGTTCAACTAGTGTTGGTCTCGAGTTTGTAACTCGAAAGTTCGAGTTACATTGTTAAATAATTGATACCAGGCACACAGAAACATTGAAACGCGCATAGTAGCGTGACTGAGAACCGAACTGGGTATGGCTTACTCGTACCGGTCCACTGCGTGTTGGTCCTTGTATCAATGTAACAATAAAACTGGGATACATTTTGCAGTACCTACGAGTACCTATGTGTAATTTACATTTAACAATGTTTTAAAAGGTCACAATGTATTGAGTTGTACAGAAAATTTAATGTTTAGAAGATTTAAATAAAACTCTTCAGGTAGTGTGAGTAAATATATTGTCAATGAATTGAATAATATTGTGATGCAATTAATATCAGTTCAAATTGATGACGACCACTGCCAGTGATTCGGAGTTATTTGCGAGTGGTTCCACAGACTTTTTTTAATATTCATCCACAACACCAGAGAATATAAGTTTTTTTAACTAATTAAGTACCTAATACGGTAACAACCAATGCCTAAAACCTAGAGTTAACTATACCCGAGATGCCTATGGTTTTTTTTTTATTAGGTACCTTAGTTTACCTTAATATACCTACCAATGTACATATTTGCGTCATTTTACAAGCATTCCGATGCTAATTATTTATCTGGAGTTTTAACCTTAAAACTCGAGTTGCGACTGTCATGGCGTCCATCACTACTCCAAACGAACGGGAATGGCCCCATAATCCTGTATTGCGTATTTATCGCCGTTTTGTGCGTTTATGCGCTGCATTAGCGTATGTGTCCACATTCACACCTGGGGCATAAGGGGGGCGATATAATGCAACATGGTAACATGGTAGCCATTTTGTCACTTATCGTTATGGATAAGATATTCATTACGTTCTGACGAATATGCAAGTGCCATAGCTATCTATCCACGTCGATAAGTGACAAAAGTTATGACGGGCCAAAGATGGTTGCCATTTTAAAACTTATCGTATAGGTTGCCAACTTTGGCACCGTCTGCCAAGTACTTTCGGCCATTTGAGGAGTGACAGACTTAGGTTTACTCTCTCTACGACTTAGGCCTATACTATATGATGCCACTTGTCTCGTACTGTTGTCACATGACGTAAATATGTATACTCTTAAAATTTTGACCGGAACTGAAGAATTTTCCTAACTTTCGGCCAATTTTAGGTGCGATAATCTTCTGATTCTTGCTCAGAACAACTTTCTCGACCTGCTGACATGCATTTTATCGTATTGTCATGAGACGTAGGTATATTGGGAGCGGGCTTACGGACTAGTAGTGGATAAGATAATCGTGACGGATGTTTTATCCACAACGATAAGTGACAAAATGGCTACCATGTTAGGCCTGCAGAGCTTGGAATACTCTTTTACTTTGATCGTCAGTGTCATACTCATGTTCATTCTCATATTTTTTTAATAGAAAGATTCGGCACAACCTACCTACTTTTAATTGGTTTTTTTAACCGACTTCAAAAAAGGAGGATGTTCTCAAATGAGACCAAATGTCCTGTTTTTTTTTTGTGTGTTTGTTACGTGACAACTCGGTAATTTATAAACCGATTTGTTTTTTTTTTTGTTTGAAAGCATATACTTCCAAATTGGTCCCGTTGTCACCAAAATCCAGTTCTGATGATGGGATCCTGGAGAAATCGAGGGAACTCTTCAAATTTTATAGGCAAACTTGAAGCAATTTGGCTACTGATTTGAAGTCGGTTAAAACTTTGTTTTTAAAGTAAATTATCTGAGACTCAAACGTAGCTAGAATCGTATTGCTGGGCGTTTTTTTCGCCTGTGTTACTGCGTATGTATTTAATAGTTTAGCGGACTAGTGACCAAATTAAACCTAATTCTAATTCCTTTAATATGCTATTGCACGCAGTCCCAGCCCTGGTCTGGTGCAGACTAGAGCAAACGATCCGACTAAAATGGAGACACAAAGGCAGTGTTTTACAAGATTACGATTCACACAAGAACATATAAAAGATAACTGCCCTGGCTTGCTGTATCTGCAAGAGATACGGGAGAATTGTCATGCACAATCATTACACCCGTTATGGAGCTATGATGACACAGACTCACAGACAAAGATTTTTATTTCAAACGTAAAGGTTTCATATTGTTTTTAGAGTTTTCATTACCTGTTTAATACTTCATACCGTGCTATATTAGCTTTTCTATACTATTAACACTCTTAGTAACCAGTACGTAACTAAGTAACTTTAGGTTAAAATATTCGTTATCTTTTCTTACCCTAAGATAAATTTGTTTCACATGCCGCGCTCAGCAAGCCACTAGAAAAGTTTCCAAATCTGTTAGGTTTCGAAGTTGGTTGGAGGGCTATATGTTTTGCATGCGAAATGCATAATATTGCATAATATGCTCGTAAAGAGTCCATGAGGTTGTGGATGCAGCCTATTCGTCCTCTGTCACACCGCCGCGTACCTGAGTACGAGAGAATAGGGAACATTACTGCAATGTTCTGCCGCCAGAGTGCAGCACTAACACAATTAGTAAACAGTTTTTTTGACAACTTTGACAAGTCCTTCAAAGCTCTGGATCAAATAGTGAAGAAAAAATTTCAATGAATAAAATGCATCAGTGCCGCGTAATTGGATGCAAGAATGAAGGGCATCATTCATTTCCGAAGGAAACGATGATATGAAAACTATGGGAAGCGGCAATACGTCGTAAAGCAAAAAAAAGCCCTCATCCACCTTTAAATGGCTATAGGATGCCATTTTAATATCACAGTACAGGTATTTTACACACGAATTATAATAAATCGATTGTAGTTTAACGCGTTTTTATCAATTATTCGTTATTGTTTGTTAGGTAAATAAATATGACATTGTACGTCATGGCGGTTTGTTGGTGCCGGTTAATGTACGGCCCGATAATACGCGTCCATCTATCGTTATCTCTCTCTTTTTGTATAAGTTAAAAAGAGACATAGATATAGAGGATGCCAATTATTGGGCCGTACATTAACCGGCACCGGTTTGTTTACGGGTTGTGTTAGTGTCGCCCCCTATGCAGAGCTTTGCGTAATGTTCCCTATTATCATTTTAGGTTAAAGACGTCCTTTACTCTGGACAAGAAAGACCTTTCCCGAAGATCTTCACAAGGAAGGGTTGTGGACGGGCACCTCACGACTGGTCCATGTGGGACTGATCCGGCGCAATTTTTTAAGACACAGCGCGCCCTCGATAGTTCTGGCAACCTTACTCACTACTAGGAACACAACACCACTTACCTTCTTACGGAGAAATTAGTAGATAGTGTCATTAAGGCTGCGAGCTTCTGTAAAGTGACATTCGGGCTGCTCGCAATATACAGAGTGGAATTTTGTAATGCCATCTGAAGAGGAAGTACTCTTAATACTGTAAATAGAGAATTTTACTCAAAGAAAACATTCCTTTATTTTTTAAAAGAAAGAAAACTGCATTCAAAGATTTTAAAAATTTCGCTTGTCGCACCCGGTAATCGAACCGACTAAAATCTTAAAAGTTGCACCCTGTACTTTTATTGCATCGATCGTTAGGGTCAATTATAAGGATGAAATCTCTCTAACAATTTTTATAAAGTAAATGAAAGGAAAACAATGAAATCTTAAATTATTAATTCAATGGATCAAGTTAAAGCACTTTTACTCAAAGATCCATCTGTTTACTTATGTTATTAATTAATAATTATCATTGACGTTCAGAATACGATTTATAACATTCACCACAACACGTTATTAAAGGTTACTAGAAATGAATTCGTTAGAAGAATAAACTTCGAAAAGAAAGAATTTCGCTGTGGCCTGCCTTTCTTAAATATATTTTCGCGTTCCTGATTAGATCGTTGGTCCGTCCTGCAGGAGCCCTTCCGTGCTGCGACTTTTCTATTGTCTCTTACACAATCTTGGCTGTCAGAAGAATAGGACCATTAAGCCGTCTGAAACTTTTGGTACTTCTCTCTCCAAGGATAGCGAGCGCGATAGGGGACAGTGGGGTATAAGCGGAACGTTAAGCAAAATATTAAGAAAAAAAAATATTTATGGAAAAATCTACTATTTTTATTAGCTTTTGTTTAATTTACTTATTTAACAACATTCTTCTTAAGTGAGAGCACTGTGTTCATAATCACAAGTGGTAAAAAACAATCAATTTCTAAGCCTTATTATTTTACGGTTCTACCACATCCCTACTCCAAAACCGGGTATACCATATCTGAAAAGATGCAATGGGAAAATCCCTGTCTTAGGAAAATCAAGATTTCCGGTTTGTTGTTCTTTTGCATTTGCGAGGCATTTTCTTTAGAACTGTAACAGTTATTGAAACGAAATTACATTAAAGAAAATTTACAAAGACACTTGCACAAAATCGGGTATTGACCAAGACTCTTGTACAAAACCGGGTATACCCGATATTACCCCGTACGGTTTTGACCCAAACGCACCTGCGAGTCACTCAACTAACCTAAAAACATGATACAATCAAAATCTAAGTGATGTTTGTTCAACCTTAATACATAAAGATAAAACACCAAATTTTACTTACACGCTAAAAACGTTTTTTTTATTGTTTTGTTATTGACCGTCACGCACCTTATTCAACTTTTGTTGGCACACTAACCAAGATGGTAGACAGCCAGCTATGTACAAAGCGCGTGTAAATGTAAAACTCTCTCAGTGAGCATACTGCCATGTCCCGGTTTTACCCCCATACCTGGTTTTGGACTAATCTCCCCTATCTATTAACACATTAGTGAACACGTTAGTGATATAATTCTCTAGAAAGAACAATAACACAAAGATTTATAAGATATTGTAAATGGCAAAGATGCGTGTATGAAAAAAAAGGCGTAGAAGCTATTGCTTTAAAACACGCTGTCCAAGATAAATTCGCTTAAACGCCACGGTGTGACACCCGCCCGTTTAGAATTTGCGAGGCGGCCTAAATATCCAGTAGGGGGAAGAAGGTGGCAAACGACCCCCGTCCTTAAGTTATTATCGCCTAGATCATCATTATGCGCCGGAGGCATTTTTACCGACTGCGCCGAGGTAAGAGGGAAGTTTATGTTTAAGAGTGTCGTTAGGGCTGTAAAATATGTTTTACAAGGGTGGGTAGCTACTTATATTTTAGGGTCATGCATAAGTTGAAGTTTTACAACAGAGTAAATTAATAATTTATGTATTCCAAAGTGAGAACATGTAATAGATTATTAGAGTATTTAGATGATTTCAAAAATGTCATTTCTAAGTTGCTTAACATTAGGTGTAGATACTTTAATTAGTAACTTTAATTTTGTCATTCTTTATGAATATATTTTGTGCTCTAAATGTATGTACTCACTTAGTTATATTCACTAACCAAAAAACTTAATCAAAACCAACCAGCTGACATAAAATAAGCTTATTTTGTTAAAATTGAAAGTTTAAATAATTATTATGTATGTAACAAAGCCTCAAGGGCTACCACGTTTAATAAATACATTTACGTCATACCTGGCCATAAAGTAGGAATTACCGCACGCTATGCGTGCGGAAAACCCCACTTCCTGGCCAGATAGAGACGTAAAATTTTGTACTCACCACGGGCGGTAATAAAGAAAGCCTCAGAGCGCATATTTATCGCCCTTGCCTTCGGCTCGGGCGTCAAATACCTGCGATCTGAGACATTCTTTGTTTAACCGCCCTAGGTAAGTAATGTACTATTTCAACACATTTGCTCGTAACGTGCCTCTTATTGTGCCGCTTTTAGGCTCATAATCCTGGGTATTAAACACGCGTGTTTTATAACATTACGACACTCGTGTAGTTATGTTTATATCCCGATTAAGACATGTTGGCACCTTGTAGCAAGGTGTATGTATGGACTTGGCGCATTCTTAAATTGACCGGGTTATACAGCTTTGTGTTTAATTCTCGGCAAATGGATTCTTACTCGACTAAACAAATTAAATCCTTCTTGTGAATTAATTGATTATTTCTTCTTGGATATGATATAGAAACGTTTCATTTAGTAAAACTATTTAATTTTGATAACATTTTACATGAATTTATATTGAATAACAAAATATTTATTTTATTTTGTATTGGCTGTTTAGAGATTTCATCTAAGCCTCGCTGCGGGCGCACTGCGCGAACTTCACGAAAAAAAAATAGTTGCGCGCCATTATAAGTAATTTCACAAATATTTGTAAACATTGATTATGTGTGTTTGGTTATTATTAAAAATGTTGACTCGTGGTGAATAGAAAAGTGATAAATAGGATTGACGCCACGGTACATTCTTGGAGATATTGTACAAATGTATGTGAGTAAAAACCTGTTGTCATCAATAACTGAAGGAAACAACTTAGGAGCCTGTAACATTTTCATTTTATGAAAAGGATTTTTTCCTCGCAAATGTGTTGAAAAACGTCGTATGACACGCGTGAGCTTTGATAATTACATCCTCGGCTCTATTATCACACTCACCTGCGGTTCGCGTGACAATTCCACCTTTGATGTAATGATCAACATACCTCACTTATATCATAATGTACTATTACAATGATATGGTCAAGGAGTTTAATCAAGAGATGTTAAAAAGTATCCAAACATCAAGAAGTAAAATGAAACCAGGTAAAGTAACTTTTACAAACTAAAAACAGGATGATATCCAAAACCAGTGGAAAGAGAGCAAACTGCAGATAATTACGTTCTAAAGTACTGTGTAAGCAATTGGAACCCCGTCCAGTCCTCCCTATCTTATAACTTTAGTTTCAATGGCTTTCGAGTTACGAAGCGTCTGCAATATTCAATACTAGTTCCGTTGCAATCAGAAGTTGAGTCTAGCAGCTAGCTTGAATGAATTGAATATGAATTGGTACATTAAAAGGAATTATGCCAGGCTTTACACAAAAACACTTCTTCCTAGTACTTACCTACTTTTTGTTTTAAACGCCGTTCTTTGAAACCGAACCTCATTCTTTATGTTTTACAGTCCTCAATTCACCCCATTTTTTATTATTCATAAGTGTCGTTTTACACAAAAGCTTTTTTTCCTATTCGTAATTGTGCACAAACGCAATTCACCACATTCATACTCCACACGGAATACTGTATGAACACATTTCAGTAAATCCTTAATCCGATACAGAAGTAACTAGTTCTGGTGGATTAAAGAATCTGACATACACAAATATACCTACCCTGAAAACAATACACTCCTTTTTGTTGGGCAGTCGTGTAAAAATGAGGACTTTGAAGAAAAACGAAAGTGTTGAGATGATGTAGTGAAAAATTCCGTTTGTGTGGAACCACTGCACCCGACACCTCCCTACGTATGTACGGTCACATCTATAAATATGTATACGATTTTCAATCTTATTCCCCAGACTTAAGGGCCGGCCGCCAGGACCCTAGACTAGGTATAAACAAACGTAGTTCGGTTCTCATTTTAAAACGGCATGAATCTTAGTATAGATACACAATGGGATCCGCTAGCATCCTTGACAGAAATAAAACCGATGTGCACTAAAAAAAAATACTCAAATCCGTCGATTTTCTCGTTAATTTACATTTTATAAATCTGTGAATTCATGTCGATTGTGATCACTTAAAAAGTTAGTAAATGTCTCCTAGCAGCATTTTCGCGTAGCAGCGAGGGAAGTAGTAGCTGCCGTTATTGCCCCATCTCAACTTTCCACCCTGTATAGGTCGGCGACTACTACTTTTGTATGGCGAGTCGACTTCAGTCGACCGTGCTAGGGACGCTTAAGTTCCCAAATGGTAAAATGTTAAATGTTGTGTGTGTGTTGTGTGTTAGTGTTAATTGTGTGTGTGTGTGTGGTGTTATTTTTAGACTTGACGGTGCACTGGTTAATACATTTTAATTCGCTACATTATACATTGACACTCCTGTACGAGTAAGCTACGATGCTACGATACGCTACGCACGAGAGACTCTGAAATCTTCTCACAATTTAAAATGCTTTTCCGTCTTGTTAAAATAATTATATATGTACGTAATTATAATCTGACAATAACTGTGTACCTAATTACATTACCTGTACATAATTATCCCAGCTAAGTCTCCACTAAATACGTTTTGAAATAAAACGAGTTAGAGCTATATTTAGAATCCATTAATTAGATTTTCACCTCGCATGTGTTTTATGCGAAATCCTTGTCTTACACCTCAGTTTAGTGTGGGGCCACTAACAACGCAAATGGACCTGTTAAACTTAGGCACGATTTGAGATGATAATAAGTTCCTGTCAAAAATTTCATTTTTGGTACAAGTTTTTATTGCCGACTGTACTTTTCTGCATACCATCATCAACTACTCATTGAGACGATTCTAACGAGCCCAAACTCGATGGGGTTGTGTCGTTTTATTTTGGAGTTCCTATGGTCACCTTCCAGCTCCAGCATGAGATCAGCTCCATGTCATCATAATATTGCATTGTTATGCGATATACACATGCATGCAAAATTTCAGCTCAATCAGAAACCGGGAAGTGGGTCAAATTTAACTTGCAAGATTTGTTTACAGACAGACAGACAACGGGACAGGTGAAACTAAGTAAAAGCTTGTAAAACATTACGACCCCGACAGGGCATAAGATATTTCCACTTTCATACTGTCTTTATTGTTCAAAATCAAAATGACCGAGACATATAGCAAAAGCATTGGCGTTAGCCAAGAGATGTCCTCTTTTTTCAATAAGATGAATCGAATCCCGACTCTGGAATCGCGACCCTTTAAGCTATCTGACCTTGACACTCGCTCTTAAAAAACTTGACAACTGTCGTCTCAAATGTAAGTCGTCCCATAAAATCTGGATCCTCTAGTAACGTCACATGTATTTTTTATATTACCAATACATTTTTTGCCTTATTACAACGAGATTTCTAGATCGTCATCTCGTACTTTACTTATCAGACCCACAAATGTACGGCAATTTCATATTTGTCAGCCTAGTGAATATTAGTGAGCGACACAAGTCTCTACATGGCACAGCACAAGGTTCTATAATCGGCCCAACCGAATACCTAATCTATGTCAATGATATGTGCAACATATTTAGGGAGGCATCTGTGTACCAGTTCGCTGATGATACATGTCTAATTACAGCTGATTCTAATATTAACGAGGCTGAATGTAGATTGCAGCGCGAGTTCGATGCATTATGCAGATGGTCGCACGATGCCGGGCTATCCATAAACTACCAAAAAACTAAGATAATTCATATCCACTCACCTTATCTCAAAACAAGTACAGTTCCCAAAATCATAGCACACGAACACTCATGCCTACATGACTTGAACTCGCGTTGCAACTGTAAACCTCTGGACGTAGTAAATCAGTATACTTACTCGTACCTACCTTGGTCTAGTAATTGATAGCAAGTTTAACTGGGGCCCTCATGTAGATAACGTATATGCAAAAGAAAAGCCATTCTAAGCAACTTAACTTCGACTATTGTATATGGCCATGGCTGACTCGATAATGAACTTTGGAATATCTTTCGGGGTAGTTTTAAGTACACAGCAACCAAGTGTTGGAATAATATACCTCCACCTCTCAAAAACATTAATTGTCTGAGCAGTTTTAAATTTAAATTAAAACGACACCTCCTTCAGATACAAAATACTCTACCCTTGGGCGGTCGAGTATTGGCCTCGTATATTTGATGCTTACTATATATTATACTCGTATACGTGTCATTTCAAATTGTTTATTATTTTATTTCATATTTTTAATATACTTGCTTACTTAACATACATATTTATACAAGTACAACCAAACCACAGTCATTACATAATTTAAAATATACACAACATTACTCACATTCCAATAACATATTCATTCCGTTCCGACAATATTAATTAGAATTAAAACTTATTATATTTATGTAAGGGTCTGACTGAAATAGTACATAGAGGCCGGGAAACGAAGGGTTGCAGGTCAAGTAGATATAGATAGGATAGGGATACGCGGCCGGCAACCCCGTTTCTCGCCGAGATTTGTATAGTGCTTTTCTCAAACTTGCAATGAAATGAAAAGTAGTCAATTTGTTTTATTCGTACAACTAAATAATACGTTTCTGATAGCTGTCAGTGCTGTCACATCATAACATAACCTATAATTGTGTCCCACATTTCTTACTAACAAATATTCCGCTTATTCCCTAAATTAAGTATTAGTTTATAGTTGCATGAGCTTATATCTAACTATATAGACGAGGCACTACAACAAAGAAAACACTTATAATTTTTATGAAATTTTCAGACGCCGTCATGTACATACCTAACTTTTGATTTCGGGGGCAGTAAATTATTCATGGCTACTTCTGCTCGCAATTCCGGAGGCGTACAGTTCAATTCCATATCATTTTCGTCCGAACTCATTTCGAAATCGATGGCTTTTATTAGAAAGTTTCAAAATAATTACGAACTATTGACAAATCCGGCCAACAAGAAAAGAAAACTTTTTTCAATTTACGCGCCAAACTTTTTTTTACCCTGTTTGAAGCAA
The DNA here is from genome assembly GCA_963854355.1 of Epinotia brunnichana. Classification (NCBI taxonomy): domain Eukaryota; kingdom Metazoa; phylum Arthropoda; class Insecta; order Lepidoptera; family Tortricidae; genus Epinotia; species Epinotia brunnichana. Next base: position 31,862,443 of record OY977944.1, read on the forward strand.
CGTTTTACCCGGTGACATTAACATTAGTTCTAATCTTTTTTCTTTTTTTTTTTTGGTGATTGAATGCCAAGACGTTCTGTCACAATTTGACGTTTATAAACAAAAGACGGTTGCTTTGCAGGCCTAGGTGTGTAAGGTTGTATGAAATTCCTTTACATATCATCCTCACTAGTCGCACCGGATAAGTAGTATTTCCGGACCTAATTTGAAGTAAGTCATGTCAACATTTCATTGCAAGTTTGAGAAAATCAGCGTTGCAGTGTAGGTACTCAGTAGGTACTCACTGCAACAGTATGCTGAGTCTAGCCCCTTTTTGGCATCACAAAATGTTAATGCCTCGTACGATATTGTTTGAGTGTGTTTGTCTATTCCTAAGTCTAATTTGTACACTGTTCCTTTTGTATAAAATGTGATGTTGAATAAAGTTTTTCTATGTCTATGTCTAAGTAATTAGTAGTCATACTTTTTGTAACAATTAAATTACTGAAATAAACAGTTTTAAGTTTAATTTTTAAATTTTTTTTTGTGCTGAAATGCGTACCTTCAAGTTATAAAAAAAAATAGTGACTCTGTGAGCTGTTTAACCGCGAACCTGTCTTTTTTGGAAGTTTCGAAACACTGTGTGGCGTCACTCCTGTCAAATCTGACGAGTTCTGCATCGCACTATCGAAGTTTCTTAAATCAGTTGCATAAATATAACATCCAAACAACTCTCATTGGACTTCAGTCCCTGAGAGATCTCTCTATTGCCTTATCTTCTACATTGGTGATCCCGACGTGATGGACATGAGCGCAACTCTGAAGATCCTGACTGACGCCCGACTCTTCTCAGCAAGCCAGACTCTCTCTCTCTCTCTCTCTCTCTCTCCGCTCGCCACCCTGTCTCTGAGCGCTCGCTCGCCACGCTGACTCTGAGCACTGGCAAGCTGCACTCTTCTCTTCATACATCGCTGACCCCTCCGTCTCAAAGGGGGGCTGAAGTGGCCTCACTCCTGTCAAATCTGACGAGTTCTGCATCGCACTATCGAAGAGAACTCTCATTGAACTTCGGTCCCTGAGATATCTCTCTCTCTCTCTCTCTCTCTCTCTCTCTCTCTCTCCGCTCGCCACCCTGTCTCTGAGCGCTCGCTCGCCACGCTGACTCTGGGCACTGGCAAGCTGCACTCTTCTCTTCATACATCGCTGACCCCTCCGTTTCGGAGTATGTACACGGGAACATGGAGTCCGCTGGATGCGGGTGGCGCAGGACTGGTCACTTTGGCACTCCTTGGGGGAGGCCTATGTCCAGCAGTGGACGTCTCTCGGCTAATATGTTGATGATGATGATGATGACACGGGAACATATATTAACAAAAGAACGCCTGTGTAGTGGCCCGATGTAAACCATTTACTTACACAACAGACAACATGGTGAGAATATTTCATCTGTTCGCATTGTTGGAGCACGCCGGATAAAGTTAATTCTAAACACAAAGTAAAACAATAGCGTAATGTTGTACCAGTTTTAAGTGGCGTGTGTATTTGTAATGTAACCAGCCTTTGAGATGCTCGTAGCAAGTTTGTTTTACCAACGTATTATTCATCATCATCATCATCATATCAGCCAAAAGACGTCCACTGCTGGACATAGGCCGCCCCCAAAGAGTTCCAAAGTGTCTTATTATTAGGTAAGTAAAGTAACTTATTTTGAAATCTAAAGGTTTTTATTTATCCTGACGCCTATTCATATCTCAACTCTGACTGATGTTTAACGTCTGTATATTTTAGCCCGTAATAGATCTTCAGGTATTTTTACAGGGCATCTTTGTGTTATACTAACTGCCAGCACGGCTTTGCTGGTTTATTGCAAAGAACGCAGGCAAACCCGTGGGATAAAATTTAGTCTATAACCATCCAGAAAGTCCATTCTGCACGCAGGTGAAAAAAAATGAAATCGGGTGAGCGGTTCCGGAGATTACCCAAAACATGCCCAAACCATACAAACATACAAAGCTACCATCTCACAGACTCATCCTCTTTATAATAAACTCAAACTCAAAATAACCTTTATTCAGGTAGGCCTAGTAACAAGCACATTAAAAACATAATCTTAAGGCTTGACATCTCAAGTATTGGTAAAAATGAGTTGTTTAGTAACCAGTTTTATACCTTATAACGTAACAATTTTCGTGTCAGAAAATATAAATCATAATCTGCAAGATATGAAAAGTAACATAGTTTTCGTAGAAATCCATTTTAACATAAGAAAGTAGAGAAAAATAAATCTAAAGTCAACCCTATTATTTCACTTGTAACCAGTTTACTGCTCCATATTTCATCAGAAAAAGATGAAATTTGATATTCTTCTTTATAAAGTAATGAAGAATAACTTCAATTTCTTACTTTCTTAAATTTCATCTCGATTTCTGAAATATTCCGAAAAACATGATATCCGCGCTTCCGAATACGCACTTCCATCTTGCTCACGCTTATGCTCAGTGAGAGGGAGAGAAGACCATGAACGTGCGGGGCCTTAAGGGGGTTCGATTGCCATACAAAACGTTATTTGACATTCGTAGGCTAACGGCGTGATATTTTAAGAAACTTATGTAACAAACTTTCATAAATTGGCTTCCCATTTGCGCCAAATTCCCCCTTTCCTAGAATAAACTTACATAAACTAGATTAATTTGAGAAATTGGTTTGTCACGTGATATTTTGGGAAAACTATTTTTCTCAAATTAATCTAGTTTATACAAGTTTATTCTAGGAAAGGGGGAATTTTGCGCAAATGGGAAGCCAATTGATGAAAGTTATTTACATAAGTTTCTTAAAATATCACGCCGTTAGCCTGCGAATGTCAAATAACGCTTTGTATGGCAATCGAACCACCTTAAGCAATTTTTTAGAGCTATTTATTAATTCAATTGTTATTCTTCAAAGATTTTGAATTGATATGTACAGATTTGTTAGATTATTTTCACAAAAGCATGTTTTCATAGTAGCGAATTATCACATTGCATTTTTTCACGATCCCAAATACGTTTGCGTACAAAGATAGCATTGGTTTCGTAGACGGCCGAAGGGGATATACCTATTTACTTTATTCCGGAACTTGACTTGGCGACTAATAAAATATTCCAGGCACTGTTAAAATATACGAAAAATATCTCGAAAATTATAAAACACTTTGTGAAAAATCGCTTCATGAAGAAAGACGAACATTATAATTTGCGATCGTGAAAAACGCGATGTGAAAATTCACTACTATGACAAAATGCTTCTGTGAAAATAATCTAAGAAACCTATTGTACAGTCGGTTACAGGTAATATCTTGAATATTAATATACATAGACCTACATGCCTCTTTTATCACTCTTAAAAATAAAAAGGCATGTTTTCGTGAGCATCGTTAATCAAACTGCATTATCGTCAGACAGATCTGATGGAATTGGCACAAACTTGAAATTGGCGTCGCAAAATTGGCAATGTCACTACCTGTCATTAAAACGTCAAGAATACAGCCCGGATAAATGAATAAGTGCGCATGACAGCCGGAAATGCGGAATTCTATCAAACGCGTTGAGGTGATTTCTAAGCGATAGTCAGCAACTTTCTGATGATTGATGATGGCCATTCAGATCGGCAACAAGACTGTGATTAACGGAAAAATATCTTTCAGGGTGCTGAATACGCAAACCTTTGCTTTTCTTATTGTTTTTAAGGAATCCAACTTGAGGAATTGTTGGTGTACACAAGCCCAAAAAGACAAATGATAGGTAGTACTTTTTCGCCAGACTACGGCAGAGACGAAAGGAAGGAATATGATTAGGGTTGCCAACTATTTTTGGGGGAGATATAGTATTTTCCAGAAAACAACGACAAAAATATAGTTGGTACGATGTAAAAAAATATAGTAGGTACTTGACTGGACTTGGGGGCTATTTTGTAAGATTGGATTCAAACCTGGCCAATTTGAAGCACTTCATAAGGACCCCCAAAATATAGTATTTTTGCGTACTATATATTTCTTGAACAGTATATAGTACAGAGAGTCAAAATATAGTACAATACTATATAATATAGTACGGTTGGCAACCCTATATGATCGTCTATGTTTGTATTTACGTGTGTCTATCGTAGCGTTTAAGATACCTTGATACCTGTCCGTCCGTCCGTCCGTCTGTCTATTATTATTACATTTATTTAATAAACAGAGTATATAAACATGGGTACATTAGCTGGGTCTCACAAAACTGTCGGAACAGTTTGTCTGTGTGATTATAAACATAATAATACAGAGTTAATAATTAATTAATCAGGTACTAATTTATAAATAGGTTTAGGTTAGACACATGTTTAACCTAACCTAAACCATGCATACAGTTACTTATGTGTTATGATACTTAAATTATGTCGTTTTAATTTTCTTTTAAAGTCGTTTTTTATTCTTTCACGTCTGTCACCAGGCAGTACCTATCTCACTGATACCTTGATAGTTACAGCTGAAATTTTCACAGATGCTGTATTTCTGTTGCCGCTAAAACAACAAATACTAAAAACACAGAATAAAATAGTTTTTTATAGATAATGGTACGGAACCCTTCGTACGCGAGTCCTACTCGCACTTGGCTGGTTTGTTTTAGTTAGTTTTCCGTAGTCGGGATACCTACTACTACGCGCTATATGCTATACGCTTGTTTATTCCGTGATGTAAATAAAAATACCGGCCAAGTGCGAGTCGGACGCGCGCACGAAGGGTTCCGTACCATTATCTATAAAAAACTATTTTATTCTGTGTTTTTAGTATTTGTTGTTATAGCGGCAACAGAACAGAAATACATCATCTGTGAAAATTTCAGCTGGAACTATCACGGTATCAGTGAGACAGACAGACCAGCCTGGTGACAGACAGACGGACGGACGGTAAGCTGAGTCTTAGTAATAGGGTCCCGTTTTACTCTTTGAGTACGGAACCCTAAAAAATGTTTATTTTCTTTAAGGCTTATAGTTAATCTGCCAAACCACAGTGCGGTTTGTTGGCAAACAACGCTCCTAATAGGTTTTAAATATATGTCATCATTATTTTTTAATATATGTCGTCACCAACGGCTATCTTGGCATCAACACCTAGAATATTTAAACGGTAGAATAAGAAAGCTAGTGTGGATATTTAAGACTCTACGACATATCAGTAACGCCAATTTACTAAAACAAGTATACATTGTGTTAGCTCAATCTATAATGACCTACTGCAATTCAGTATGGGGGGGCGCTGATAAAACCAAGTATCTGGAAGTTGAAAGAGGTCAGAGATGTTTGATAAAAACGATGTACTTTAAACCCTACAGATACCCCACTACATAACTTTATGAGCTATGTAAAGTACATAGCATTCGCAAATTGTACATAATGTCTGCCATCTTAAAACTTCACAGATCGCTAGTTTTCAAACCTGAACTGTCAACTCAGAGAAGAACTCATAAAAAAGCACCTTTGCCTGCGTACAAATCAGCTTTTGCAAAGAGACAGTTTGATGTACAATCCGCACTGTTATATAATAAGATAAACAGGGAATTGAATATTTAAATATTAAATAGCTACGACTGTAAAAAAACTGTATCAACATGGCTAAGTGGACTGAACTATTATGGGACTGAAAATATACTTTGAGGTTTATAGTAATTAATTAATACAAAACACACACATACGCACACACACACACACACACACACACACACACACACACACACACACACACACACACACACACACACACACACACACACACACACACACACACACACACACACACACACACACACACACACACACACACACACACACACACACACACACACACACACACACACACACACACACACACACACACACACACACGCACACACACGCACACGCACACACACGCACACACGCACACACGCACACACGCACACACACGCACGCACGCACGCACGCACGCACGCACGCACGCACGCACGCACGCACGCACGCACGCACGCACGCACGCACGCACGCACGCACGCACGCACGCACGCACGCACGCACGCACGCACGCACGCACGCACGCACGCACGCACGCACGCACGCACGCACGCACGCACGCACGCACGCACGCACGCACGCACGCACGCACGCACGCACGCACGCACGCACGCACGCACGCACGCACGCACGCACGCACGCACGCACGCACGCACGCACGCACGCACGCACGCACGCACGCACGCACGCACGCACGCACGCACGCACGCACGCACGCACGCACGCACGCACGCACGCACGCACGCACGCACGCACGCACGCACGCACGCACGCACGCACGCACGCACGCACGCACGCACGCACGCACGCACGCACGCACGCACGCACGCACGCACGCACGCACGCACGCACGCACGCACGCACGCACGCACGCACGCACGCACGCACGCACGCACGCACGCACGCACGCACGCACGCACGCACGCACGCACGCACGCACGCACGCACGCACGCACGCACGCACGCACGCACGCACGCACGCACGCACGCACGCACGCACGCACGCACGCACGCACGCACGCACGCACGCACGCACGCACGCACGCACGCACGCACGCACGCACGCACGCACGCACGCACGCACGCACGCACGCACGCACGCACGCACGCACGCACGCACGCACGCACGCACGCACGCACGCACGCACGCACGCACGCACGCACGCACGCACGCACGCACGCACGCACGCACGCACGCACGCACGCACGCACGCACGCACGCACGCACGCACGCACGCACGCACGCACGCACGCACGCACGCACGCACGCACGCACGCACGCACGCACGCACGCACGCACGCACGCACGCACGCACGCACGCACGCACGCACGCACGCACGCACGCACGCACGCACGCACGCACGCACGCACGCACGCACGCACGCACGCACGCACGCACGCACGCACGCACGCACGCACGCACGCACGCACGCACGCACGCACGCACGCACGCACGCACGCACGCACGCACGCACGCACGCACGCACGCACGCACGCACGCACGCACGCACGCACGCACGCACGCACGCACGCACGCACGCACGCACGCACGCACGCACGCACGCACGCACGCACGCACGCACGCACGCACGCACGCACGCACGCACGCACGCACGCACGCACGCACGCACGCACGCACGCACGCACGCACGCACGCACGCACGCACGCACGCACGCACGCACGCACGCACGCACGCACGCACGCACGCACGCACGCACGCACGCACGCACGCACGCACGCACGCACGCACGCACGCACGCACGCACGCACGCACGCACACTCACACACTCACACACTCACACGCACGCACGCACGCACGCACCTTAAGTACCTGTTTTTGTATCTTTGGAACATTATAAAAACCATTTTAACGTTAGAACTACCTATAATTTGGAAGAGCGAGGTCTCCTGACACAGGTAATATAATACCTAATAAGAGGACTCGACCACAATGTATTTACCACCTAAGGTTAAATGGAAAAAAAATTATGATTATGATTATGATTATTATCATTATCAACCTCTCCACTGCTGACGTCCACTGCTGGTCATAACCCTCCCCCAAAGAGTGCCAAAGTGACCGATCCTGCGGCACCCGCATCCAGCGGGTTTTAGATGTGATTTTTGGAAATGCACCTTGTGTAAGTTACTACCACGACGAGGTAAGGTTACAATTACCTTTACTTCACTAGAATGCCTTGGTCAAACTTTATTTAAAACTTTCACTGCCAGGAGTCCGCCTAGCGGGTGCCTACGCCGTAGTCGCTCTCCGCTACATGCGGGGAAAACCACGGGATCGGCTACGAGCGTGGCGCGTAGCGATTCTTGTCAGTGGGTGTGATAATATCCCTTGTGAAAACCACGGAATCGGCTACGAGCGTGGCGCGTAGCTATTCTTGTCAGTGGGTGTGATAATATCCCTTGTGAAAACCACGGAATCGGCTACGAGCGTAGCGTGTAGCGATTCTTGTCAGTGGGTGTGATAATATCCCTTGTGAAAACCACGGGATCGGCTACGAGCGTGGCGCGTAGCGATTCTTGTCAGTGGGTGTGATAATATCCCTTGTGAAAACCACGGAATCAGCTACGAGCGTAGCGCGTAGCGATTCTTGTCAGTGGGTGTGATAATATCCCTTGTGAAAACCACGGAATCGGCTACGAGCGTGGCGCGTAGCGATTCTTGTCAGTGGGTTTGATAATATCCCTTGTGAAAACCACGGAATCGGCTACGAGTGTAGCGCGTAGCGATTCTTGTCAGTGGGTGTGATAGTATCCCTTGTGAAAACCACGGAATCGGCTACGAGCGTAGCGCGTAGCGATTCTTGTCAGTGGGTGTGATAATATCCCTTGTGAAAACCACGGAATCGGCTACGAGCGTAGCGCGTAGCGATTCTTGTCAGTGGGTGTGATAATATCCCTTGTGAAAACCACGGAATCGGCTACGAGCGTAGCGCGTAGCGATTCTTGTCAGTGGGTGTGATAATATCCCTTGTGAAAACCACGGAATCGGCTACGAGCGTAGCGCGTAGCGATTCTTGTCAGTGGGTGTGATAATAATATATCCCTTGTGAAAACTACGGAATCGGCGCGCGTAGCGATTTTTGTCAGTGGGTGTGATAATATCCCTTGTGAAAACCACGGGATCGGCTACGAGCGTGGCGCGTAGCGATTCTTGTCAGTGGGTGTGATAATATCCCTTGTAAAAATCGCAACATTTCAGTGGTCTGGTCATGCATCATTTTATTGGTGTCATTTCATCCGACTGGTCTGAAAAAGTGGCTGATTCGAATCCAGTTCAAGTAATCTTCTTCTCTTACTTAAGAGCTAGGCTCTTGTCGGTGTAGCTCAAAGTAGGCCCTCCATCTACTCCGATCCCACGCAATCTCTTTGACCTCACGATATGACCCAACATCAACTCTCTTTTTGAGTTGCTCCATGTAGTCTATTCTAGGTCTTCCTCTTCCTCGCCTCCCCTCTATATTTCCTTCAATTATGTTAAGTACGAAGTTGTCATGTCGTAAGAGGTGCCCTATCATCTTCCCTCTTCTATTTTCTAAGTTCCTAACTAGCTGCCTGGTTTGCCCCACTCTATTCAGCACTTCTTCATTGGTTACTCTATCTCTCCAGCTAATTTTCTCCATTCGCCTCCAACACCACATCTCAAACGCTTCTAATATCTCCGCATCTTTCTGGGTCAAGGTCCAAGTTTCACTTCCGTACAATGCTATGCACCATATGTATGATTTAATAAATTTTATTTTCGTTTTTTTCTATATTTTTGAAGTTCAAGTAATACATTTTTCAAATTATCCTATACCCTATCCTATAAGATAGGTACTTTATAAACAGGCAATATTTGTTTTCTCTACATTCACCTGAGCAGAGCTCGTTCGCCTGGGTAATTAATTTAATTTAAAAAAAATTGAAAACTCTAAATGTCGAAATGTTGTGCGTGGTGTGTGGTAGATGTGTGTGTGTGAAATGTGGTGTGTGAGTGTGGTGCGATGTGTGTGTGTGTGTGTCGATTTTTTTAAGCCAAAGTACGTAACATATTTATGTGAAAATTATTATGCATTACTTTCACCATATACAGTGGTAGTAAATTGGCCATGATAAATAAAGTATTACATACAAATCTTACGTGTACGTACACGTAGAAACAAAAACTACCGCACTGTGTATACATGTGCTGTGTGTGGACTTATTAGTTTGTACAACTACAGTCCGTAGTTGTAACCACAACTTATACCCCGTCCATTTGCAGAACATTATATCCACAAGGAAATCCACAATAATTCTAGGTATTCAGCGTAGCAAAAGAGACGTAAATTTCAATAGCTAGTTCTAGGCCGGTAAGCCGCGGTGTAAATCTCCCTGGCGCATAATATCGCGCCATTACGCCGGCGCTAGGGATGCTGCGCTACACGGCTAATGTATACTATAATTTTAATAACAGGATAGTATTTAGTACTCGTAAATTTAATATAATATTAGTTTCGCTCATTAGCCGACCGCCTGTTGTTTACCTCGACTTCAAGCTATGTTCTGTACTGTGGTATTTTTTAGTAATCATACATTACTTACCTAGGACGGCAAAACAAAAAAATGTCTCAGGTTGCAGTTATTTGACGCGATAAATATGCAATCTGAGGCTTTCTGTAATACCTGGCCAGAAAGTGGGATATTATGCACGCGAAGCATGCAGTTATTGCTACTTTTGCCAGATATGACGTGACGTGTATTTGTTATTGTGTTCTAATTTACAATGAAGGAAAAACCCCGCGGACAAAGTCAAACCTGCATACAAAAGAAATTCAAAGGTGTTGTTGAAGTCCTCAATTCGCGCTGTACCAGTGAGGGCACAGTTCCTTCACTTTCACTCATGAAGGCCTATTGCTGAGCAAAGGTTTAGCAGTAGGAAGCATGTACTCATATGCACAGACTGACGCATGATGATATTTTCTATGATCTGTGGTTGTATTAGCCACGATACGACAGAATGTAGAAAGTTATTATTATCACTCTCTTTAAAAGTTCTTCTTTCCTTTTATGACGGTAACCTATTATGTTATTCCTTGGGACTTCAACAAGCTCATTCCCCCGTCTGGACTTCTGAATCGGGATTCAAACCCACGACCTTGGAAAGTCGCATGCCTGAACCACTCGGTTATCAAACCATGGAACACATTATACAATGGTGTCCATCCCGTGTCTACCCAGGAAGCCCAGGGCAATGAATGCAAAACCTAGATGTTGATTTATCTTAAACTAAATCCAATGAATTAAATCAAAGCTTGTCATATAAAATGGTTTTACAATGCACTTGCTCTGAAAGAGCCCCTTTATATGGTTCAACATAAACACGGGAAGTCGTCTATGGCACGGAGGCACCGGGCGGACCGAGCCCCTGCGGGAATGGATTTCAGGCCGAAATTCCCGCACACTGTGCGAGAATAAGATTTCGTGACAATTAAAATTTCACCTTTTTTTTTTTTTATTTCCTCGCATGATGCATTGTAAAATGTTGTATGATATACGTGCGGATAGTTAATTCCCAACGCTTGTCGATCAAAAACTCTCGTCGTTGTTCGTGTTTTTGGTCATCGCCACTCATTGGGAATTACGAGTACCTACCTACCGCACTTGTATCATAAATAACTATTATCAAATCCAATTTTGCACAGCCCTAGCTCTACTCGTAATAGCCACAACTAGCTCCCGCCTTGGGCACCGCCTGCATTGGGATCTTTACAAATAGATCCGGATATACTCAGGATTGATAACCGGCTTGAGCAGACTCAGCATAAACTAACTTCGTACAGATCCAAACGCATAGGGATTTGGTTTTAATCCAAGTATGCAAAATGACAAGAATAGGTCTACGGTCTCCCCCGCCTGTCGTAGAAGGCGACTAAAGTAAAAATAGTAAAAGGGGTCGCAGTGGTTCTGGCGGGGGCCGGGGCACTCACCTAAAAACCCCAGGGAAGGCGAGCATCATCATCCTAGGACGAGCCAAATGTGGCGAGGCGCGAGGAGGGCTCCAGTGCGTTCAGTATGAGATCCTGGAGTCCTCCGCATGAGAGCGCAGATGCCGGCCGCCGTGGAGTTTTTAGTGGATAGAAATACCACATCCCGATGATTGGGTACGCAGGTTTCCTCCACGAAAAAAAAAAGTACTAATGGATTAATATTTCTTGGTAAAATGGTGATATGATAACTAGTCTTAGAGCGTGTCGCACCAACTCACGATTACAGACCGATTAACGTTAAGTATGGTGGCAGCAGCTGTCACCCCATAGAAAATTAACAAACTTTCCATACTTTCAGATTTTGCCGAATATCGCTTACGATTCTGTAATCGTAAGCGGGATTCGGCAACGACGTCGACAAACGGGTTTGTGTAACACATAGTGTCGATTTAACGAAACACGAATATTTAGACTTAGTAAAACAATGACCAACACTTTAAAATAAATCGAAAAATGTAGATTGTAGACCCATGTCCAAAGTTGTGTGGAAGAGATAGCGCTTTAGCGATAAGATCCCTGAATCTCAGTGTTTTCTTTTGTAATTGCTTTTCTTTGTGAGGTATACAATAAAGACTATTTGTATGGTATTGTCGACGTAAGCGTCGTTAATCTCATGATTTTCCTTTAATAGGGGTGCAGACACCAAATAAATTAACCAATCTCGAAAAAGGATTAAAAATATTGTCAAATCGAGAAAAAAGTAAAGCAGCTTTAAATAATCACAAAGTTGTAAGTGTCCTAAGTTTTAAGAGTCCTTATTCTGTCCCTTTTCCGCAAAACGCACCGTCATATAAAACGATTGTCTTTTACTACAGGCCAAGAAAATTTGAATTCTTCGAAGAATTAATTCCCATAAAGCTGGTAATCGTTTTAATACCTTCATTTGGCACTAAATGCATGTAATCCGAGTTTGCACCATCCCAGGAGGTGTGCTAATTTTTTGGGAGCCCAACAACTGCGAAATCTTTGCTCTTTTTTCAGTTATTTGCATATAGCACAAAAACGGTACGTCGGACGGAAAATGTATTCATTTCAATATTAAATAGGCTCAAATTCTGCGTCGAGTGAATGTCTAAAACTTCAAATTTGGTTCAGTGGTATAGTCGAAATCAAAGGTCAAATAAGGTAAGGAACTGGGAAAAGAGGTCTAGGAGGCTAAGCTAGTGAGAGTGGCCCCCGACGAGGGATTTGATGATTCTTTCAGGGGTGCACTGGCAGGTCCTAAGAACACTCCATGCTTAATATCAGTCCACGATCTTCTTTTGTTTTCGAGTAATTTAGGATAATATAAAAAAAATCAGGTTGTCAATTAAAGTGTCATAATAGGTAAACTATTCAAGATAGAGTAACCAAACAGAATGCTCATGAATAAAAATAGAATAGGCTAAATAAAGTGCATAATATTCAATCAACACCATGTCCTTAAACTTCCTTTAAAAAAATCTACTTTTAATTTTGTTTTATTCTTTTTTGACATTTTTGCACAGGTACACCTACAAGGAAAATATCGTGACAAGCCACTAATGTCCACTACATAATAGTAATCGCATATAATTAAAGTACCAGTGCAGTGTGTAGATAAGTCTGTACGGATATGTAGGTATACTAGCAATGCACTCACGAGAACTTTCCAAAGTTGCGAAACTTTCCACATGAGAAGTTCTCGGTAACTTCTGAGAATGTTCTCGAGAACGAGAATTTATTTATTTATCGTAGTTTATACCATGAATATTCACGATAGTTTAGGTGTAGTCCTTATAATATAATTATTTTCTGAGCTGCACTCCATGATGCAGCCATACCCAAGCCCGGCTGAGCCACGGGTGAGGCTCGGAAGCGGCTCGGTGTCGGCCCGGCCGTGGCTCTGCCAGGCATGGGTATGAGTCGGCCGCGCAAAAACGCCGTCGTTTTTCTGAGAAAATGGCCCGGGCCGAACACGGCCCGTTCTAGCGTGAGTCATCCTTTACTTTATGAAATATAAATTCATGTAAAAAACACATTCGTTTTTGAACACAACATACATGGTAAGAAAATCTTTCTTGCACCGATCTTTTTCTGTACTGGCCAATATTTATGACAGACTTTAAAACAAAGGGATAAGGAGGAATTTTCGGAAATTCCTACCCTAAGGGGGTAAAATAGGGGTGCAAAGTTTGTATGGGGGACCCTTCTTTTTGAGCTAGAGACTTAAAACTTTGTGGAAAGATTAGTTATTAAAATACAAATTAAGTTCTTTCAGAGTTGTAGAAAATTCCACTTCTAAGGGGGTTAAATATCCCTATTTAACCCCCTTAGAGGTTGTATGTGACGATTTTCTTTAAATATTTGCACGCCATCAGCCGGCAGAATTGTGCTGGACTATAAAATTTAAGACTTATAATGACCATGATTCAAGCAAATAAACGATCTATCTATCTATCTATGGGCAACACTTTTTTTTGAGCTAGACCCTTAAAATTTTGTAGTAAAAAATACGAAAAAGTGCTTTCGGCGAGTAGAAAAATTAAATCCCCAAGGGGGTAAAAAGGGGGTTAAAATTTTATATCGAGAGCAAGAAAATTTTCAAGTTACAGATTTGTAACTTCGGTCTTATAAATGTTAAAAGACTACAAAACCAATTTCAGAGTTTTTTCCAAATTCATCCCCTAACAGTGTTAAAAGCAGGTTTAAAGTTTGTGTATTTCAAGACATTTTTAAAGTATGAGATTTGTAACTTCGGTTTTAGACTGTTTCTTCACAAACTAGAAAATGAATTTCAACCATTTTTTTAATTTATCCCCTAAAAGAGGGTTCAAAGTTTGCATTGAGAGCAATCATTGTCTAAGACTATAACAAGTACTACGCGGACGAAGTCGCGGGCAACAGCTAGTGTATAATACGATGCCAGAAATATTCTGTTTGCAACTTTCTCTGAAATGTTCTCGGAAATTTAAAGAGAATTTATGAAACTTATTGGCAATTTATGACTTTATTTTTAAAGGCTATAGCCGTGTTTCTATACAAAATTTGCCTTAATTTGCCTTTCTGTCAAATATTCTAGTAATTTCATTTTTAGATACTCCTTGTAGGCAAAGGTCTGTTCCCCAAAGAAGAGCCATGTACACTTGTCAGTTTTCGTAATATGGCGGTTTGTTTTTTTTCACTTTTTAATTTATATCTTGAATTCGGTCTTTGCGATTAATTTAATTTTTTGGTAAACTATACTACATAATAAAACCCATCACTACAAAAAATATTGCCTGAAACTTCAGTACAAATATATGTCAAAATAATGGAAACTATAATTTGTTTTTTTTTTTTTGGTGCTCTGGTGTAGCGGCACCTACAGTTTTTATTTCATAAATTGCCCATCTATAGAAGATCTACTACATATATTAAATTCTCAGGTCAATCACCCAGGTACTTGAATTGTTTCACCCTATTTAGCACAGTCCCGTTCAAGGTTACTGGTAGAACATTTTGAGGACACTTGTTACCGGCCTTAAAGACCATAAGATCACTTTTCTTGCTATTGTATAGCAAGCCGTGCGCCTTAGAATAGGATTCTCATATGCGGAGAAGCTGCCTTAGCGCACCCACAGAGGGAGCCAGCAGCACAATGTCATCCGCATAGCTGATATTGTTGACACTAATACCTCCAACGTGACAACCAGCATGCGTGCTACTTAGCTCCCCTATTTTTTTTTCTCAAGTCCTTCTAAGTTGCACATTTTCCATAAATATGAGGTGTGAAAACATTTTAATGTAAATTTCTATCATCATCATCACCAGATTTACCCAATCAGAAAACTAGTTATATAAATATTCACAACCTGAGTAGAGATTCAAAGTAGTAAGTATGAAAAACATTTTTAATTATAACAAAGTTGTATATTGCCACAAAGATAAAATATGAATAAAAACATATTATAAAAATCAATGCAGAAAATAAGGGCGCTTTCGACAGAACGAACTTTAGCAGCATAAGACAAGCACTAAGAAATACACAAAACCGAACCGCTCCTCATAGGCCCAAAGCGTCCCATCAGAACGCGCTCTCTACGCGAGACCGAGGGCCGAAGGCCCGAAGGGCTAGCCTACGCGGACACTCACTACCCCCGAATGTTTTACAAGTGAACTTGAGGGCCGAAGGCCCGAAGATGAGGTTCAAGGTCCGCGAAGGTTGAAGGCCAAGCTATGCGTAGGGCCGAAGGCCCGAAGCGTCCCTCCAGAGCGCGCTCTTGGAAACCCTACCCCCGAGTGTCTTTAAGCGAACTTGAGAGCTCTTCAGAGCTCTTCAGAGCCCGAGGGCCGAAAGCCCCAAGGGCGAGTCCACGCGGACACACACACCCCGCACTCTCTCTCAAGCAAGACGTAAGAGTGCAAACTCCGACTTACAAAAATACCTTCCGCTTTTCGCTTCCCATAGCGGAATTTCACTTTCCTTTTCCTTGGAAATACTTACCCAATTCCAGTCAGATTTTGAATAAAAGTCCAACTAGAAAATGACACCGGGATAGGCAAAAAACTAGTACTTTAATTATATGCTAGTATCTACTTGTTCGACGATTGTATTTTTCTTGACATAATGCACGAAAATATTTGAAAATGTTTTTATATCTATATGTAGTGGGCATTAGTGGCTTGTCACGATATTTTTCTTGTGTACCTGTGCAAAAAGTGTCAAAAAATAATAAAACAAAATTAAAAGTAGATTTTTTTTAAAGAAGTTCAAGGACATGTTGTTGATTGAATATATGCACTTTAAAGCCTATTTTATTTTTATTCATGAGGATTTTGTTTGGTTACTCTATCTTGAATAGTTTACCTATTATGACACTTTAAATGACAACCTGTTTTTTTTTATATTATCCTAAATAACTCGAAAATTAAAGAAGATCGTGGACTGATATTAAGCATAGAGTGTTCTTAGGTCCTGCCAGTACACCCCCTGAAAGAATCATCAAATCCCTCGTCGGGGGCCACTCTCACTAGCTTAGCCTGCTAGACCCCTTTTCCCAGTTCCTTACCTTATTAGACCTTTGATTTTGACCATACCACTGAACGAAATTTGAAGTTTTAGATATTCATTCGACGCAGAATTTGACCCCCTTTAATATTGTATCGAATACATTTTCCATCCGAAGTACCGTTTTTGTGCTATATGTATAAAACTGAAAAAAGAGCAAAAATTTCGCGATTATTGGGCTCCCAAAAGTTTAAATAGCACTTCTCCTGGGATGGTGCCAACTCGGATTACATGCATTTAGGACCAAATGAAGGTATTAAAACGAATTCCAGCTTTATGGGAATTAATTCCTCAAAAGGTCTTTTTTGGATCAAATTTTCTTGGCCTACTATGACGCTCGGGGATCGTGACGTCACGATCCACGAGCGTTGTCTCACTCTAACAAGATATATTTTTACGTATCAATTAAAATAAACAATTGGTATTAGTTTTAGGAGATTTACTCCTCTTATATTATTATCTGAACATGTTTTGTGCACTTCTGTATACGTTTCAAGTTACACTCTGTGGAAGAGCGGTCTTTCTTAACACAGGTATCTCGATACTTAAATAGAGACACCAACCTGTATTTAGTTAAGCTAATTTAAGTTACTGAATAAAACTATTTTTTTCATATCAAAACGGTTGTAGCTTCGTAATTTTTCGAGATATCTGAATGGGATTATCGTCACAAGGCATATGTTTTTGCCCTCTTTCTTTTGGAGTACTTAATAATACATTTTGTGTCTACTCCCTATTTGCATAAAGTAAATAGTTTACATTATTTATTTTCAAAGAGTACTAGTTCTATGTTATGTTTCCTGGTGAGTAAGATTGCCAGACCTCCGAGAATGCGTTGTGTTGAGAGGACCTGCGTGAACTGTCGTCAGAACGAATTCTCAACAATAAAGGGTCGGCAACGCGCTTGCTACTCCACTGCAGTGCTTGTTTACCACAGTAGTAACCGAAAAAGACTGTAAGCAGTTCCATTGTCTCAATCAGGGAGTCATCATCATCATCATCATATCAGCCGAAAGACGTCCACTGCTGGACATAGGCCTTCCCCAAAGAGTGCCACAATGACCGGTCCTGCGCCACCCGCATCCGGCGGCCTCCCGCGACCTTTTCCAGATCATCAGTCCACCTTGAGGGGGGCCTACCCACGCCTTCCGGTACGTGGTCGCCACTCGAAAACCATTCTGCCCCAACGGCCATCGGTTCTACGTGCAATGTGCCCCGCTCTCTGCCTCTTAAGTTTAGCGATTTGGAGGGCTATGTCGGTTCTGTCAAAGAGTATCAATTCCCATAACACTTCAAAAAATCAGCTCTACTGTGGTCATCTTTTTTTTAACCTATAAACGAGCTAAGCTAAATTACGTTTCATACTAAAAACAGAAACTTCCTGTTTTCAATTAAGCAAGAAAAGCTAAATAATATGAGAAAAGAATTCGTAACTTGACTCCCGGATATGAAAATAATAAAAATCCATTTGCATTTTACACAGTACGAATTAACAAGGGAGGTACTTTGCTATGATAAACTGGCATAACTTCATACGTTTTATTATGTCTCTTAAAACCTTTTTTAGAAGAAAACGGAGTTCAAAGTGCCCAAGGTTTTCCTTCTCAGAGTTTATGAAAGCATTGTTTTTAACTTTATTATTTTCTAATTTGCTTGGTAAGCTACGGTAGGTAGCCTAGTGGTTCAGGCATGCGGCTGTCAAGCGGCGGTCATGGGTTCGAATCCCGGCTCGTACCAATGAGTTTTTCGGAACTTATGTACGGAATATTTACCGTTAGCTTTTCGGTGAAGGAAAACATCGTGAGGAAACCGGTCTAATCCCAATAAGGTCTAGTTTTCCCTCTGGGTTGGAAGGTCAGATGGCAGTCGCTTTCGTAAAAACTAGTGCCTATGCCAAATCTTGGGGTTAGGTGTCAAAGCGGACCCCGAGCTCCTTTAGGGGCACAACCGGGAATAATAACGCTAGGAGGATGATGATTTTCTAATTTGCTTGGTTCGGTTTTGGCGAGGCGCCGAGGCGAGATATGTTGGGGAATATAGTTACGAGTAGGTCGCGGGAGTCCGATGGATACGGGTGGCGCAGGACCGCACATTTTTTGGGGAGGCCTATGTCCAGCATTGGACGTCTTTCGGCTGATATGATGATGATGATGATGATGATTGTGTTAATCTACGTTGGTGTCAAAGCAGACCCCGGGAAAGGACACAACCGGGAAAAACTTGAATGATGATACTTACTTGTTTTAAGTATAGGATGTGAAATTAGACGAATATTGGGAACTACGATGCCACAGACAGACACACAGATATATGATATTTATAACACAACTCGTTTGCGTTGGGGTTAACAATTCAAGAGTATGGGGAATTTTTCGAAAGGGACTTAAAAAGACAACAAATAGTTTTTAACTTGTCTTTTTTCTGCCTGGTAGGTATAACTTGAGTCGGGGGGCGTCGTGGTGACATGTTCGCGATCCCATGGCGCTCCCATTAACGGCAGGGACGGAAACGCCGGAGTGGTTTTAGTGGGTAGACTCCCCCCCCCCTTCTCTTTAAATAGAGATAGCTGGAGGGTGTGAGTCTCACATACCCCCCATTATAGCTTCCCGGCTGGGGGGATGCGTAAGTGCATTTCCACTCCGTCAAAAAAAAAAAAAAAAAAGCGATAACTTGAGTACTGAGTAGTGACCTCCGGGTGGTGCTAAAAGAACAACAAACTCGGCAGCTGTATAGACCAGCGGCTGAACAAAAATGGGTTTTGATAACATTAAAGATTTTTCTTTTTTGATATGTCATTGGAGGCATGTTAAATAATACTTATACAAAAAGTTAGAAGTTTTTAGGTTCGGCTTTCGGTTATATTGAAATATTTTATTTTTAGCCAAGAACTATGTAAATATAGAATCAGAGTTACAAAAAACTGTAACATATCCAATAAAACTTTAGTTTCTTTAAAATAATCTGTTTTTAGAAGTCTGGAACATCTGCATTTTGGTGAACAAAAAAATGCAAATAATTTTGCAAATAAAGAATTAGAGTAGCTGATATTGTAAACTTATGATGTAATTGATCCACTTAATATACTGGAAAAAAGTTAGATGTGTAGACAATTGGCTTGTGTAGATATTTATTTCTGGTTAAGCAGTATAGCCAATATTGAATTAGAGTTTGTAGAGTTAATAATAAACGGTCTTGACAATGATCTCAGTTACCAAACAAAAGTTTAGAAATATATAATCACAGCGACACTAAATACTGATATGTATAAAGGTAAGCATTCCGTGCCTATATTACTACGTTTCAAACGCGCTGTATTGTATGCGCGCGCCGTGCTGTGCGCTGTGGCGCTGTGGCACCAGGCAGCGATCAGCGGTGGCGTGGCAGCGGGGTGCCCTTAACTCATCCATAAAAAAAACCGCAAAGCATGTTTTAAACTAATATCAATGGAAAATTGTTATTTTGTTTTAAGTACGCTAATGGAAATACAAAGACGAAACTTACCCTTATTTATTACTATACTAGGAATTGCCCGCGGTTTCGTCGGCGTTAAGTCCATTATAAAGTAAGTTTTTACTTATAGTTTTATGTTAAAGTAAGTATTGGTGGCTGACACAATGGTAACAAATAACAAAAATACAACTTTTTACAACAAAATTATAATTGCAACATTTGCAATTCATTCATATTTGTAATTGTAGGTATATACATAATAACTAGGGTACGGACAAGTGGTGGCAGATTTCACACAGAAGGTAGTAGAGTCGCCTAGATATTTTTATGACTAAACAAATACTGATTGAATGATTTATTTCTCTTAATTTTTTTTATTCTCTTGCGACTAGTTGTAGACTATTAAGTTTTTGAAATGAAAATGCACATGTATTTACATTTTATGTTTAAAGAACTTTATTTTTCATAAAGAATCAACATATTTCACTTACATGAGAAAAGTTATAAGTTGTTGTACAAAAATCATAGTGTGTAGACATGCATTATACAGGGTATATTATTCAAACGGGGCAGTGAGGGAATATCCGAAACTATAAGATATACGGAAATTTGCTCTAAGGAGTTACGAGACCGATTTTAGAAAAAAATTAATACTGCATTCAAATAATTTCAAAAAAGCCTCATACACAGCCGGGAATCGAACCCGGTCAAATCTGTCTAAAAATCAGAGTGCGTTATTTTGCGTAAATTAATAGTGTAATGTAAGGAACAATTGGTGCTAAGGAACCCTGTATCTACAATCCCAGGAAGATGCTGAATTTCATAGTTTAATGTACGGAAATGGATCTCCCCGCACAAACAGTGTACCTACCTACAATGAGTAAGTATGGGAATTATATTTTTATTACAGCTTTGAAAAGATTGGTGTAAATAATGGAAATAAATTAAAAAAAACCACGAATTTACCAATTTTGTCTAGTTTCAGACGCCACAGTTATTCTCCCCATACTTACTAAGGAGCTTAGTATGGGGAAATCCATTTTTGTACATCAAACTATGAAATTAGGCATTTTCCTGTGATTGTAGATACAGGGTTCCTTAGCAACAATTTTCCCTTACAATTCCGGACTTTCGCAATTCCGGAATTGTTACACTCAGAATATCGGAAATTCCTGAATTGGATTTTATGTATTTCCAGAATTTATGACTGTTTATTTTCATAGTTTACCATAAACTGGATAAGTCTCGTGACTTTTCGTATCTCTTATAGTTTCGGATTTTCCCTCACTGCCCCGTTTGAATAATACAACCTGTATACAGGGTGGAAAGATAAGTCGGGCCCTGGAGGGAAACTACCTTAAATCCTTTAGCTGGCTCATTTTACTTAAAGGAGACATTCCTTTATTTTTAAAAAGAAACAAAACTGCATTCAAAGATTTTCAAAAAAGCCTTACACACGGCCGGGAATCGAACCCGGTCGAATCTGTCTAATAAATCTGAGTTCGTTTTTTTGCGTAAATTAATAGTTCTAGGTGTAACTATTGTTGCTAAGGAACTCTGTATCTGCAATCACAGGAAAATTCTGAATTTCATAGTTTAATGTACGGAAATGGACCTCCCTATACTAACCCGCTTAGTAGGTCTGTATGTCGGTATGTAAGTATTTGAGATGTGACATCTAAAACTAGACGAAATTGGTAAATTCGTAGTTTTATTTATTTATTTTCATTATTTACACCAATCTTTTCAAAACTGTAATAAAATATCATTCCCATACTTAGGTACCCATAGTAGGTACCTACTGTTTAGGTATACGAGGAGATCCATTTACGTATTTAAACTGTAAAATTAGGCATTTTCCTGTGATTGTAGATACAGGGTTCCTTAGCAACAAGTTTTCCATACATCCAGAACTATTAATTTACGCAAAAAACGAACTCAGATTTTTAGACAGATTCGACCGGGTTCGATTCCCGGCCGTGTGTGAGGCTTTTTTGAAAATCTTTGAATGCAGTTTTGTTTCTTTTTAAAAATAAAGGAATGTCTCCTTTAAGTAAAATGAGCCAGCTTAAGGATTTACGGTAGTTTCCCTCCAGGGCCCGACTTATCTTTCCACCCTGTATAACGCTAAAGTTCGGCCGCCTTGTTGCGGCGATAACGGCGATTTTTGTTTAAGTTATCTTTCCACAAAAATTTCAATCTTTCGTCTACTACAGACTACAGATGCCATTGTGTTGGCATTTACGACTTTGTACGCTAACAAATCTGCCCTTCTTATTGCAAACGCAGTACTTGCAAAATGGTGGTTTCGAGATAAACGCGGTAAACATATTTTTTGGTATCTATACAACAAATCTATGTTATATAACTTTTGAAGTGTACTGAAAAAATATTTAAAAAATAAATCTTTAGATTGAAATATTTTTTACTTTACTGCCTTATTTAGATAAAATACGCAGTACTGCATTTTCATCAACTATATGGGTTTGCAGTTAGGCCTATGTCCAGCAGTGGACGTCTTTCGGCTGATATGATGATCTGGGTTTGCAGGCATTACAGTATCACTAAGGCTTAATGCAGTATTTGTGTTTATTACTGCAAAATCACCTAGCACGTGTTAAATACTGCGTTTCTAGTTCGCAATCATGCTCTATTTTCATACCTAGTAATAAATAAGTGTTGGTAAGATTTAACTTCAGACAAATATTGAAGTGATGAAGAGACGAAATAAAATTGATTTTAGGTAGGTACTAGAAAAAATGAATATTTTTCTTATCAGCGTATCAAATTATTATTTTTAATAGTCTATAAAATGTGTTTCAGGAACATTTTTTTATTAAAGTCTATTAATATAAAACACCTCCACTCATCAAGCCATCAATCACTCTTTTGAATTATACAAGGTGTAACCAAATCAAGTGCGAATATTTCACTCTGATTTGCTAGCACGAAATGCGGCACTGTACCGTGTGGCTTCGGTCCATGCGTAGCTTTATGTTACTCTCGAATACCTCTCGATACTCTTAAGCGCAGCACTGTGGAATAAGTACTGCGTTTAAGTACTTTTAGCGTGGCAAGAGTAGCTCTTTGGTTTTCTCGCTAAACTCAAACGCAGTAATTTTGAATACTGCGTTTGGCTTTAGTTAGTATTCGTTGCAAAAAAGTTATATGCCTAATAAACCTGCAGTAAACGTAGCAAGTACTTCACAACCTTCTAGCACATGCTGAATGCTGTAGATCTTGTTAGCATAAGTAATATTTTTGTGAAAGTACTGCGTTTTTGGTTAGATAAGAAACATGTTTGAAATATAAAAAAAGACTTGAAAAATTTTTTTAGGCTTGTGAGGTCATTTTTGCAGAAAAGTGAAAATCTCAAAAATGACTACTGCAAGTACTAATATGAGGGCCTTTGGCCACATTATCAACTGTTTCGTGTACTGCAACTACTGCAAGCCATAAATTGCAATAAAATATATTTAAAATACTTAATATAATTTGGATATATTTTTTTTTGATATCCAAATTACATTATAGTTTAATACTCTAAAAATATAAATTAAATAAATAATGTATTCATTCAAACGTAAAAAGTAAATAAAAAGCAACGACTCCATTTTACTCCCTGTGCGAAATTTGCCACCACTTTTGTCTGGACGCTACTAATAACAATTTTAAATTAACTTCTGTAACTTCACATTATTCCATGCAGATTTTTTCATAAAAAAACAGTATCTGTAAATTTTTATTGTACATAATAAAATTAAAAATAGGTAAACTAATGTTACATCTTATAGGTTTTGACATAGCTATAATAAAAAACTTCCTTTTCACCCGCTTTTCCAAACATTGAATATCTCCGAAACATAAAACCGCCTTATGGTACCTTTACACGTGGACCATCACTAATATTGTAACAGTGCTGTTATACGTATTTTCCTGAAGGAAGGTTTTCAAAAACTATTTTGGTTAGTTTTTTGAAAGAGCTGTTTAAATAGACGATTTTTATAACATATATTTGTTTCATTTGAATCTGGCCACTTTAAATTTTTTCTACATAATTATGTTTTACTATGCTCGAATCTGGGTTTTGCCCCCAAAAAAATCTCATAAACTATACATAAAAAGTTTTTGCGCCTTCCCTATTTTAAACATATAAATACGAAAAATGTTTTTTTTTTTAAATGCAGGGCGCGCGGGCGGGGCGAGGGATACCTAGCAAGCGATAGCTCGCAAGGTCGACTAAGATCTGCTCCGCCGTAGCTACAACTTGTAGCGCGGCTTGGTTTTCGCGCCTTTTTTTAATAATATGCGTTTATGATGCAAACTATACACAGAAATTTCTTACTTTCCATAATATGGCTGCATATATTCTTTTATAGTATTAAACTTATTTTTATAGACTCTAATTCAATATTAGATCTTACAGGACAAAAAAATGCGTATTAATTTTAAAGCTTTTATCTTATTCCTCTAAACTTTTGGCTTTGTCTATTAACTTAAGAATTTAGAGATATTGTTGTGGATTTTTAAAACTCTAATTCAATATCGACTAAATAACAAGCTAATTCTGGTTTGACGTAGTCGCGGGTGTTTTTTTTTTTCTAAAAACTTAAAAGTGTAAAGCGTCATACATATTATAAACGATGAAGCTTAAACTTTGCACTTTAATTCAATATTCACAAATGATCAATAAAAATAAATAAATACCTAATTTATATCTCACCCTCGTTCTAACTTTTCTTCATATAATACAAATATGCTTGAAAATAAGTCATATGCCATATAAGCATAACTTTTCCGACTTTAGAATTATCAAAACTTCTAGGGCCAAAATCCGGTTCCACTACTGAGCTAGTACTGTTCCTTCTGAACCTCGCAGCGCACAGTGTCATCAGCGACATCGATGCAAATACATATATGTCTCAGTGTGTAACCGCCATACGATAAATAAATAAGTACTGAATAGTAGAACCCTAATTTGAATGCAGGCCAAAAATACGCCAAGACAGAACCACCGAAATTAGGCTTCAATGTTCTTCATTTTCAGGCACAGAACGGACATTTTTGTTTTTATTTGTGACCTAAATACTTAGATTTTTAAGGAATCGTGGTGTTCATTTTGCAGTTAAGAAAACTGTATTTAATTTCATAATTACATACTTACTACAAACTGTTCTACAGTTTGGCGAAATTTTTGAAAGTGTTTTTGTATGTGTAAATCTTTATAACAATAAATAAATAAAACTTACCTCTGTATATTACCTACCCTATTTATTTTCTTTCTTTACTATTTATATCATATCTGGCAAGTACGAGGGCGTAACTGAAATAAATCGCTGGTTAAGCCACCTTAAGCCCGGATCAGGCCGAATGGGCTCACAATGTGTCTATAACTCTAACAGATTTTTCAAATAAAAAAATTAAATGGTTTTTCTTTTCTTCTTTGTCTTTATGTCCTGATTTGTTTTATGTTTTTTTTTTTATTTAGCTGATGTTTCACAGAATTTATTAAATTAGGATATTGTACAAAACACAAAATATATTTTCATTGCTGTATTTGACCCAATTGGTTCCGTAGCAATCCTTATAGTTTTGCCATGCCCGCCTGTCTGTCTGTCCGTCGACGGCCAGGTTGCTCAGTAACCCTTACTACTAGAAAGCTGTAATTCAGCATAAGTATACATGTCAACTACGCCGTCAAAGTTGTATAATAAGATCTTAAAACTATTTAAGCAATCGTGTTTTTGCAACATACCTACAACAAAATATAATAAGTGTAGGCAAGATACATATACCTACCCTAAAATTATTTCATTCTGTTTCCTAGGCTTTTAAAATCTCTAAATTTTCTTAATAATACCCTTAAGTAAAGATGTGACAATTCTGTTCTAAATGCGTTGTCAAACGTGATCTTGTCGGTCTTGTCCGAGTCAATCGCAAAGATTAAGTTTACAAGTAGGTGCAAGAGATCACGCGGGAAACTCATAAATAAGACACCGTAAACCATTTCTCCAAACTAGCAATAATCCACGCCTTACTTTTATATTTCATTTTTCCTCCTCGGAATCGGAGCGCAAGAAAAATATGATGCCAATACTTTATACGACGTCCTCGCTCGCACCCCTGAAGTCCGAATTACGGATCGCGTATCTCGCAAAGTTTTGATCACACGTCAAAACCAGCGTCATTCGTGATTCGATTAGGCTGACAGAGTTCTATGTGGAATCGGTGGCGCTGTGAATTAGGACTAGGTCGCACAGTTGCGATACGTGACTTATGAGTCTATGCCGGTAGGTGTTGGCTTAGGACTTGTTTTTTCAACATAAACATAACAATGGGGGGGGGGGGGGGGGGGGGTTCGTGTTTCATAACTTTTTGTTGATGTTTTTGTAGGTTTTTTATTGGATTTCATAGCTCTACTAACTGCAAATAAGTATATCTATTTTGTTATACATATATTATTTCGCAAAATTCTAGAGTTTTTTGTCAAACAACCCTATCAATAAAAGCTTTTGTATAAAACAAATGAAGTACCTATGATTGTGGAAATCCATTTTTATGAAGCCCTATTCAAACGGTGTCTTTGACTTCGGGACATCGCCGTTTTAGCAATATGACGATGTGATATCACTGGCGATATGACAATTTATGCTGTTCGCATGCTACTGGCGTCTAAAATCGTTCACAAATGTTACTTAGACGTGGCCTCACCGGTCGACAATCATCCGTTCGCAAATCCCTTTCGGGTTGACAATGAGATGGCCATAGCTAAACTAGACTAGTAGGTACCTCACTCTCTAATACCTGATATTTTGAGATGCCTATTACACTCACAGAATCTCACAACCTAGGCACAATAAAAAGATAAGATTAACTCGTTCCATTTACTACGGTTTAGTCTTAGGTATATATACTCTTGACTGAGTGGACGTGACAATGGCGTACAAGGTATTATGGTAATTTTCGTGGAACAGTTAATTGACTACGGTTCACTGGTAGAGTCTGCCTTGTGGCATTAAGTGCGCCCTTTGTACTTTTTTTATTTGTACAATATAGTTTAAATAAATAAAGGCCTCTAGATCGTTTGCCCTCTACATGGACCTGCACCACCAGTATTTCAATGGAGTACTCTCTCACATCGTTAAATGAAAAATAAAAGCGACATAAACCCTAGTGTGCCTCTGGCCCCGTAGCATGGATGCCTATTACGCGATAAGTGACAGGATAAGCGCGTCGTCTCGTTCTATCGAACGGTGTCAGCCAGGGATGCTCTATTTTGTCACTTATCGCGTGACTTATCCATGCACGGGGTCTGAGCAAGTAATATGAGAATTGATTTGGACCATAGTTGTGTAGTTTTACGATACCTGTATGGGTCCAGATTAAAAATAACGGTCTTAAAGGTTTGAATGTTTTCACACACAATTTACATAACATTATTTAGATTATTAAGACTAATTTATAATAGGCACATTGTATTAATTTAGAGCAAGTATGAGTGAGTGTTACCTACGTTCTGATTTATACTACGTCTCTTCACCGGGTTCGCCTGCCACCTGCTGTTTACGGTGAGTTGCTACACAAACAAACATGCTTAATGCCATCAAAACACGACCAGATTTGAGCGGTAATGTCAACCAACGAGATGAACTTACCATGTCATAGATATATGGTCATGCAAAGATGCAGGTTTACGTCTTTGATGTAGACTTAGCCAAAATTCTAAAGGCCAATCTTTGGTTGGACTCAAAATCCGCATAAACGGCATTTCCTCTTACCTACATAAATCCTGTTGATACAATCATGTTGCATTTTGTCGAAAAAGGATTAAAAATATAGTCAAATGGAGAAAAAAGCAACGCAAAAGGTTAAATAATCACAAAGTTATAAGCGTTCAAAGTTTTAAGAAGGGGAGTCAATTTTTGAAAAGTACGTTTTTTCGACAGTTGTATGGTTTTTTATTTTTTTTGGAATATTAGATTCGTATCGACAACGTGAGGTAGGGTTTTTAAAAAGAAAAAATATTGTGCATGAGGCACCACTTTGCTTCTAATGGCTAGCCATACAAAAGTCGATATAGTGCCATACAAATGTCGATTCTGCCATATAAATGTCGATTCTGCCATACAAATGTCGATTCTGACATACAAATGTCGGCAAGTGGTACCAAGACCTTGGTAAATAATCATTTCAGTACAATATCTCCCGAAATTATTTATAACAATATCCCTGCAGTCCTCGAACCTACTGGTTTGACACGGGATGACGGAAGAAGGTCCGACGGAATGACGCTCATTCCCTGGAAGATGGGTCGACCCCTGGTGTGGGACGCCACGTGCGTCGACACCCTGGCGTCGTCACATCTTCCGGGGACTACGTGTAGGGCTGGTGCCGCTGCTGACTCAGCTGAGGGTCTCAAACGGCGCAAGTATGGAGCCATCGACAGTGGCTTCATATTTGAGCCGTTCGGTGTAGAGACCCTCGGACCGTGGGGACCAGGCGCGCACAGAATCTATAATGGTTTGTGCAAGCGCCTGGTCGAGGCTTCACGTGACCAGAAGGCTGGCTTTTACCTCGCCCAGAGGATCAGCATTGCCATACAACGTGGCAATGCTGCCAGCCTTCTGGGCACACTGCCGCCTGGCAGCGATCTGGGGCAAATTTTTTATCTTTAGTTTTAGTTATTTGTAAGTTATTTTATTTTATAAGTAGTTTAGTGTTAGATATAGTTATAATAAGTTTTGTGTTATTTTTTCTATACCAGATGTAAATAATTAATTTATTTTTTATAACAATTAAACTAATAAAAATATAGAAATATTATTGAACATTTAAACTATATTTTTAGGGTAACGTACTCAAAGAGTAAAACGGAACCCTATTACTAAGATTTCGCTGTCCGTCCGTCCGTCCGTCCGCCCGTCTGTCTGTCACCAGGCTGTATCTCAATAACCGTGATAGCTAGAGAGTTGAAATTTTCACAGATTATGTATTTCTGTTGCTGCTATAACAACAAATACTAAAAACAAAATAAAATATTTTTTTAAGGGGGGCTCCCATACAACAAATGTGATTTTTTTAGATAATGGTACACTGTTAAATACGGTGTTGATAGCGTTTTTATAGATAATGGTACGGTACGCTGACGACGTTGCTGCTGTAGTGTGCGCACCTGACATCGACAAGCTCGAGCAACGTCTGAATGAAGTCGCAGATCAGGTGTCACAATACTTCCGGATCAATGGCTTGGTACTTAACTTAAAAAAGACCCATTTCATCCACTTCCATCTGGGAGGTAAGGTTCCGAGAAGCCTTGAGATTCTTGTCGATGGCACCAAATTAGAGCAAGTGCAAAATACTACATTTCTGGGATTCGAGCTGGACAGAGGGCTTAAGTGGGAATCGCACATCACTAAACTAAGTAAAAAGCTGGGGAGTGCCTGCTTTGCCTTGCGACGCTTGGCGAGGATAATGCCCAGAGATGTAATACGCTCGTGCTATTTCGCCACTATGCACTCGCTTGTACAATATGGTACAGAGTTGTAGGGATGCGCCACTGACTGGGAGCGTGTATTTCGCATGCAAAAGAGCGAGTACGAGCGATTGCACAGGTAGGCCAAAGAGTCTCTGCAAGACCTTACTTCCAATCCCTCGGGATACTCACGCTACCTTCCATCGTTATATTTCAGGTGGCTACATACGTGCGATGTCATTTAGACGAATACGCGATACACGGTCGTAACCTGCGTAACGCTAACAAACTTGCTGGTGTTAAACATAGACTAGTGAAGTCTGGCAAACTAACACATGTCATGGGACCAATGGTGTACAACCAATTACCGGCACATATCACAGATGCACCATCACTGGCCAGCTTCAAATCACGACTCAAATTATGGCTTATCGAGCACACTTTTTATAGATTTAGCGACTTTAGTACGAAATAGGTCGTACTTTATTTCTGTAATGTGTACAATTATGTATATACAATTCGTTGTACCTATGCTTTAATTTTATTTTTTGATTTTTATGATTATTTATTATTTTTACAATTATGATTAAAATATTGACATGTAATATGAATTATTATGAATACATATGATTATGATCCCTTCGTGCGCGAGTCCGACTTGCACTTGGCTGGTTTTTATTTAGTTTTGAATCGACTTTTGTATGCTGCGTTCGACATTTATATGGACAAAATATCCGTACAAATGTTGCCATACAAATGTCAACATGAACGTTTTTTGGCGGTCTTTCGTAAACTATTAATTGAATTCACTTCATTAGTTAAACACGAAACTCGTCACCCATATTGCTAACCATTGTTATGAAAGACATATTTTTATTTCAATCATATATTAATAAATAAACGCCCATACAAATGTCGTGATAGCCGTACCAAAATACATCGTTATAAAGACTTGCCTGTGTCCTCCGTCAAAAATACTCTGCATCCATTCCCGTTGGAGATTGAAGCTCAACTAACGTGTTATCGAATCGTAAAGTAAATGTTACGGTGGGCCTATAGAAAAACAGATTTTAAGGGTCTTGAGCTATAAAAGGGTCACGCGTGGGACAGCAACTAAAATACTTCACTGGTTTTAATTATTCACCCATTGATTTTTGAAAATATTTGAACTAATACACTAATAAATGATCATCATAACAGTACAAGTTGTTTATTTATACGTTGCCGCAGTCTTATTTATACGTTGCCGCAGTCTATAGTAATGAAATTTTGTTTGAGCAAAACTGCAAGTGGGACTCGCGAAAAAGCGATAAATTTCGCTGTTTTAGGACGTGAAATATTTTTTTTCTCAGAATCGGTTGATACTAAATGTATTATAATATATATTTTAAGTACTTTATAATACACAGAATGCAAATATATATATGTATCAATACCACAGAATAAGTAATAGTACAAGTATCAATTACTCTATGTTAAACTGACTTGAAATTATATTTAGGTGTGGGACAGCAAAAACAGCTCCTTTGAAAATTGACCCGGGTATGTTCTGTCCTTTTTCCGCAAAATGCACCTTCATATGAAACAATTGTCATTTACTATGACGCTAGACGATCGTGACGTCACGGTCCCGGAACGTTTTCTCTCTCTAACAGGCAACATTTAAACGGTTGCAGCTTCGTAATTTTTTGAGATATTCGATTGGGATTTTCGTCATTAGGCATATTTTTTTGCCTTCTTTCTTTAGAAGTAATAATACATTTTGCGTCTACACCCCTATTCTGTAAGGGTGCTACACCCGCGGTGTACCTTGGTTGGCCGCTGCAAGGAAGACATTGGCCAGATGGAGACCGCATCGTGGTCACTCAACCCAATGCGTTTGTAATATAGCACCGCAAACCATGGCGCACCTGATGGCGTGCCCCACATGCCCACACTCCTCGGAACACGACCTGAGAGAAGCGACTGCCGGAGCTGTCTACACCGCTGCCCATTGGGTATCACTTATTAGATGAACCTCGACACAAAGAAGAAGAATACCTACTTAACACGAATTTTCACCTTGCTTATTCTTCTAGTCTCTCTATATTATATAGTTGTATCTATTCTAGTATTTTTCTAGCTGTAAATCATAATACCAAACCGAGCTAGTCTGTCCTTTCCAGTGCGTGTTTCGACGCCATTCTGAATATATTTGAATTCCGGCTAGATTTTGCGCTAAAAACTGGCAAATTGGGATTCGGCACTCGAAAAAGAGAATAAAATTCAGTTGCTATGCTAAAGCGCAGTATTATTTTCTTTTAGATGGTAATGAAAAACTAGGTTCCCGTGCGGCTTCCCTTGCGTTCTTTGTAATTAATGCGTTGAATACTTAGGTATATGATATTTATTTATTTAACACGTTTACATAACATTATAGTAAAAAATCAACGCGTCACGAAACTAAGACTTAAGTGTAATTGACTTGATTGATTTAAATGTATATCATACATTATTTGGCCTTTGAGTTTGTCACTCTTTAGGGGACACGTGCAGGGTTGTGGTAGGTAGCTCCTGCGGACGCAAGTGACAGTTGTCCCCCCTTTGTCAAGTGAGTGGGCAACTCGACAGTTAGAGATTCTTAAGCCGCCGGAAGGCCTCTAACTCGGCTTAACGACTACTTGACTTGATGACATTAAATTTTCACCACACTATATTGGTACTGTTGAGCATCTATACTCGATCCGCGGAGACGAGAGACATCCATCGTCCCGCGGAGCCAAGCAAGCATTCACTCAACACAGCCATCAATCGCCACGCAAAGAAGTGGCAAGTAAGATATACGAGTAATAAATATTACGGCATTTACGGTGCACTTATAGCGCTGCTGCGTTGCGTCTTACTCGTATTATGACTCCCATCAACCTGCAAGGCATCTGTTTTGATGAGAGCCAGACGAGCACATCAACTCGTTAAAACTTATATTATTATGAAACAATACCATTTCCTATATTAAACATGGAAGAGCCCGCAAACACGATTATATCTCTATCTTAGCGCTGCAGAAATGAAACTAAGTTCTGGCCGGTTCCGTTATGGCACACTTTCGATTTGGTTAGATAATATTAATAACTTAGCTAAGAACCATCTTGACCGACAAGACTTTCGATTTGAATAAAACGCACAAATCGGTTCATCCGCTTAGGAGCTACGATCCCGCAGACATACACACTTATTAAACTAATTAACACCCCTTCATTTCGTCGGGGGTTAAATATTGATGGCGGCGCGGCGTAGCTATAATCTGGGGGCACGGTAGTGCCCCCGCCAAGTCGAGCAAAACAAAGAGGCACGGCCGTACCATCCTTTTCTCGAAGCCATTCAGGCCATTTTCAACATCCTGTAATTTTGTGCTGGCTAAAGCTAGAACCCTGAATTATCAGGCACATGTAGGGCATAATATGGGTAACATATAATATCAATAACATTCAATTTGAACTTTTAGTTTAAGAACTATTGTCCGTCAAAGTTCGTTAGTTTTGTCACTGACATACTCACTGCTGATAATGATCACGCTAATTCTAAGGTACTTCTAGCAGACCCACAAGCTGCAACTTTTAAACGCAATTCGTTTTAGCCTAATAGTTCATAAAAAACCTAAAAATATTGCGATTTCAGTCACGTTTCAGAGATATACAAACTGCATAAGTAAGTTTGTAATCCTATACAAATAAATGCGATTATAATGTTACTTTTGCAGTTCCTTCATGCAAAACTATACAAACGTTATTTGCGGTTGGTAAAATAATATTCCCATACAAAGTCTACAAAAAGAAATGAGATCCCATAAAAAACATTCCATGTAAAAATTAGGCCAAGTCTCGAAACTCTTTAACAGTAAAAAGTGGTGAGATATTTCTTAGAGCCAAGTCAGGCATTCTTATTAATCTTTATTTGCTTGCTGAATAAAATTTTGTGAGTTGGCAATCACACTTATACAGAAGTTTTAGGTACCTATGCAAAACTTAGTAAATGCAGTAAGTGGTGTGATTCACATGTTGCAGAATTTTACATAGCAAGCAAATAAAGATTAATAAGAATGCCTGACTTGGCTCTACGAAATATCTCACCACTTTTTACTGTGAAAGAGTTTCGAGACTTGGCCTATTTTTTATATGGAATGGATTTTATGGGATAAAATTCTTAAATTTTAGAAATAATGTAAGGAAACTGCACCGCATACATCTGCAGCTGCAGCGTGAGAACTTTGCATTTGCAGTGACGTGCATAGGCTGTTCATGTTCTTAGTCTTGATGGGATGACTCAAAAATACTACGTATCAAAAGTTACAAACTTTTAAAGTTACATGGAGTTTCCGAAAAAAAATATTAGAAATTGCTCCAAGTGTAACCCGCTTTAAACCTCTACTTGAATACTCGCACACGACACGATGTCACAAAACGGAGTTGTGTCAACTGGAACTAATGCTGACCCCAGATTATCATCATAGATTGTAACCAGTAGCCCCAGTAGGCATGCATAGGTGGGGTGGCTATGTCGGGTAACCTGCTCGAGTGTCTGGACTCTACCGATTCCTCTTGATCCGGTTGATCCGCAGGAATGGGTAGTGTCTTGGCCGGTGCGCCCTGGAGACAACGGCAAGTGATAATTTAATGAACCCTTAGTTATCGCTTGCTGGTGTTACCAATAACCCGTCACGGGGGGGGTCGGGGGGTTCCGCCCAGGGAATCGCAAGATTCCCCAGGTGCGGCTTGAGGGAGAGGCCGTTGCCGTTTGCCTCTATAATAAATAACGGACCCGGAACCCTGACAAATCCTCTGCTATCAGAGGATTCATGTTAGGCGCGGGGGCTGTGGCTGCGAAGGAGACAACCTCTATAAAAAGTTACAAGGGGACCTGAGAGGGTGAATCCGAGGTTTATCACCCTCTCCCGGCGTAGAGGTCCTTTGGTCGGGTCGGGAAGCGTGTGGTGTCGCCCTGCACGCTTACGACGGGAGGGGGGGCTTTTGCCTCAGTAGTGAGGGCAGCTGCGGCTGTTGCCGAGGGGCGTCGTGGTGAAATGTTCGCGATCCCATAACGCCCCTACTACACGGCAGAGAGGGCATACCTTGGTGGTTTTAGACGGTAGTCCGGGGGATTCCTGGGAGCCCGTCATACCCATCCTAGTTCCTCGGCTAGGTGGGATGCGTAAAGGTATTTCCCCAAGTAAAAAAAAAAAAGGCAGGCATAGGTGCCATAATAGGTGTCGACGACTTAGTAGAGTCGCTCATCATGAACAATATCAACATCAACCTCCTTTCATGGACGAGTGAGTGAACCACACATTCTCGTGCGATAGATACTATCTCCCAACGGTACGGGTTCACACTTACTCACCAAAATCGCCTGCACATACATACAATGCGGTCGAAAAATGACCCTAGAGGTGTGAACCCGTAGCGTTGGCCGATAGTTCCTACTAGGCAGCTCAAGATACAACGCGAGAAAAATCACAAGATTTTAAGAATCTTATCGTAGTCTTAAGGTTCACATGTATCTTTAATTATAATTTCGTGTAATGTGATGTTGAAAGCTTTTCTATTATATTTAGAAAAGACGCAGGAAATAAATATTTTAGTGACAGCACTGTTAGCACACGCGCGCATAATAAACTAGTCACCAGTGCAGAGCTATAACCACAAACTGCGAATCTCGAACTTCGTATATCTCCGTCTCTATCGCACTTATGGTTTATGGTACTCGAGCGACAGAGACGGAGATATACGAAGTTCGAGATTCGAAGTGAGCCAACCATTCTTCGCTTCGCTCCTCACGCTAGTCGTGCAGTCGTGTGCTACCAGTACCTACCCTCGAGCAATTAATATTTCAAAGCGTGACAAAACGGAACGATGTCACACTGGAACTAGCCCTGACTCCATGTGCCAGTGTCACCATAAATTGCGGGCAGTACAAAGAGGCGCGGCGATTGGAAAACTTTCCCGGGAACTTCCCATATTAATTCCCGACTGTTTATTGTCGACGGATATTACTTGTCAATTAATCTTACGTAATTGCCGTATTGTAGGTAAGTATTGGTTGAGTTTGGGGTTCGGGGACGGAGTTTTTATTTCGTGGACTGGTGTATTCCTACTGGTAGGTACTGGCACGTTACGTACTGGCTTGGTAGCTAATTATATTAACAAAATATAACCTAACCTTAACTAGTTAATGTACATTAACTCTCAAATTAAAGGAAAAATTTAAAAATTTAGGCTCCGAGCCGGATTTGAGCCGGCGACCACGCATAATTTATTTTATTTATTTAATTTGTTTATTTCGAACCACATATAGTTCATATACAATCATTAAAATAAAGTACACATTAAAAATAAAATAAGACATTAAAATAAGACAATACAATTATTAGCTACAACATGTAAGGAGTTCCAGTGCTCCACCATCGGGCATTCCAGCCTATCAACAATGGTGTTCAGGAGGCTGTTGTCGCTGCCTCGCACACGGCGCATCAGAGATAATGCACATGGCCCGTCGCTACTAACCAACTGAGCTATCGGAACTATCTGTCTCAGCTCCTAAATCTTTCAATCAGTTCCTTCATACAACGCCTTAGACGCCTTACATTAACTCGTTAATTAACCACGTGACGAGGTTATATCATTGTTAAATCTCCTTAACAATTCCACGACCCCGACCGTTACACATTCATGACCTATCTATCATAAATTGTGCAATTTATAGTTTGTGTTGTATCCATGGCATAGATTAGAGTGAGGTGTTTCTTTGTAGACTGAACAATCTGTATAAATGTATCATACCTAAGACCTTATAAGATAAGATAAGATAAATTAAGACCTCAGTCATAATAACGCCACTACTTGCTCCGAAGATATGTGGTGTTGTGTTTCCGATGAGGCTATCCGCAGCAGAACCAAGGTAACCGCTTTAGCTGTCCGAATCGCTAAACTTAAGTGGCAGTGGGCGGGGCACATTGCACGTAGAACCGATGGCCGTTGGGGCGGAAAGGTTTTCGAGTGGCGACCACGTACAGGAAGGTGAGGCGTGGGTAGGTGGACTGATGACCTGGTAAAGGTCGCGGGAGTCCGTTGGATGCGGGTGGCGCAGGACCGGTCATTTTGGCACTCTTTGGGGGAGTCCTATGTAATAATAATAATAAATAAAATAAATTCGTTTATTTGATAAGAAATACATTTTTCGACCAAAAACAGTATCTGGTGGACCCCAAACTAGGCAAAGCCTGTATCTTGGGGCCCAGGAGTGCAGTTGACCTGATTGTTTTTTTATTTTATTTTTTATTACATATGACTGCTATAACTTAACTTATAAAGAAACATCGAAACAATAAAAGAAAGAACAGTGAATTTAAGTAAAAAAATAATTATAATAATGTTAGACATAAAAGGTAAGATCTAAATGGGGGAATTTGTGTGTATGTGGTGTTTGTGTTTGTAAGTGTGTGTGTATGTGTGTGTGGATGTGTGTGAGTGCGTGTGTGCATGTATGGGTGTTAATTATATTGGTTCCGCAGAAAACGTTCCGTGTCGTCGTAACTCCAATCACAGCACACCTTTGTCACATAAATTTTAACTTCTCTTGAGGACAATTTACTTATATCTAGTGTTTTGCAGAATTTATTATACATGAAAGGTTTCAGGTAAGTACTAAAACGTCTAGAGAAGTGAGTTTTTGTAGGCGGTATTGGCAACCTGAAGCTACGTTTTCGCAGCCGACCAGGTCCGACCACTTCTGGCACAGACGAAGCTTCCCGGTGAGCCTTGGAGACTAGTTTGAGCAGAAAAAGCTTTCTGACACTTAGCATTTTGGCCTCTTTGAAAAGTTGGACTGTTGAAAAGCGAGTTGCCTTTTTTAACATCACTTTAAGAACGGACCTCTGAGCGCGCTCTAGGACAATTAGCGACGAAGTCCCCGCTCCGCCCCACGCCAGAATACAGTAAGACAGGACAGACTGGCATAGACTTAAGTATACCGTTTTTAATAAATCAGCGTCAGCTACGTCTCTTAAAATTTTCATAATATATATTAACTTACGCACTCTTTTTGCCGTAGTGGATGTATGTTGCTTAAAACTTAGCTTTTCATCAATCAACACTCCTAGATATTTTATTGATTCTACCCTCTAAATAGTGTGACACCCAGAACAGTCGCGGCACCCAGCTGCATTAGTAGGATTCTTGCAATTATGTAAAATTATTTGAGTTTCATTGGGGGGACAGGATGCGTTTGTCTTAAAAAAGCATACGTAATTAGTTTTTGAATGATTCAAGCTTAGCAGGTTGTTATTCAGCCAGTTTGCACATAGTGCCATCCCTTGCTGTGCAAATTCAAAAACATCATGCCAGGTTGAACCATGGAAAATTACAACTGTATCGTCTGCGTAGTTAATCATATCAGCGTTTTGTATTTTGAGTGAGGATAAATCGTTAAGGTATAGTAAAAATAGGGTGGGCAACCCTGCGGGACTCCAAATGATATACTAGTTGGGTCGCTAGTAGATCCTCCGACCCTGACACTCTGTTTCCTATCTGTAAGGTAACTGCGAAACCATTCGAGAGGCGGACCTCGAATCCCAGTTGCTTCTAGTTTTGACAAAAGGATCGGAATTGACACTGTGTCGAAGGCTTTTGCCAAATCAAGGAAAACCCCAACGCTTTTTTTGCCTTGGTCAAGATGGTCCGAGATGGTCTCCGTCAATAAAGTCACTGCATCTTCAGTTGATCTCTCTTTTCGGAAACCATATTGATTACTTGCTAGAGCGTTATTCGTTTCCAAATAACTAACTAGTTGCTGATTAACTATATTTTCGAGCATCTTAGAGAAAGTACTCAAAAGGGAAATAGGCCTATAGTTTACTTCAGAACTTTTATCACCACTCTTAGAACTTTTATCACTCTGTCCAGCAGTGGACGTCTTTCGGCTGATATGATGATGATGATGATGATGTGTTTCCGAGGATGTGTTGTATATACGTATTAAGGAGTGAGAGACCCGCGTTCGGTTCGTCTCTATCAACACATATAATCCTCAAATCAAGAAAGGGTCGGCTGCACTTGATTCTAGTATCACAAGCGTCCATTCATCCAAGCGTGCATCCTGGCAGGGTCGCCATGTGATATTAGATCACAGTGGTGGAAGAGTATGGGCCGGATCCAATAAGTAGACAGGTGAAGAGTGGCTTATAGAATCCTTTATTTAATATATTACCTATCTATTTATACACGTTAGGTTGCGCTGAACAAGCAATATGCGTTTATGTAGCAGTAAACTATTGTGTTACTGCTAAACACTAAATGTGGCCAATCGCCATACTACAGGCTACGTTGTCGGCGTACCATCAGGCAGATCGTATGCTTGTTTAACACCGTCGTAGAAAAAGAAATACCACCGCTCTCCAACAACTTCGTTGCAAAGACACAACGATACAAAGCTTTCACGTACAGTCAGCAGCAGAGGTAGCTAAGCGGGCCGGATGTTCAAAACGTCCTGCACACGGCTTTATTCTTAAGAAATTGAGAGCGTGTGTAGGTAATTTTGAACACCCGGCCCGCTTAGCTACTTCTGCTGCTGACTGTACCTATTTATTGAACGAGCGAGCGAAGCGAACGTTGTTCTCCCTTTCAGCTTGGGCCAAAATTCTTTCGTAGGTCCGGATCTCCGGATGTCTCGCTGTCCGGTTCTTTGTCACAGGTCGCATTTCTCAACCAATTCTCGTGAAACTTTGTGGGCTGGTTCAATAATTTTACTAGAACTTTTTTTCGATTCAGTTCTTCGTATTTTTTTATGGTTAAGAAACAAACAGTCTTAAATAATAAGTGCACCTACAGACTTCATTTATTATTCCTTGAAGATAAACAATTAAAACGAGCGATCCAAGGTCAGGAAATATAGCTGTCTCGGCGCCCAGTATGACTTTGTCGCATTTGGCGTCGAGACACTCGGCCCTTGGGGAAAAAGCGCGCGTGGGCTCCACAAGGAGATCAGCAAGCGGTTGAGGGACGCAACGGGTGACCCTCGCGCAGGCAGCTTTCTCGCTCAAAGAATAGCGATTGCTATTCAACGCGGGAATGCTGCGTGTGTGATGGGCACCCTGTAGTGTTGTGGATAGCGCTCATTTCGAGCCTTAAAGACTCCCGAGGCTTAAAGACTCGATGCTGTTTAAGAACCGTGTTGGTTTATTTTACGCATATGAATGCTAAATATTGATTTTTGTCACTTGAGTCTTTAAGCCTCGGGAGTCTTTAGGGTTCGAGTCTTTAAGCCTCAAAATCAGCGTTATCCACAACACTGGCACCCTGCCTAAAGGGCAAAGTTTTGATACTTACGTTTCTGTAATTTTATTTTTTAAGTAGTTTTAAATGACATGCTCGTAAGTGTAGTATGTACAGATAAGTTGTTAATTCACAGATTCAATTAGCCGGTAATATATTATGATAATTTTGATTAAAACGATGCAAATTAAAAAATATGTATTGAAAATAGTAGCTCTAGTATAAGTTTTATGGATACATATACGTTTTCGAACGCGTTTGCGTTTAGTTTCAAATTGTATGGCAACGCGTAGTTCCTAATAGTTACCACCAGAGGCGCTGTTCGCATTGCCATTCAAATTGAAGCTAAACGCAAACGAGTTCGAAAACGTATTGTATCGATAAAACTTATACTTAGAGCCTCTGCTCACAAAGACATAATATTATCTATTTTCTGTGTATTATGAACTAGGAAAACACTACAGTCAAAAGCCAGTAAAAGTCGCCGTGACTCATATTTGCAGAACAGAACTTTCAAATATGAATCACGGTTTATTTGTTTTGCCGGAACTGGGCAACGTTGTTGTTTGCTTACATGTTCCCGTAACTACTGCACTTTAGAATCACGTCCGG
This sequence comes from Epinotia brunnichana, assembly GCA_963854355.1. Classification (NCBI taxonomy): domain Eukaryota; kingdom Metazoa; phylum Arthropoda; class Insecta; order Lepidoptera; family Tortricidae; genus Epinotia; species Epinotia brunnichana. Next base: position 31,902,864 of record OY977944.1, read on the forward strand.
ACACCGGCTACAAGTTAAACACACAAACAAACAATCACATTAAAGTAGAATGTACGTGATGACAGATACCTTAGTTATTGCAATTTTTGTGGTTAAGGAGGAACAAAACAAGTCAGTTTATTAGAGACACGGAAAGTTATGCTAGGTATTGTACTTTGTCTAAATGTAAATTAAATCCCTCGAAGAGAAGCAGTGGGCGATTAATTCGAAATTCAAAATTATTTATTCGTTTTAACATGCAAGTATAAAAAAACAGAGATATCCGACGGACCCCAAAATATGCTGAGCCTGTATTTTGGGGCCCTGGAGTGCAAATATGTGAGACAGATTTGGTAGAAATAAATATATATTTTCGGACAATCTTACACCAATCAACCTAGTCCCAAACTAAGCAAAGTTTGTATTATGGGTACTAGACGACGATATACATACATACTTATATAGAGGAATAAATACTTAGATAGATAGATAGATATATTCATTTATTTCTTTTAGAAAATAACATATTATTTTACATCAAAAATAAGATGGATTCATTAAGAGATCGTCAATATGTACCTATAATAATTTGACATTATAAAAACAAAAGAAAATGTCACAAGTAAAAGTCAAAAAGAAAAATAATAATGTCAATGAACTTGTATACATAATTAGGATATCCTAAGCAATGTCAAATGTCAAAATAAATAACTGAGTTATTTTATCAATAGGTACAATATCAAAATACAAATACAACGGTATAACATGTCAAAATAGTATAAAAAACAAAAACAACACAAATACTTAATAATTATCATAATAAAATAATTTTACAATTTGGTTTCGTTATATTCCTTCACAGAATATAACGGTTTGGACAATAAAAGTTCTTTCAGCCGGTGCCCAAATGTATCATCTGAGATTTCATTTTTGAGACTGGCGGGTAGGCGTTCGTTTACTTAAATACATAGAAAAAACATAGAAACAAATTAACAAGCAAAATTTACAACACAATACGAGCAACGGTACGTGCGTGCGTGTGTGCGTGTGCGTGTGCGTGTGCGTATGCGTGTGCGTGTGCGTGTGCGTGTGCGTGTGCGTGTGCGTGTGCGTGTGCGTGTGCGTGTGCGTGTGCGTGTGAACAAACCTAACCTAATGAGTTCTACAGAATGACCTTTTAGCTGTACCTACATAAAAAGATTACCCACTAAACCCCCAACGATTGTCTAGCCATTTCGCTTATTTATTTAATCGTATGGCATTATATATTATTTTTGGCCTTTTGAGTTTGTCACTCTTTAGTACCACCCAGGGGACACGTGCAGGGTTGTGGTAGGTAGCTCCTGCGGACGCGAGTGACAGTTGTCCCCTCTTTGTCAAGTGAGTGGGCAACTACAGAATACAGATATTTATTGGTAAAAGTACATTTTACAAGTCATAATTTTTAAAACACAATTAAATTAAATTAAGTTACACACATAGTCACACATTACGACACTCGACTGTTAGAGGTTCTTAAGCCGCCCGAAGGCCTCTAACTCGGCTTAACGACTACTGTCATAGACAGCAACCGGGATCAACTGCTTAGCGTGCCTTCCAAAGCACGGAAGCGCTCATTTATATAGTAACCACTCAAACAGGCGGTCACCCATCCAAAGACTGACCCCTGCCGTATTTGCTTGACCTGCGTTATCGTTTCCGATACGTAGGCGCCGCCGAGCTATGAACGCTTCGCCATTTCGCTTACAAGTAGGGTCAAATATTCGTTTACGCAACGTTTACCTTCGCGACTCACCTTTGCGTGCCTAGGCTAAGGATAATAATAATAAAAAAACCATTTGTTAATGATATCCTGTACCTATAAGAGATTAGCAGGCAATATTACGTGCTCTCACTATAGTTCAGCTGTCCACAGGGCCCTGTGCCCACAATAGAGGAGCAATAAAAACCCATATTGTTTCTAGAACATTAAACCGCGCCTTAACGGCCTTCCTTCTTAGCGGCTATTGCTTTATGGCGCATTATGGCCGCTATTGGTCGGTTTTGGACGGGATAAATCAAATACTCAGATACCGACCATTCTCTCAATAATAAAGAAATACTTAATACCAATATGCACAGTATACTCAGTCTCACACATTACATAGGTACACACAAATATCAAAATGGAACTTTACGAGTATACCACTTTTTTTTCTGTTATTTAACCTGTTGTTTTTTGTTTCTTTTTTTTTAATTATTTATTGTTTTATCCGCTGTGTAGGTATTAGATTTTAATTTTAATCACATTATTCTTGTAAATATGTATAAGCACGGTATTTGTTAGCCTGCGATCGGCCGATCTCCCGGGACCAGTCTGAAAACCAGCGCTGGGCCTAGCCCAGCACATGTTGAGACTGGGGCCTATTGTCACATGTTAGTTTGTAAGTTTTAATTTATTTTTTATTGTATTTTTCTTGATAATTTTCGTGTGACAATAAATACTTTTTCTTTCTTTCTTTCTTTCAATATGTGACTGGTTTGGGTGATTGACTTACAGCCAAGATTGTGGGTTCGAGTTCAGTCAAGATGCTTCACAGAACTATAACCACGAACTTCGAATCTCGAACTTCGTATATCTCCGTCTCTATCGCACTTATGGTTTATATGTACTCGAGCGACAGAGACGGAGATATACGAAGTTCGAGATTCGAAGTTCGTGGTAGCGCCGCTGATCACATATAAGCGTAATACATATTTAAATACTGTTTAATCCGGGTCTAACGCGATATTTATTTACCTTTATTTCTGACGTTTCGACACGAGTTGTCTGGTCATGGTCGCAGATAACACACACAACTCACAAGATATTGAGTTATCTGCGACCATGACCGGTGCAACTCGTGTCGAAACGTCAGAAATAAAGGTAAATAAATATCGCGTTAGACCCGGATTAAACAGTATTTAAATATGTGTACAAAGCGCGAGAGTTTAAAGTGTTATATAAGCGTAATAGACGGGTCATAAAGATATTCAAGTTCGCGTATTTCCTGCAGACATAGCCGCAATGGGGTACTCTACTGGGTAAAAAATAAATAATTATATTTAGTCTGTCAGTTCTTCTTCTTACTGTGCCATGTCCTCATCGGACGTCGGCGACCATCTCTCGGAACTTATTTCTATCCTGTGCCATTCTGCTCAGGTTGGCAGCGTCATCAATATGAGTCCAGCTTTTAACATTATCCATCCAGGTTAGCTTCCTTCTTCCTCTACTTCTTTTGCCCTCTATTTTGCCTTCTATTATTTTCCTTAGAATTTGATATTTGTTGTTCCGGTATATATATGTCCAAAATATGAGATTTTTCTTTTCTTTACTGTTTCCAAAAGTTCCAACTTTTTCTTCAGTCTGTCAGTTAGATTATCAAAAAATAATGGAGACGTATTTTTTATTTTGTCAATGAAACAAAAAATGGTGGAGATATAGCCCGTTCCAGTTCCGCGTGACGTCACATTATGCTAAAAAGTGTACCATAACGTGACGTCACGCGGAACTTTAACGGGCATATCTTCATAATTTTCTGTTTGATTGACAAAATAAAAAATACGTGGCCAATATTTTTTGATAATCTAACTGGCGCACTAAATATATCTTTTTTCTACTCCTGTACCATTATCTGTCATTTATAATGGCTGTAGCTCAAATATAATGAAATGACACCAATAATAAGTCATCGAAAAACTCTATGCTGTATACGCACTGTTTAGCGTACTTTTATGGTTCATAAATTTTTCATAAAAACACTGTTTACCACGATTACTAACTTTTTTAAATCGGCCGCTATATTGCAGTGCTGCCAACTTCATAAACAAATATTTCGAAATAAAAGTTTTTAATTAGGTACGATTTATCATGTAATATTAAATAATTTACTATAATAATAATCAATCATCATCTATTGTGTGTTAAATTACATTATAAATTATTCGTATTATTTATAAAAATAAACAGTTCGAATTCGGTTCGGGTCCGGATTCGGTTTGGTTCGGATGGCAAGTGCAAACAAATTAAAAAAAAAAATAAACAAGAGGTGTCATATTTCCGATTTCCCACAAAAATACAGTTCAAAATGAAAAGACAAAAGATGATAAACTATTAAGATTTTATTCGTGTTTGTGAAGACAAAAAGCGTACGTGCCTTTTAAAATGGTCGAAGAAATTAATAACCGCACTCCTGAAGAAATCGCGTCAGTAGCAAAAGAACGAAAAGAAAACTTGCTGCCTGAAAGTCTATATGTAGTCTGCTATTTGTTTAAAATTTGTCGTAGAAAAAGTATTGTAAGTATGCATCGGTGTAAAAATACAGGAAAGACGACTTCTGTTTATTCAACTTTGCATGACCGCGCGTTTGTTCCCCAAAATATGATATGAAAAGTCAGATGGATCTTCAGTTAGCTAAAACAATGACAAATATTAACAATAATACTAAAACGTATAAAAAAATTGGGCCCTCACGGCGTAGTCTCCCTAAGGTGCTGGCAGCGTTTCCTCGCTGGATCGCAATGCTAATGCGTTGAGCGAGGATCTCCTCGTAGCGGACTCAGGGGGGTCCGCTACTGAACAGGTGGAGATCGAGGAGGCAGGCGCGCCAAAACATCTGGCGTGCCTCACGTGGAGGGCCCCCGGGCATCCGCGAAGGAGCCGCTTGTGGGCGGCTGCCGCATGCGGGGTCGCGGATGTGTGCGCAAGCGTTCCCGTGACCTCGCCACGAGGCGGCGAGGTGGCAAGTGGGGGGGGTTTTAGTGGGTACACCGTGGGTCTCGTTAGCCCATACGGGAGTCCCACATAACCACTCGGGTCACCCCCTGCACCCGGGTGGTATGCGTAACGCATTTCCCCCCCCCTAAACAAAAAAAAAAAACAAAAAAAAAAAAAAAGGAAGCTGCCAGCTTTTCGGTCCACTGTGGACTCTTTTTCTTTTTGAAAGGGCCTTCAAAGTCGGGAGTCTCAACACCGAACGGAATACAAGTATATTCGGTGCCGAGACCTATATTTATGTTTTTTAAGTTTTTTTTAAGCCGCCGCACCTGGATGATTGCTGGTCCCGTGGAGGTGAAAAAAGATGGTTGCATACAACTTACTCATAAATATGTCCCATCACTCTTATGTCCGCGGATTAAGGTTTCGGTACATATTTATGAGAGGATTAAATCGATACATATTTTTGCATTCGACTGTACGAAGTAAATATTACGCATTCGACGTCTTGTCTTGGTGTCGGAGGCCAGGAACCACTTCGGGTCGCTGAGCCAGCGTAGTAAGTAAGTAATATACAATAGCCACATTGCACGTAGAACCGATGGCCGTTGGGACGGAAAGGTTCTCGAGTGGCGACCACGTACCGGAAGGCGCGGCGTGGGTAGGCTCCCCACAAGGTGGACTGATGACCTGGTAAAGGTCGCGGAGTCCGCTGGATGCGGGTGGCGCAGGACCGGCCATTGTGGCACTATTTGGGGGAGGCCTATGTCCAGCATTGGACGTCTTTCGGCTGGTATGATGATGATACAATAGCCTATTCCAAGTTGTACCTAGTTAAGAATTCCATATCTCCGCCTTAAGGAACGCAATAAAGAGTATTGCGATACGTAGAGTATAAAAGCTAATGATATGTAAAACCGGGCCGCCGGCTGCAATCGCGTGCGATATGCACCTGGCCAGGGCAGACTACCAACATACAGAGACTATACAGGCCATATACTCGTAAGGCATCTCACAGACTTAATAGAAAACTTGTCATTAGCTGTCAAATTTACTATGGTCCGCCACCGCAGGCCGCGCCAGTGTGATGCAGGCTTAAGGCCTGCAACACACTGGCGCGGCCTGCGGTGGCGGACCATAGTAAATTTGACAGCTAATGGCAAGTTTTCTATTGTCCGCCGCGGCCAGGCCGCACCAGTCTGTGAGAGGCCTAAGGTTGTACAAATAAGACGGACGCTGTTGGGAGATATTGCTTTATGTAATTTGCATGTGTAGATATAGAGTAAGATGACGCCCTTATTTACAAAACCCTGTTGTCTCTTTCTTACACTTCTAAACGACAAATAAAGACAAGTTTTACGTCAACTGAAATAAATATTTCACAGATGTTTGTGAATAAGGGCAAGTGTACATTGGAGTAATGTTAAATATATCCCCAGTCCACTCACTGGTGTTGAAGATAATCATCAACGAGGAGCTAGTCGTCTTTCCTGTGGTCAAGAAAGTTAACATGTAGGTGTAACACCTGGTGATAAAGTGGCGATTACAGCCCGCTACGCGTGAGGAAAATACCACACCATTGCGGTAACAAAAGGCTGTAGCAGGATACCTTCAAAAATTGCCCCCAAAGCTTTGAGTTCATAACTACTACGAGTTAATGCCCCGTCAAATGAAAATAATCCATACAAATTTTTAACCCTCTACTGTCACCTGGAACCCCACAACATTAATTTAACCCTAAAACGTTTTTATTTTTCATAAATAGGACAATTGTCAAATTTTTCATCAATGTTGATTTATTTATTTATCGTATGGCTATTAAAATACACTGTTTTTATAATCTAAATTTACATTCTGCCAGGTAGTTAGCAGCTGCATTCGTACATTTTTTTAAATCTTCTGCTGGACCATCGTATTTGGTTAGTGGACACTCCAAGATACCGCCTCTCTAAGTTTTCGTGTAGCGTGGGAAGTCTTGCAGTACAGTTGTCTTTGCTGGGAGGGGTTGACGGTGACAGTCCAAGGAAACAAAGGCCAACTCCGGGTTATATTCGCGGCCCCAGCGGGCAGATTTAAAGGTACCTTTGTCTTTGTTTCTGAACACCAGGAAATAATTGGAGTCATCTGCCCAGTCTACAACGGATTCCCCATTATCATCGTTATTTTTATATCCCCAGGCCGTGTGGTCACTGTTGAAATCGCCTACCACGATGTATGGGTGGCCGAGGTTTGGGAGAGCGGGTTGGGGCCATGTGACATTGGGAGGTTTGTAAATGTTGCAGATCTTCGTTTCTCCAACCTGTACTATTGTAACAGCAATATTTAAGTTGTTTATGGTGCTGCAGACGGTTGCGGCCGATGTTAGTATGTCGTTGCGTATGTATGTGGCAGTACCGTATTGGGGGTGGTATGTGGCGCTTATCATGTGGTATCCAGGGATGGTTCCTCGTCTAGATAATTGAGCAGCATCAGCTGTATGGGTTTCCTGGAGCAGAATGACGTCAATCTTGCCGTCAATGTTGATGTGATCAATATAAACTATCAAAAAAAACTGAGCTATCTACTTACTTATTTTCCTAGAAAAAAACTTAAATAAAACAATTTGTATAACAATTCAGGCTCGTCGTACAGTCGCCATCACATACATCGGAGCAAACAAGCACGTCACAAACATCGGAACACACCTCTATTATCAAGGCATTAAAGTGCATGTGCCGATATTTTTGAACACCTATAGTGTACCTATGTATGTGATGGCGACTGTACTACATATCACCATTTTTGTACTAAGTATTAACCAACTACGATTTATTATCGATTACGGATGGCTTCCCGGTTGGCGGGCCGATATCTTTTACTAATGTTGTGACCGTAAGCGTGTTACATACATGGTACGTAGTGAACAATACCTTTTTCACTTCTCATGCTCTAAAAGTTCGTCTTTATGTCGTGCGTAGGCGACATAAAGTCGCTTTTTATGCTCTAGAGCATAAAGTAAAATCTTCGTCGAAGACCAAGGCAATCGCTGCAACAGCCACACGAACATCTTTAACTTCATACAACAACCTCTTTATTTTATTTCGTTTCGTTCGTATTCTAAGACCAAGGCAAAGATACCAACAGCCAAAGTACACAATAAAACTTCATGAAATAAACTTATAATTTGTATTTCGTCTCATTTATTATTTTACGTGTTGCTGTTTCATTTCCTCGCAATCGAAGTGAAAAGTAGAGTGTACAACTCGTCCATAAAACCCATTTTACACTCGACTTTATATCTATCCTCGCTCGCAAGCTCGCTCGGATGGATAAACGTCTCGAGTAAAATGGTGCGTTTTATGCACTTGTTGTACAATCTACTATTTTTTTTTTTTTTTTTTTTATTAACCAATGATATAAAAAACTTATTCTAAAACATGTCCCTGCAAAACTGTTTAAACAGTTTGCCTGCAGGTTCTATAGTATATTCTCACACTGTTCCACCTTTGTTAATTACATGAAACTTACATATTATGTAGATAGGTAGTTGGTTAATATTTAGTACAAAAATGGTGATTACGACACGACAAGCCTGAATTGTTATACAGAATGTTTTATTTTTTAATTTAGGTTTTTTTCTAGGAAAATAAGTAAGTAGAGAGCTCAGTTTTTTTTTTATAGTTTATATTGATCACATCAACATTTATGAAATATTTGACAATTGTCCTATTTAAACTTTTTGAGAAAAAAAATAAAAACCTTTTAGGGTTAAATGAATGTTGTGGGGTTCCAGGTAGGCAGTAGAGGGTTAAAAATTTGTATGGATTATTTTCATTTGACGGGGCATTAACTGGTAGTAGTTTTGAACTCAAAGCTTTAGGGGCAATTTTTGAAGGCTTATCCTGCTACACCCTTCCATTGTGATTCCCACCATGCCAACATGAGCTGAGTTGATTTTTAAGAACGACCGCGCGAAACATACGGAAATGTTGATATGAAAGAGATGAACTTAACTGAGGCTCTGTTATCTTTCCTACTCTATGCAACCGATACGTGGATATAGGGAATACGCGACTTTATCTCCGAGTATTTTCAGCGAAAATATTACAGGGATTTAGACCGTATTGAGCACCTAACGAGTATTTATTCAATCGGCTTGGTAGCTGAACGCATACGAGGTATTTTTTAAATTGCCGATTGAGTTGCTGTTTACGAGTTTATGTTGAAAGAATCTAGAGCGTTAGACTTTAAACTCTTGCGCATTGTACGGGCCTCACGCGGGGCTTAATAGTGGTAGTCGTACAAGCCCAATTTCAAGGAAAAACCGCAAATCGATCTACAGATTAGATTAGATTAGATTTATTTATTACACAATACAGACTTCATTATAAATTACGTTAATGTCAATTCAAAAGAATCCCTATTGTGGTCGTCTATACTTTTGAATACAACAAAATTATAAACAACAAAATTATAAAAACAAGACAAATACGGCAAAATGTAAAATTACATTAAAATAGCATGTCAAAAATGTCACCGAAAAGGATCGTCATCATATTAAGGTTAGGTATTTAATGTCGACAACACGAGATTTGCTATAATATTGAAAATACTTAGAATGTCAAAACTACGAAATCAAATACAGTTTCGTAAATGTATAAATATTTATGATGCTGACTGTACAAGTAATTATAACTTATCTTATCTTATCTAGGTGAGGGCCCTTTCGGATGCACTTCGACCCAGTGGGATCATTTGTGCATTTGCCCTCTCCTTTATACCTGCTCCCAGGCTTGCTCCATCATTTCCACAAAGCGGATGATGCAGTTCGCCGGGAGCACCTTGAATTCCTTTGGTTGCGGGTAACCGTTACCAAAGTAGTTCATTCTTTGTCTGGCAAGGGCATGACATTCACACAATAAGTGTTCCATAGTCTCATCCTCCTCGCCACACATTCTACAGTCTAAACTATCAGATAGTCCCATCTTGGCCAAGAGATCCTTGACCCCGAAGTGACCTGTGAACACCCCAGATATAATTCTGAGTTGCTTCCTACTGGATTTCCAGAGTTTTCTGGTCCAGCCCGAGTCCACTCCTTCTATGAAGAGCTTAGAGTGCCTTAAGCCAGCCTCATTCCTCCACTCGTGTTGGTGTTTGGTTTTGGCGTAGGCTTTAAAGGCCGATATTATGGTCCCCTGCGAGAGTCCCACAAATGGTTCTGGACCTACAAAGTGATTTGTAGAGCCCCCTCTTGCAAGCTCATCTGCTCTTTCGTTGCCAATGTAGCCCTTGTGCCCTGGTATCCAAACTAGTTGCACCTTATTGTGCCTTCCAAGTCTGTTTAGTGCTTGGACGCCATTATAAATTAGTCTAGAGTCCACTTTCGGCGCCGTAAGCGCTTTAAGGGCCGCTTGACTGTCACTGAGTATATAGATAGTCCGCCCTTTGGTTCGCCTGTCTATATTCTCCTGTACACAAGCAATTATGGCGTATGTCTCCGCTTGGAAGACAGTTGCCAAACTACCCATGCTTACACTACTACTATAGTAATTTGCATAAATGCCTGCTCCCGTACCGGATCCCATTTTTGATCCGTCCGTGTACCATATACTGTCTTCGATACCAGACTTTGGTGGTTCTAGACCTTCGGCCCACTCAGTCCTGGTTGGAACTTTTGTTGTGTAGTTCCTGTGGAATACATACCTGGGTAGCATTTTGTCGCTTCCCATGTTTGTTATTCTGTCTAAGAAACCATCAGTCTCCATGTTTGTGTACTTAGTCTTCGGCTTGCTATCGCTCCACAGTCCAAGAGTTCTTAATCTGTAGAGCAATTTGCGCGCCTCTGACTTAATCACCATGTGAAGTGGCGGTAGGTCCAGTAGGACTTCTAGCGCCGCTGTAGGCGTGGTACGAAACGCCCCTGTTATAGCCATGCATGCCGTTCTCTGCACCTTTCTCAGGGCCTCTCTGCATGTGCTCATTAAAGTCCTTGGCCACCATACCAGGCTACCGTACAGTATTATGGGTCTCACCATCATGGTGTAGATTCACTTCAGTACCTTGGGGTTCAGTCCCCATGTTTTGCCATACGCTGATCTACACATTCCAAATACCCTCAGGGCCTTTGTAATGGTGAGATCTGTATGCTTCTTCCAGTTCAGTTCCTTATCCAGTGTGACACCTAGATATTTCACGTCATTGGACAGTTCTAGTACCCTTCCGTACAGCTTCAACTGCTGTATGACGCGAAGGGTCCTTTTCCTAGTAAAAAAGTTTTGCCTGGATTAATGGATAATTGGTGACTAATTACTACTAATTATAACTAATTACTATTCTCACATCCATCAAATCTGACACATGTCATGTACTCGTAGGTACGGTGAGCCTGACAAGGGGCTCACCTTTGTACCGTGTCGCATTAAACATCATGTTCAACTGCCTGAAGTTGTCAAACGAGTGAAAACGACAAGGTACTTAGGTGTTATATTTCTTTTTAGGGTAGTTTGCCGTAAAAAATTTTTCACCTCACTTGTTCGGAAAGGCCTTTTTAGGGTACCGTAGCCAAATGGCAAAAAACGGAACCCTTATAGATTCGTCATGTCTGTCTGTCTGTCTGTCTGTCTGTCTGTCTGTCCGTCCGTATGTCACAGCCACTTTTTTCCGAAACTATAAGAGCTATACTGTTGAAACTTGGTAAGTAGATGTATTCTGTGAACCGCATCAAGATTTTCACACAAAAATAGAAAAAAAAACAATAAATTTTGGGGTTCCCCATACTAAGAACTGAAACACAATTTTTTTTTTTCATCAAACCCATACGTGTGGGGTACAGTCGCCATCACATACATAGGTACACTATAGGTGTTCAAAAATATCGGCACATGCACCCTAACGCCTTGAAAATAATAATAATAATAATTTAATAATTCATTTATTTATTCAACCAATTTGGATCATACATTTAAATACTATACACAAACCATAAAAAATACAAATACATGTCAGGGTTAGTAGGTAAATTTCATCTTACATCTAAAGTGTTAGTAGACATTATTTCCCATTACATGCAGTGCACTGCAATGGTTTAGGTAGGCACCATCCAACCTGCCTGCAAACATTGCCAGAATGCTGTTGGTGCTGACCCTTACCCTATTGAGCAGCGATGCGGCTTTTTTACGTATTATGGCAGCGAAGCTGTCCACGCGCGCCTCCGCGAACATTGCCGACGCGCTGCAGCAACGAGGCAGCCCCATCAGCACTCTGAATGCATTATTGTACTGCACTCGCAAAACGCTGTACTGTTTTTGCGTGTAGTTCACCCACAGGCTACTCGTATAAAAAGATGTGCAATATGCTCTAAACAAAGTAATTTTTACTGCTGTTGAGCTTTGAGTGAACCTGCGGGCAATCATGTTTGCTCTAACAGCCAGCGCCCTGCGCTCCCTTTCGACGTCGGCGCCGTCCTTGAGGTCAGAGGTTATGACGTGGCCCAAATATTTAAATTGACTGACTAATTGAAGTGGACCACCATTCAACTTTAAAACTGGAACCGTGGACGGACACTTCCCTCTGACTCCAAACACCATTAGCTCACTCTTCGAAGAGTTATATTTAAGTCCATGAGAAATAGCGTATTGCTCACAGACCGCTATGAGTTTGGCGAGACCACATGGGGACGCGCTCAGCAGTACCATATCGTCCGCGTAGCTAATGTTGTTAACGCAAACGCCTTCCACGTGACAACCGATATGTGTACTGCTGAGCTCGGCAATCAGTGCATTCACGTATAAGTTGAAGAGCTTCGGTGAGGATAAGCCCCCCTGCCTCACCCCACACTCCAACCCATACTGTTCAGATAGAGCCCCTGCCCATCGAACGCTATTGACCTGTCCTCTGTACCAGAATGTAAAAATTGATATGAGTTCCTGGGGGACCTTCATATTCTGTAACTTATTCCAGAGTATATCATAACTGACCAGGTCAAAAGCTTTCGACAGGTCCAGGAAGCACGCATACACTGGTGTATCTCGCTCTGTGTAGTATTTGACAGTCTGCTTTAAATACAGTATCGCACTTTCAGTTGATAGTCCAGGCCTGAAACCGAACTGGTTGTCGTGCAGCTGTACGTACTTATCTAACCGTGCGTTAAGCAGACTGTCAAGCACTTTCGCGACAATAGTGGCAAGTGAGATTGGTCTGTAGTTAGTCTTGTCCGATGTGTTTCCAGTCTTGTGTTTTACAATCGGTACAACTATTGTTTTCATAAGCTCAGCCGGTAAATAAGAGTGTCTCAAACACAACGTATACAACATGGCCAGAATTCGAGGTAAATGTGGGCCCGCATGTTGTAGGTGCTCGATGCTGAGACCATCATGTCCCGGGGATTTGCCCCTAGACATATTTTTTATAACCATAGCTACGTCCTTAGCTGTAAATTCTGTTTCCACTATAATAGGCTCACTTATGGTCTCAGCCTCGAACACCGAACGTGATCCCAACGGTGAATGTATTGAAAACAACTGTTTAAATAAGTCAGCAATTTCTTTGGGATCACTGACACCATCGACGCTCGCGGGAAGACCAGGTTTAGCATTCATCCTATTTGTAGACTTCCAAAACTGCTTAAAGTCTTTTTGAGAGTGTAACGATGCCATTTTATCGAGTTTGATTTGCTCTTCGTTCTTTTGGCACCATTTTAAGCGCGATTTAAATACTTTTCTACTCTCATTCATAGCATCATACACTGGACCAGTCTTAGGCCGATTGTACCACACCCAGGCTTGAAACATACGCCTGGCCTCCCCGTGAGCCTCGCTGACATACCTATTCCAACCTATGACTGTATTGTTTTTAGTTGAAGAATTGCTAATGGTAGCCGAACGTCTAAGGGACTCTGTTATATCCTTATATAATTTGTCAATAACAGCTTTATGCTCATATAAATCACATACTTTACGAGACATACAGCATTCACATAACTGTTCAGGAAAGTCTATGCTTCTTAACCGCTCATGACATTCCTTTGTGTATAAATCTATCTGCTTTGCTTTTCTGTTTCCCCAGATTACCCTATCCGTTACATTTTTTTGATAAGATTTCACATTCAGGACACTAAAGTTGCAGTCAATTATGAGCGGGTAATGATCAGACCATAACACATCTAGCTTAACATACACATTTTCAATGGTGTCTAACGTGGCATTAGTCACCAAACAATGATCAAGCCATCGCCGTGACCCATGTGCCTCACTAACGAAGGTATACGATCCTGACTGTTCACCTAGTTTTTCAACGTCCGCGCACACCCACTCAACGCCACAACAAAAAATAGAGGTGTGTTCCGATGTTTGTGACGTGCTTGTTTGCTCCGATGTATGTGATGGCGACTGTACCTATGGATAGGTCTTCAAAAATGATATTGAGGTTTCGAACATATTTTTTTTCTAAACTGAAGTGTTTGCGGGAGAGACACTTCCAAAGTGGTAAAATGTGTCCCCCCCCCCTGTAACTTCTAAAATAAGAGAATGATAAAACTAAAAAAAATATATAATGTACATTACCATGCAAACTTCCAACGAAAATTGGTTTGAACGAGATCTAGTGAGTAGTTTTTTTTTAATACGTCATAAATCGTAGAAAGCAATTTATTTAACGGAACCCTTCATGTGCGATGCGAGTCCGACTCGCACTAGGCCGCTTTTTTTTCGTATGTTTGATATCTATTGAGAAAATCGCTTTTTATCCACATGTGAAGAAAGTAGACGTCGAACGTTAAAAGTACTATGATGTTCGCACCTGACTGTACTTCCGTTCACCACGACAACACTTCACTAAAACGTTACTCACTATTACACTTCACTGTACTTTACTTTACCCGGTTGTATTACTTCTTGTTGGTTACTACTTTGAGCTTGAAGGCGACTTGACCCCATGTTTTCAGGAAAAATCTCGTTATCTAGTTTCTACTAAGGATATCGGCATCTAGCGGCAAATTCATTGACTAATTTTGATATGTACATAGTTTCTTTATATTCCGTAGGCGACATGTGGCGTATGGCCGTTATGTATTAACTAAATGTTACTAGTAACTCCATCTATTAGGTTTTCTAGCTTCTACAAATCTCAACATCCTCCGCCGCCTAGGAAGTATTCCTTGCTCTAGTTAGAAAGTCTACACAGCTTGGTTATCGATCGTTGTGTGATCCCAAAAGCTGTGCGTATGTCGTACATACGAGTCAATCCATCAGTGCCAGTGTATTTCTTCAGTACTCTACCAACTCTCCAATTCGCTGGGGGATATCTAGGATCTTTGATTAATACCAGTTCATCAAGTTCTAAATCCTTTTGTAGTGTATTCCATTTTGGACGTACTTGTAAGCGAGAAAGGTATTCTGCTTGCCATTTCTTCCAAAAATCTCTTAGCATGCGTTGAGTCAATTGCCATCTCGACAAGCTTGATAGTGTACTCTGTTCATAACTACGATCTGAGACCTTAGTTTTCGCCGTTATTAAAGACACTTGACATTGTGATTCATCTTTGTACACATTTCTTATGTACACTACTGCAGCATATCCTGTCTGAGATGCGTCAGAAAATCCATGTAGCTCGATCGCTGAATCTCTACTGGAACCAGTCCACCGTGGAAGTTGTATATCCGATAAGGCAGGTAAGTCATCTTGGAACTGGACCCATTCTTCCTTTAGATCTGCTGGTAACTCTTCATCCCAATCTAGCTTCTCTAGCCATAACTTTTGCATGAACCTCTTGGCTGTCATGATAGCTGGTGCTAACCATCCCAACGGATCGAAAAGTGAAGCGATCTGAGCAAGTACCTTTCTCTTAGTGACAGGTTTGGCATTCTCTGCATCAATTCTCTTTTGTGTAACTTTCAGGTTGTCTTCGTCCACGTTCCAAATTATACCTAGTGTCTTTATGTGGCTCTTCCTGTTCATATCTAAGGTAGATGAGTTTTCTCTCTTTTCAGGTTGTATGGCGGACATGAATTCTTCACTATTAGAAGCCCATTTTTGTAATTCAAAGCCTCTTTTGCTCATCACTTGTTGGAGCTGCTCGTGGGCTTCTAATGCAGACTTTACATCGTCAAATCCTGTAAGTACATCGTCCATGTAGAAGTCTCTGTTAATGATTTCAGATGCTGTAGGAAATGCTTCTCTTTTTTCTTTGGCCAGCTGTTTTAAGGTTCGAATCGCCAAATATGGGGCTGAGGCTGTACCAAATGTTACTGTAAGCATTCTGAAATCTTGAATTTCTTCATTTGGATCGAATCTGTACACTATTCTTTGATAATCAGTGTCTGTTTCTCGCACTTTAATCTGACGATACATTTTGACGACGTCTGCGACGAAGCATATTTTGTGTTGTCTCCATCTCATGATGACGTCTCTCAACTCTTCCAATAGAGTTGGGCCAACTAATAATTCATCATTGAGAGATACTCCATTACTTCCTTTACAGGATGCGTCGAATACGACTCGTACCTTTGTTGTCTCTCTATCCTCACGTACTACTGCATGGTGTGGCAGGTAAACTGTTTTCATATCTCCATTAGGTTTATCTACCCGTTCCATGTGACTCAAGGTAAGGTACTCTTTGATAACATTATCATACTCTGTTTTCAATTTGCTGTTGTGTGCTAGCTTCCTCTCAAGACATTCTAGTCTTTTCACAGCAATTGTGCGTGAATGTTCGGGTAGAATCGGTGTATCTCGTACGAATGGTAGTCCCACTATGAATCTTCCATCCTTGTCTCTTGCTAGTGTTTTCTCATAAATCTCTTCAGCTCTAGTCTCGAGTGGCGTCAGAGTGTGTTTGTTCTCTATTTCTAGCGTGTCCGATTCCCAGAACCTTTGCAGCATGTTGTCTAGGCTTACATTTAGATGCATGCTAACAATTCTTCCATTTTTCCCGTACTCTGTGGGTGCTCCTCCTGATATTATCCAACCGAATAATGTCTGTTGCGCAAGCGGAGATCCTGGCTCGCCCTTGATGACGCCGCTCATGAGTATGTCAGTATAGACGTTGACACCAAGTAGCAGGTCTATTTTTCCAGGATTGTGGTAAGTAGGATCAGCTAGTTCCAATCCGTGTAGTTGAGTCCATTGTTTTATGTCAATCTTTGTGACAGGCATGATTTCAGTGACTTGTTTTATCACGTAGGCGGTGCATTTCATCTTGTAGTTGTCGTTTATTCTCGATACGACTTCTATCTCCGCCGCGTGCTTAATTGGAGTAGACATTTTTCCAACACCTGTAACATGACCATTTGTTCTCTTGAGTTGTAGTTTTCGTGCTGTTTCTTCTGTTATGAAGGACTCTTGAGAACAAGGATCTATAAGGGCTCGAACTACTTGCGCTCCTCTGCTCGTCGTAATATTCACTAGTGCTGTAGCTAAAAGAGTAACCTGACTTTGTGAGGCACAGTGAGATATTATCTTAATCGGTGGTGTAGTTTGTTCTTTGTTTTCATCCTCGTTGTTTTCTTCTCTTAATACCGGGTTCGATTTAGTAACGTGCAATAGCGTGTGATGCTTCCTCTTGCAACGCAGGCATGAAGTATTGCGTTTGCAAAATCTAACGCCATGTCCAGACCGTAAGCAGTTGAAGCAAAGACCTCGTGTTTGTACTTCTTGGGATCGTTGTTCGTGATCCAGCTTCGTAAACTTCTTGCAGTTGAATATAAAGTGATCCTCATTACAGAAACCACATTGTTGTTTGGAATCTGCAGTGCTGCTATGCGGGGCAATTGCATGGAATGCTTTGGTTTTGAGTTGTGGCTTCTCTCTTGGGTGTGCAGTTTGAATCATCTCTAGTACTCTAAATATCCCTTCTAAGAATGCGCTAAAGCGGTCCAAAGTGGGTAACTCTTCCACAGACAATGTCTTCAAGTCTTCTTCCCATTGTTTATGTGACTCAGCATCTAACTTGTTCACTAGTAGATGGATGATTATGGGATCCCAGTTTTCGATGCTTATGTCATTGTTCTTTAAGCTATTCAGACATTCCGTCGTCGTATCTAGCAGCTCTTTGACACCTTTAGCTGATTCAACACTAAGATTCTTTTGACCCAAAAATCTATTCAAGATTGTATTCACCACGATCCTCTTGTTATTGTATCGGTTATGCAATGTATTCCACGCCACTTCGTAGTTCTTTTCAGTAATCTGAATGTGTTTTAGTAGTTGCTCTGCTTCACCAATAAGACAACTCTTCAAGTAGTGCAGTTTCTGCACTGGACTCAATGAACTCTGGTTATGAATGAGAGATGTGTAGAGATCCTTAAAAGTCCCCCAATCATTGTAATTTCCATTGAACTGTGGTATGTTGATCTTAGGTAGCTTCACTTCTTGGCACTGTGGTCTAATGGATTGAGCTTCCTTTCCTGCTATGTCATTTCGTTGAACTTGTTCCAAAATTTCAAACATATCTGCTTTGGTGTTTAAATACTCCTCTTCTCCAATGCAGTGTACATCTTTTACAAAATATTCATGGTTCTTTCGTTGTTCCGCTGTAGCTTTCATCAATATCTCTCGATGTGTTTCTTGGAAAATCTCCCAATGTTTATCTAAGTTCTCAACTCTCACTGTCACATAAGCTTTAGTAAGTCGAGCCTTAGGAGACTTCTTGAAATTTGTTGTAGCGCTCTTAAGAGAGTTGTAGTTATCCAGTTGAACTATGTATAATGAATCCATTTTTGCTTAGTCCAATTCTAGATTATTTTCTAAGTTCGAAACTTCCAACAAATTCCAACTATAATTTTTGAAATTTTTTACAAGTCCTTGAAACACGATTTTATTCGAAGTCCAAAACAACGCGAAATATTCTAAGTCTCGGAACCACGTATTTTTTCTAAGTCCAAAACACTTCTGAATATTCTAAGTCCCAATAATCACGAGAAATTTTACAAGTCCAAACTTTTGAAACGACCTTACTCGAATATAGTCCTTAGTGCAATCCAATAGAGTTCACTTTTCACTGCACTATCACTCGCGTTACAGTCTGATCCGGTTCGAAGGACCAAATGTTCGCACCTGACTGTACTTCCGTTCACCACGACAACACTTCACTAAAACGTTACTCACTATTACACTTCACTGTACTTTACTTTACCCGGTTGTATTACTTCTTGTTGGTTACTACTTTGAGCTTGAAGGCGACTTGACCCCATGTTTTCAGGAAAAATCTCGTTATCTAGTTTCTACTAAGGATATCGGCATCTAGCGGCAAATTCATTGACTAATTTTGATATGTACATAGTTTCTTTATATTCCGTAGGCGACATGTGGCGTATGGCCGTTATGTATTAACTAAATGTTACTAGTAACTCCATCTATTAGGTTTTCTAGCTTCTACAAATCTCAACAATGACGTAGAACGTTAAATGTTTACTTTTGGTTTTTTGTATATTTTATGATATATATATATATTTTTTTACTTTTTTTTACTTTTTTTTTACTTTTTTTTACCCTTCTTATTTTCTTCGCTGTAGTGAGGTGAAAAGATTTGTGTTATACAAGGGAGAAAAGTTATTTTACGTCTCGTGTGTTGAAACACTCGCTACGCTCAGGATTCTATTTTTGAACCACTCGCTTCGCTCGTGGTCAATCATGGAATCCTTTCGCCAGCTCGTGTTTCAAATGAACACTCGCAGGTAAAATACAACTTTCCCCCTTGTATAACAAATAACTATACCTACTCTAGTTTTGTTACCCCAGGACTCTGGAAAAGTGTACAGTCTGGGGGTCGTAACATGCTACCCTAGACGAAAATAGGGGCAAACCTCTCGCTGTCGAGTGTCGTCAATGCCATGCTCGACAGCGACAAGGCAGAGAGAGCGATGCCCACTTTTCACTGGTGTTTACTAAACCGGATCAGGACAGGGGTCGAAAATTGCGCATCTCTTTGGTGCAAATGTGGATGGTGCGAGTCAGCGGAGTGCCGGTGTGGCTGCCCAGGCCAGACGGTCCCTTACCTTAATTGAATTGATGAAAACAGATTGTGTGAATTCTTGGCACTGCCGTTCGTCACCCGAGTCATGACCTGGTACAGAAAGCAGTCGTTTTATGTATGTACAGTTGAGCTTGTGACGTTCAATATTTAATTTTGCATCAAACTGTATTCGTTCTAAGTTTTCTTCCTGTATCACAAATGTACTTTTAACTTAGTATTCAGTTTCTGTATTTACGTATATTCACCATATATTCACTATCTGAAATAAAAGTTGCGTTCGGTCTGTCAAGTTGACAGTGACACTGACATACAGTTTGGCGACGCGTTCACACGATGCAATCTGCCGCGCCACTCTGGCGTCGGACTTGGAATAGTTTTAAGATATATTATGTTTAGCGTAGGTATTTGTTTTGTGTTGCCTTCCAGGAGGTAACTCATGTAAAGGTTCCGATGGAAGACCAGCGCTGGCCTTCTAGGTTAGCACCATGCTGAGTCGGGGCCTTTTCGTGGACCCTGCTATTTTTACGTTCTGTGTTTTGTTTTTTACACCCATTGTTTTGTCCACGAATAAAGGTTTTCTTTCTTTCTTTGTTTCTAATTCTAATATCATAAACATTTAGTAGAGAAATTCTATGCCATACGATAAATAAATAAATGGCGACTTAAACTGTGCTTTAACTTAGGCTGCGCAGGGAGCGCTCGAGGACGGTCATCCGGTCCGGCCAGAGCCAGACGCCATCAGCATCTGTTGCCTCCGCCGTAGTGGAACCATGCAGGGAGTCGGAGCAGCCGTGCAAGTAAAGGTTCCATAGGACTGGAGCCGCTCGCCTTGCTGGCGACTCGAAATGTGGCTGCTACCCTGTGGACCGCCGGGACACGTGGCTGAATGCCAAGAGTGGTCCTGCAACGCTCCCTTTAAAAGGTGGAGCTGGTTTTCGTTGGCGGTTTTAGACGGTTGTCCACAGATGATAGCTTTGGTTAGCCCGTCATACCTGTCCTGAGTAGACTCTTCCTTGATTTCATCAAAGTTAATAAAACTGCCGGGTTAATTTGGGCGGGTAATGGTTTATTTGCCGCAAGTGCCGCAACCTAATACTGACTCAGTTGCGGCAAATAAAAACTAGTGGAACTATGACAAGGACAACCAATGATATATCCGTTTCTGTCACACTTATTGAGATTTGTATACTAGCAGCTCGCTCTACCCTGTCAAGACAGGCGTACCTATAGCGCCACCGCCCGCACTGTCTGTCAGTAAATACGGCCTTAGCTTACTTAACAGGGAAGGCGACAAACATCTTTTGGTCCTCATCATCATCATCATATCAGCCGAAAGACGTCCACTGCAGAACATAGGCCTCCCCCAAAGAGTGCCAAAATGGCCGGTTCTGCACCACCCGCATCCAGCGGACTCTCGCGACCTTTACCAGGTCATCAATCCACCTTGTGGGGGGGCCTACCCACGCCGCGCCTTCCGGTACGTGGTCACACCTTTCCGCCCCAACGGTCATCGGTTCTAAGTGCTTTTGGCCCTAGGACGAGCTGAAGTGCGTTCAGCAGGAGATCCTGCAGTCCCCCGCATGAGAGCGTAGATGCTGGCCACCGTGGAGTATTTAGTGGATAGAAATACCACAATAACCCAGTCATCCCCCGATGATTGAGTGGTACTTGGTACATGGTACCAGGCGCGGCTCACTCGCGATTTGTGTTTATTGCTACAAGTACATGCCGGTCGCCCCTTCGAAGGGCTCTATTCAGTAGCTGCCGCGCGTTGGGACGGGACGCTCGCACGGGTCGCAGCGCGTTGCATGCGATAGAAAGGGATGGCCACATTTAGGCACGTTTGGCGTACCTAAACAGGGAATTTGTTAACAGAGAACCTTCTGTACGTAGTACTATTACTTATTCTGTGATGGTACCCCGTTTTTCACGAAGAAAAAGAAAAGGTTGTAGGTGTAAACAGTGTTGAGTATGAAATGTAAATTAGACGTATGACTTTAACGCTTCAAATCTAACAAAACAGACGTTAATTCCACCCTAATTCCGATCTCGGGAACAGCGATAACGTTTTAAAGGGTGGAAAATTACGGCTGAATGTTAAAATAGGTACCTTATTAAATCGGGTCACGGGAAAGGTCAAATTTTCGTTCTTCTAATGAATAATATTCTGAAAGTGCCGCCATATCTCAGGATTGTGGAATAATACTTGGTGCTGCGTTTGAATTGGGAATAAGTACTAATTCGGTAAGTATAGTGAATTAGCAAGTTAGATTCCTACTTTATTACAGCGCGACGGTGTAAAAAAAAGCATACGGTCGGCCATACCATCAGGTAAACAGAGGCCGTAGCCTATGAAAGCAGGCGATAAAACGATTTCAACGGTTTTATCGCGTATACTGTATGGGCTTGCCCGCTAATACCTAACAAGAGCGCTGGAAAGGCATCTAAACTTTGGGCGGTGTTTAAAACATAATACGATAAAATCCCATTAATCCGTTTAATTTAATGTATGGTTTCATTATAAAGAGGTGTGCAATGAGGCCAATGAGAACACACTTTCGACTGTATCGACTGGGTTTTTACTGTGATAGGTAAAGAAAGAGATTAACATATCTGATTTCTGTCTTCCCCTCTGGTAAACAGACACCTCTATAACTATATGTATGTAAATGCAAGTATCATTAAACGTGCAAAAGAGATAAAATAAAAACCGGCCAAGTGCGAGTCGGATTCGCGCACGAAGGGTTCCGTACCATTATCTATAAAAAACTATTTTATTCTGTGTTTTTAGTATTTGTTGTTATAGCGGCAACAGAAATACATCATCTGTGAAAATTTCAGCTGAAACTATCACGGTATCAGTGAGATACAGCCTGGTGACAGACAGACGGATGGACGGACGGACGGACAGCGGAGTCTTAGTAATAGGGTCCCGTTTTACTCTTTGAGTACGGAACCCTAAAAAAGTGGCTCTATGAGCTGTAGAACTCGCAAAACTGTCTTTTTTTCAAAAAAAAGGTCAGCGGGACAGACACCGGACAAACGGCCAGACGCTCGTTCGATAACTCGAGTTAAGTAACAAGCCAAGCGAGTCAACCAAACGGGTCTTAAGTGAGACTAATGTCCCGTATCTTAATAGGAATCTTGGTTTCATAATGTCCAAGTCATCAGCGTTTTCCGAAATACCCTTCTTAAGGACTATCAGCTGTAGATGGGCAGCGGTGTAGATGTGGACTTCTGCGTTCTATGTTTGCCTGGTAGGTACGACTATCTACAGATTACATTAGTATAAAATGGAGCGCAGTCAAAGTGCATATAAAAGATATAAAACCGTTGTTAAACTGATGTATACATGTACCTCCTTATCATCGGTAAATGATGACTCACGCTAGAACGAGCCGTGTCCGGCCCGGGCCGTTTTCTAAAAACACGACGGCGTTATTCCGCGGCCAAGCCATATGTACTCAAGCCCGGCCGAGCCACGGCCGGAAGGTGCAAACACCGAGCTGCTTCCGAGCCTCGGCCATGGCTCGGCCGGGCTTGGGTATGGCTTGGCCGCGCAAAAACGCTGTCATTTTGCTTAGAAAAACACGGCCCGTTCTAGCGTGAGTCATCCTTAAGCCATATTTTCCGGAAATCAGTGTACTAAATAGTTACTACAACTGGTTATCCAGTATAAGGTAACCTTGTCGCCTAAAAGTACGGGGTACTTTCCGTCAAATCCGGTAGTTCGGATTTTTTGCAGACTTGTTTATAAATGATGTTGGCCCAATGAATAATCCAAGTTTGTGACCACGAGCGCCGAACGCAATTTTGTCAAAAATCTAAAATACCGCTAAAGTTATTATTATAATTAATAACCATAAAGGACTAATTTTTGATAGTACCTTCTCAGAGGGGTAATCAAGTAACGTTCCGAACGCGCGTCGGTACAATTTAACTGGCAATTTTCCATATAAAAAGTGACATTTAGACCTACCCGACGTTCGTACTCTGTACGAACTTCGTACAATGCGTTACGTGATCGACTGGACGTTTTTAAAGTAAGTTAAAGGTCCGAGTGCTCGACGCTGCACTAAGTAAATGGCTGGAGAGGAGATTATCAGTCCGCACAGATAATGTACCTACAGCTCGATAATCTGTAGCCACCGGGACTCGGATTTGGACGCGAATTATTGGGCCGTGCATTATCAGGTCGTACAAAATTGGATTCCAATTATTGCCCCGGACCAAGTTTGCTCAAAGAGATAATGCACGGCCATGATAATGCATGGCCCGATAATTCATATATACATTGAACGCGAATTATTGGGCTGTACATTATCATAGCCGTGCATTATCGTGATATTATCGATTTTATCCTTTGCCTTGCCGTTCGAACAAAAGTATCAGAGTGCTCTCAATAGTCACGTTCACATATTATTGATCAATTTGTTCGCGGAGATGTGAGCTGGATATCGATTACCGTGCATGTACCAAACCTACAGTACAGTCGAGTTCAAAAATATGTGCATGGACATTAAAGGCGGAAATACACATGACTGTAGCTGGCACGTTTGCATAACACCTCCTTGCACGGCCACCTATTGGCGGCCAATACACGGTCATTAAATACTGATGATCCACCATAGCTGTCTCTTTCTATTGCATGTTATAGAAAGAGACAGCTATGGTGGATCATCAGTATTAATCACCGTGTAATGGCCGCCAATGTAATAATGTATCATACACTAACTGGCATGCCTGTATCTGGCAAGCAACTAGATCGCAAGCAATTTGATTTACTGGCATGCACCATGAGGAAGGGTGGCGGGAGGCTTCAAAACCGCTACGTGTAAACGTACGCGACAGCATTTTGCATGTGAAGTTTGAAATTGCATGCAAGTTCAACTTGCAAATGTATTCACTGTGTGCCAGTTACTTCTACACGCCGTTAACTAGTACGCAAGCTACTAGGTATTCCGTTGTACATACGTGTGTATCTCCGCTTGTGATCAAAATATGTGAATACGACTTTATTGTTGATAAATGATAAGGTTTCTCAGATAATTATTATTGAACCTGTTTGAACGTACGGTTGGATTCACAAGGGGCTGAACACCTTAGTAGATGTTAGTACCGCGTCATGATTACACGGCCATACGACCTCAAGCAGTGACCTCGCTGTAACATTATGCTGAGGCAAGCTCCTTTTTAACATCACAAACACACACACACATCATAATTGTAACATTAATTTTAAATAATACTTGGGACGAGGCATACCAGTCTGCTGAGGAGGGATTGTCGAGGGTGTCAAATTGGCTTAATGACAATCTCCTCACTTTGAATTTAGACAAGAGCAATCACATAGCTTTTTCAAAAACAGTGGTTTCCTCTGCTCCTGCTTTTTCCAGTCTCAAAATGCATAGCTGCGGTTCAAATATCCTAAAATGTTCCTGTGGTACTGTGAGAAGGTGCGTCACCGTGAAGTATCTGGGGCTCATCGTGGACGAACGACTATCTTTCAAACAGCACATAATTGTCTTATCAAAGAAAGTTAGGAAACTGATCTACTTGGTTAAGCGGCTACGGGACTGTTCGCCCCCGGATGTAGTGCGCTTGGTCTACCATGCGTTGTGCCAGTCGATCATGCAATATTGCATTGGAGTCTGGGGCAGCGCTGGTAAGACGATACTGCTTGGACTTGAGCGCGCGCAGCGTGCAGTCATTAAGGTTATGCTGAAGAAGTCTTTTCGATTCCCAACAGACACGCTATACAGAGAAACAGGATACCTTAGAGTTAGGCAGTTATTCATCCTCAGCGCAGCTGTTAGAGTTCACCGCAGTATTGCGAAGTCTTCTTTGGAAGATCACGTAATAAACAAACGAATATATAGGATACCAGTGCCCCTCGTTAAGTCCGCACACGCTAAACGTATTGCATTTCACTCACATCCGTTTATCTACAATGCCGTCTGCAAAGCCTGTAATCTAAAAGAATGCACAGTTTACAAATTTAAATCCACTATCAAACAATGGTTTACTACCCTGTCATATGCTGACACTGAAAGTCTCCTACAACCATGTATCTAGGAGTCTCACACTTATTTAGTAGGTATGTTACTCGCTCTAATATCCATACACTTATACACACATACACACACATACACGCACAATCACACAGAAACTCGCTTGCCTACCTGTTTTACAAATAAATTACCTACTAGGAACTTTTAAAATTTTGAGTACAAATATATTTATTAAGTTTTCGGTTTAATACTTTAAAATAATGTTTGTCACAGTTTATAAACTTTCTTTTTTATAACACAACTTCGCTCTTGTGGCTCATTACTCATTATAATTATAGATAACAGATGTAACTGATAACTCCATGAGTTCCAAGATACAGGCTCAGCCTAGTTTGGGACTCACCAGATATCGCTTTCCTATTATGTAACAGTGTCTTTTTGTGTAATAAAGTTATTATTATTATAAATTTATATTTTAATACTAATCTTAAGGTTCACATGTATTAATGTTTAAATGTTTAATTATAATTTCGTGTAATGTGATGTTGAATAAAGCTTTTCTTCTTCTTCTTCTTCTTCCATACGGTAAGTATAGGCACAGAATAAGTAATAGTACTACATACAGAAGGTTCTCTGTTTACAAATTCGCTGTTTAGGTACGCCAAACGTGCCTAAATGTGGCCATCCATTTCTATCGCATGCAACGCGCTGCGACCCGTGCGAGCGTCCCGTACCAACGCGCAGCAACTAATAATGGGCCGCCACATTGGCGGCCGGCCGGCATGTACTTGTAGCGGCGCGACGGAATCACAGAGTGAACCGCCCCTGGTATAGGTGAGGAAATATAACTTGTATCGATTCCTCGAACAAATTGTAGAGCGAATCGGCGCAAATTATATTTTGTCAGCCATACGGAGTTGTCAAACTGGTAATAGCAACAAGTTATAAAGGTGTTCAGCTGCTTTAATGAGAACAACTGTACCTACAAATAAATATTTTATTTATTTCAGTACCCAGGAATTTAATGCCCTACTACCGTATCTAACTTTTAAAATTTCCACCTTATCGTCCCAGTTTTTGCAGATAGTGTCTTTTTTTAATAACTTCAATTTATTTGGATTGGGGGAAGCAAAACGCTTAGTCGGGCGAGTCAGCGACGTCAATAATTTTAATTACTACCTACAGCCCCGGTTATTAAAACATTTTCTTCTTGCTTTACGTCTGTACCTGTACTGTACAATTGTACATAGGCTAAGTACTTAAACAAATTTATAAAAATCTAGGTACGTACGATGGATAGTCGATAGAGCCACTTATTATTAACTAGCTGTTGCCCGCGACTTCGTCCGCGTAGAACTTATACTTTGAAAATATAATGCAAACAAACTTCTACTTACCATCTTAAGGGATGATTTCCGGGGCAAAAACTATTCTATAAGTATCCTTCGAAGGGTCTCAAATTATCTCTATATCAAATTTCATCTAGGTATATGGATTTTATCCAAACTTTCATCCCCTATTTCATACCCTTAGGGAAAGATTTTCGGGATAAAAACTATCTAATATCATTATTCGGGACTCAAACGACCTTTATACCAAATTTCATCTAAACGGGATTCAACCAAATTTTCACCCCCATTTCACCTTAGGGAGTGATTTCCGGAATTAAAACTATCCTATGTCCTTTCCCAGGACTCAAGCTATCTCTATACAAAATTGTATTAAAATGGGTTCCATCCGAATTTTCACCCCTAATTTCATCCCCTTAGGGGATGGTTTCTGGGGTGATTTTTGAGGGTTGCCCAGGACTTAACCTATATCTACACCACATTTCATCAAAATAGATTACATCCAAATTTTCACCCCCCCCCCCCCTTTTCACCCCCTTAGGGGATGATTTCCGGGATAAAACCTATTATATGTCCTTCCCCGGGACTCAAACTATTTATATACCAAATTTCATTTAAATCGGTGCAGCGGTTTAAGTAGCTCCATACAAATTTCCACCCCCAATTTCAGCCCCTCAGATATAAAAACTACCCTTTGTCCTTCCCCGGAGCTCAAACTATCTGTATACCTAATTTTATCTAAATCGGTTCAGCGGTTTAGGCGTGAAGAGTTAACAGACAGACAAACACACTTTCGCATTTATAATATTAATATGGAAGTATAGATTATTAGTATGGATAATATGGGTTCTTTCCGCTTGTCTTCCAAATAGAGGTGTAGCTGTAGACTCACTTCAAAAGAAAGAAGAAACGAAAAACTCATTCAAATATCTCAAAAAATTACGAAGCTACAACCGTTTTAATGTCGCTTGTTAGAGTGAGAAAACGATCAGGGACCGTGACGTCACGATCCTCGAGCGTCATAGTAAAAAACAATCGTTTCATTATAAAGGTGCGTTTTGCGGAAAAGAGACGCAACAAACCCCCTCTTCAAACTTTATACACTTATAACTTAGTGATTACCTATACGAGTATAGCCTCTTGCGTTGTTTTTTTTCGAGATAATACAACATTATGATTATTTTGTTTAGTGTCTACATCCCTATTTTCGATAAGATAAGATAAAATAAGATTTATTTATTGTCAGAACTGTGTACATTTAGTTTTTTTGGGTAAAATAAAGTCCAACAGCTTGCCCATTTCGGACGTACAATATTAAACTTAAAGCTAGTCAAATATACTAAAACAATAACAACAATAGTATTTCCAAATAATTTTAACCATATTTACACATAAAATATTAATTTAGATCTATCCGACATCCGTATTTTCTTTTAAACCACGAACTTCGGAAATTCGAAAATATTCGGGTATCTTTATCTCTATCGCACTAACAAATGACAGGAATGCAGATATACGAACTTCGAGTTTCAGTTTTCGTGGTTTGGCTGAATATGCAAAGAGCGCGCGCGCGTGCCATTCAAAAAAACCAAGTTTATATTGTTCGAATTTGTTGTTATATTTGTAGAAATTACGCCTTAATTCGACATTTGCGCATATAAGTTCGCATATCAAAATCGATTAATTTTATATTTGCTTTTGGTACCTATGTGTCTCGTCAATGTATATCGTAGACGGGATTAAAATTATTAATAGGCGAAAGAAAGGCAAAGAAATTCCGCCATTTTGTCCGTAGTATTTCTTATTAGTCTGTGATTTTGACGTTTCTTTTAGCTTAGCTGACAGATGTGGCGGCGATATACTTTAAGAATAATAAATGAAAAATTAAATGAAGTCGTATATTACGGAAAATAAATTAATTGTCGCAGTCGGATAAAAACTATCCTAAGTTGCAGCGGGAATAATAATGTACCTATATAAAATGTTTCATATTTTTCCGTCCATGGGATGCTGAGAACATTCGTACCGCAGAAAGCTTAGTTTCAAACTGGCTGATTCTTTTTTTAATTTAGAGATTTATTATAAGTGGAGAAGATGGAGATTATGTATTGTGTTGTTTTATATTTTTGAATTGTACTTAAGTACCAACCTCTTACTACCCCGCTATTCTGTAACTTGTTTTGACCTCACCTCACCGTTCACCCACAAATATATCTTGACGCCGCGATTCGCAGTAACTAAACGTAATCAGAGGTCTAGTTTCGTTAGAGAAATGATGCGTTTTAGTTTCTGGTTTCATAATCATTATGAAAACGAGACAACAGTTTTAAGTGTGGGTTTGCTTACGGGCAATTTTTCCCGATATCTCCGAACGCAGCTTAGTCTCTGGACCGGTGAGCAGATTGCTCAATGAAATACAAAATGATCCCGTTTAGGAATATATTTTTTTAGTTTAAATCGACATGACACTGGGTAATAAATCGACAGAGCCATTGAAAAAAAATGCATAATGTTCAGCATAAAACGTTGTTGGCAAGACAACTTGCATCAAAACTTAAGCGCGAAATACACATGCAAGAAATTGCATGCAAGTTTAACTACATTCCGGGGTTTGATAGAACGATTGAAGAACTCGTATACCATAAACCGGGGTTACTTTGATCAATTTTAAGGTTTGACACAATATTAACATTATACATACATACATACATACATATAATCACGCCTCTTTCCCAGAGGGGTAGGCAGAGATCACGGATCTCCATTTGCTACGATCCTGACAAACCACTTTCGCTTCACTCACTCGTTATTATTATTAACATTATGGCGACACTAATTCACGAAAATATGAAAATAAAATATAATAATCGGATTTTACTAATCTTTCTGCATACCAAATAAAAAAAATATGGACTAACAGTGAAATGGGGTTACTTTAATTCCTGGGTTTACATTGATCAAAACTTCTCTTCATGTTTAAACTCCAATTACCTATAATTACGCTTTCTGAACGCATCGTTTGTTTTTTTTTACGATTGGCAGCATTGAACGTCACTGTCAGTGTGTCTTTACCAGTCGTGGGATTGGACACGCAGATCGATGAAAAAAAAATTTAATAAGTGCGTACTCATTTTACGGACTTTTAATGGCTTGTATAACTTCTAAGGTACAACTTTCAGTAGAGTAAATACATTAATTTTATGTAATTCACTGAAGCAGCTATAACATCAAATACTGTTGCAAATCACAACCTTGACGGCCATTTGCTTTTTTCGATATTTGTAGCATGGGGTGTCATTGATCACTTCTGAGGTTTTACTTTGATCACTGATACCCTCATCATCATCATCATCATATCAGCTGAAAGACGTGCATTGCTGGACATAGGCCTTCCCCAGAGAGTGCCACAATGGCCGGTCCTGCGCCACCCGCATCCAGCGGACTCCCACGACCTTTACCAGGTCATCAGTACACCTTGTGGAGGCCTACCCATGAAGCGCCTTCCGGTACGTGGTCGCCACTCGAGAACCTTTCCGCCCCAACGGCCATCGGTTCTACGTGCAATGTTCAATGTTATCCTTATGTGAATGATAGCCTTATTTAATATAAAATAAATACCCTTTTTTTTTCTTTGTCAAAGTAACCCCAAAGGCACATAAACCTTTATAAATCCTAAGCCTGTCAACGGATTTTTTTTAAATGTTCTAGAGTTTTTTTCCTTAATAGGGTCACTATCATAATCCGTTAAAAAAGGGGGGTTTTAAATTAACCCCGATGTGAGTATAAAGTTGATCACCGACTTAATATTTTTTTTCTAAGAGATACATTAATAATATTTTTTTTGTTGGTGCAATCGATAGAGGACCAAAAACCGATATTAGCATTTTTTTCCCTATTATTTTGGATAAACTTTTGGGGAGATACAGTTGTTTCAATTCTAAAATTGATCAAATTAACCCCAATTCACGGTATAGTTGTTTCAGAAAAAAATTAAAACAACGCGATCAAAGTTAAATTGCGAGTAACTTTAAAACCACTACTTTTTTTGTTGTGAATCCAAAGTAAACCCTTTAAAAAAATCGGTTTAAACTTTTGAAGTTATTATTTTTTTGTAGTTTGGGGTACTTTGATAACAATACAAACACGATTTATTAACTCTTTAAGTGATCAATTCTTTGCAAATAGTGTAGAAACTTTAATAAGGTAAGGCTTTAAGGTTTAATAGCTTTCAATTACAAATACCTAACGAAAGATTTTTTGGCGTCTCCTATACATGTCAGGGAATTTTCAAGATATTTTTTAGAATCTTGTTACCCAATCTTCTTTTTGTAATAACGTGGTATCGTTACTACAAAAAAAAACTACATAAATTAAATCTAACAACAAATACCGCCAGAAAATTTATTCCCAGTGGTTAATGGTTTGATCAATTTCACCACATATAGGTGTTCAAAGACGGGATACCCCGGCTAAAGGTGCATTTTTAGGTTGTAGGATTAAGAATATTTTTTTCACTTCTCATGCTCTAAAAGTTCGTCTTTATGTCGTGCGTAGGCGACATAAAGTCGCTTTTTATGCTCTAGAGCATAAAGTAAAATCTTCGTCGAAGACCAAGGCAATCGCTGCAACAGCCACACGAACATCTTTAACTTCATACAACAACCTCTTTATTTTATTTCGTTTCGTTCGTATTCTAAGACCAAGGCAAAGATACCAACAGCCAAAGTACACAATAAAACTTCATGAAATAAACTTATAATTTGTATTTCGTCTCATTTATTATTTTACGTGTTGCTGTTTCATTTCCTCGCAATCGAAGTGAAAAGTAGAGTGTACAACTCGTCCATAAAACCCATTTTACACTCGACTTTATATCTATCCTCGCTCGCAAGCTCGCTCGGATGGATAAACGTCTCGAGTAAAATGGTGCGTTTTATGCACTTGTTGTACAATCTACTATTTCAGACTTAGGTACTACTGCCTAGTGACAACTAGTGATTAACTTGAGACACTGTACAAATCAACTGCATTTATTGTTGACATACTTATAGTCGAAGTTTTTTGGCCATGATAATCAGGAGGAAAAGTGTCCTTGCCGTTAATTTTTTTTGTTTATGAAATAATTGCACTACACACGAACCAGCGGCGCTACCACGAACTTCTAATCTCGAACTTCGTATGTCTCCGTCTCTGTCGCTCGAGTACCATAAACCATAAGTGCGATAGAGACGGAGATATACGAAGTTCGAGATTCGAAGTTCGTGGTTATAGCTCAGAGGGCCTACCGCGAACGGCATTCGAAGTTTTCCCTCTCTGTCGCACCGTACCAACTCGTAAGTATGACAGAGAGGGCAAACTTCGAATGCCTTTCGCGGTAGGCCCTCAGTTCTCTACGTGACGAAGCAACTACCAGTGTTGCCAATAATGCAAAAAAAGCACAAAAGTGCTTTTAAAGTTTTTAATATAAGTATTTTAGTAGTGGATGGAAGTTGTTATCAAAGTCGACCCGCAAATCAATGTAACCCCGGTTTACGATACCGGTTACTCGTAATGTAATGTAATGAAACTTGCATGTGTAAATTGCGCTTTTCAAACAGGGTTGATTCTGTAGTCACTGTAGTGTAGTGTAGACAAACCGAGCAGTTAGATAACATAAACATAATTATATACTTATCTAGGAAACCGGAGTGCACAAGATTTTGAAATTTCCCGGTCGGTAAAGCAGATTTCATCAGAAATTATTGACAAAGGCGACATCTAACGCACGTCTGCCAAAACAGTTACTGTTCATAGCTCGCTTTATTACAAACATCTGACAGATCGTACGTTGACAGCTATCAAAGTTTGTTACTTTGATGATGTTTTCGAGTTATAAATAAGCCTTTAAAGTGTTCTTGTATGTAGTTCCTTTTTTATGCTTCCTAAGTTACTTCTTATTATATTTTCACATTTAACGTGATTATACTTACTGGGATTATAGTACGGACACAGCGTCATCTATTGCTAATGATACGCAAAAAATGTTGCCATCTATGTTGCCACACACGAGACTTGCTTTTAGTTCACATTCCGGCCGTGGCGCTCACAACCCAAACAATGAATTCCAACATGGTGGAAATGTGCTACACTGTTTGAAAATGCAGGCCGTGTCATGCCTTGAAAAAAATCATTTTATGCTAGAATTTGGTAAAAAATGTCGGACCCTAAACGTGCTACTCTTATAACAGTGGGTGCTTCAAAAAGTGGAAAGAATAGTGTGCGTAAAACAGTGAGATTAACTATAAATCTGGATGAAAGCAACGAAAGTAAATATCCAGAGCTGAATTACAAGGAACTAGTCATAGCAGAAGACGTAAGTTATAACAGAAAATAATAGCAATTTACGCAACCATTCTGGTTTTCCAGCTCTTTGTAGACTAGGGTATCCGTATTCAATTCTATAAATGTGTAACTTGAAGGGTTGACGAGCACAACTGCTCGAAAAGGAGGGAAGTCGAGATCATTTTAGGATATTTTTTGCTTACGTTACACAGCTTTGTGTTAGGATTGTTACATGAATTCGCGTCCACGAGCTGCACGAGAAGCTCAGATAGCGGTCGCCATGTTTGCAACAATCTTAGAATGATCGTTGTCAACCTATAGGACATTTGCGAGGGCAATGTTTTGATTGTGTAGATGTCTGGCTGGGATTGTTTTGTAGGAATTTCTGCATATTTTCTTGTAGTATTATAATTAGTAACACGTCGCATGACTGCTGACGACGTCGTCAGCACGTAGGGAACCAATTAGTCGGCGAAAGTCCTACCTTTGTGACCTAGGTTAGACCGCCTTATTTGATGTTGTTTTGAGCAGTCTGACTGTTAGGTTATTTTTTCAATAAGTCAAAATTGATTTTATAATGAAAGTGTTAACAGCTGTTTGCTATAAAAGTTAGGTACATAGATAGTAGATATCGATGTATATAATGAGATAGCGGAGCGGTTGTATATGCATTTGTATAGGTTCCGATAGCGTTTCGTATCGCTGCACTGCTCTCGCTCGCTATAAAATGTATTTGCTTACTTTTGCAATTTTAAACTGCATATTTTTCTTATGTATTGGGATCAGAAAGATATTAATTCAACAGCTATGTTAAGTTATGTACTTGTTTGCAAACATGCAACATTGTAGCCAGGATTGAAAGTTGTATGGCTTGTTTTACAAGGTTTTTGCTTATGTGCTTTCGTGCGTATTCTAGACTTGTTTTGGGCATTTCTATCGATTCCTGTTATGTATCATGGCGCTAAGTATATAAAAGAGGTTAAGTGTCATTTACTTGGGTGTGGATGTGTGCGTGAATGAGCGATGGGGCGTTTTCGATGGGTTGGTGGGAACTTTGTGGAGTTTGTACGTATAGGAGCGTAGTTTTTGAGGTTATCCTTTTTTTTGCGCGAGTTGCATTTGCGCGCGCTATTTGTAGTTTCTGATAATAGATGGCGCTTTCAACTTTGTTTTTCGACGTTGTTAAGCGGAAATTGACCATTTCTTTTTTGTTAATGTGTTTTATGTTCTCTATAATCTTAGTAACTGTGAAATCAATTAGGTATAATTATCTGTTGTGGCTATGTTATGACCACTAATGGCGTACTTTTAATATTGTATTGTTATGATTTTGTTATTTTTGATAAATTCTGCTTACTTTAGTAAATATGTATTGTTTTGTGTTGCTGTGACTATTAATTGAGATTTCTTATTAGCCTTTTTTATGCCAGTATTTTGGTTAAAATATAATAAGGTATACCGACAGATAACATACCTGATAACCTTTTCAACCGTCATCTGGGGTGCCTCAAGGCTCCAATTTGGGACCCTTGTTATTCATGATTTTTATCAATAACTTATTGAATTCAATATTCTCAGAAGTCCTTGCATATGCTGATGATTTAAAAATTTATCGCAAAATTTGTAGCCTACAAGACTGTCAACTATTACAAGCTGATCTTAAGCCTGTGGAAAAATGGTGTGCTGATAATAAAATGCCTTTAAATACAAAAAAAATGTCAGTGTATAACGTTTAAAAAAAATAGAACATATGTCACATATGATAATAAAATAGGTGAACGCTAGATCTTGTAGATGTAATCAGTGATCTTGGTGTCATTTACGACCGTCAATTGTCTTTCAGACAGCATTACAACCATATTATAAGCTGCGCTAATAAAATACTTGGTTTTGTCACTCACATTAGTAGGCCATTTAAACAAGGAGAAACACGACTTCATCTGTACAAATCTCTCGTAAGAAGTATCTTCAAATACAACTCTTCAATATGGAACCCTATTTACTGCATTCACGACCAGAAACTGGAGTCTATCCAAGCTCGTGCAATTAGATTTGCTTCTATGAAAATTGGTAAACGCAAATCTCTCCCCAGTTATGAAGCTGACTAGAGTTTTTCAAACTTAATACCTTAAAAAAATAGGCGAAAACTTGCAGATGTTACACTCTTATTCAAAATTGTAAATTTCCTGGTACATAGATGCCGATTTTATTCATGAATTTAATTTTAAATGTCCACCATCCGCAATTGTTTGCCTGTCCTTTTGCCAATAACAATGTCTCTGCAAATTGTCCCACTATCCATATGTGTCGCACATTTAATGATATTTGCTCACAATGTGACTTATTTTCAGTGTCCCTACATTTAAAGGCAATGCAACTTTAGCTTTTAATAATCCAATACCTTAAAAGTATTAGCTGTAGTATTACTGTATGATATCATCTCGCATTGTATATCCGAGTACCTTAAATAGATTTATTTTAGTAAGTGATGTGGACAGTTGTTGTTAACTCACAAATATTAATTTTGTGTAAATGCATGTGATGATCCCCTATGCACAGGGGATGGATATGGGGTGGTGCATAGGGGAGTGTTGGTGCCCACACTTATGTATGGTAGTGAAAGTTGGGTGTGGCAGAAAAGACATCAAAGTCGAGTGAATGCAGTAGAAATGAGAGTGTTGAGAAGTATGTGTGGAGTGAAATTGAGTGATAGAGTCAGAAACAGTGTAAGAGATAAGTGTGGAATGGATGGAGATATAGTCACAACCATTGAGAAGGGTATGTTAACTTGTTAAGGTGATTTGGGCATGTAGAGAGGATGGATGAAAGAAGATTAACGAAGAGAGTGTATATAAAAAGAGTGGAAGGGGAAGACCTAGGCGAACTTTCTCCGATCAAATTGGAGAAATCTTACAAAAAGGCCAGGTCAAAAGTACCCTAAACTGACGAGCATGTATGAGAAATGTTATGAAAGTGAGTGAAGCGAAAGTGGTTTGTCAGGATCGTAGCAAATGGAGATCCGTGATCTCTGCCTACCCCTCTGGGAAAGAGGCGTGATTATATGTATGTATGTATGTGATGATTAAATATTGTTTAGTTTGTAAGCTGTAACTGTTCCTTAACCAAATAAAATAAAATAAAATAAAAATAAGCAACTTGCCTATCATCCCTTATCATCTTATAGTGACCCTGCCTACGAAGCTGGAGGTCCTGGGTTCGAATCCCAGTAAGGGCATTTATTTGTGTGATGAGCACGAATATTTGTTGCTGAGTCATGGATGTTTTCTATGTATTTAATTATTTATTTCTCTATTTAAGTATGTATATTGTCGTCTAGTAGGTACCCATAGTACTCTTTGCTTAGTTTGGGATTAGGTCGATATGTGTAAGATTGTCCGCAAATATTTATTTATTTTATTTTTTATTTTTATCTCTCTGAAACTACCTAAATATATTTAAATCACTTAACTAGGTTCTTTTATGGATTATTAGATTATCTAATCTTGTAGCTTGAGTCATGCATTTTTACCCAACTGCCGCAGTAGAGAGGGTAAACTTATGTAAGTTCGGTGAGAATGCAATATTTTGGCACCAAATGAACAAAAGGTGGCCATAGCAACTCCTAAAGTACATATGGTAAACCCTTTGTACTTGGGCTCATTGGAACCCTCTCAAAAATGTATGACTGCAAAAAAAAGTACAGTCAGGGGTATTAATATACATACATAAATAAGGACATAAATATCTCTACACACCTTTTTGACATTGACAATAGAATCCTGCACGGCTATCACAAGACGACGCGTGAGCCCACCTTGCGTTCTGATATTATTAGAGTTCACAATCCGTTAAATATTCATTCAGTGAATAAGGCTTTTTTTGTATGCTATCAAATCTTCTACTTTGCATAGATTTTTTGGCAATTTGTTATAGATTTTCGGTGCCATTCCGAAAATACTTTTAGCAAGAAGAGCCGTTTTTATTGATTCCGTAAATATTTTATAACATTGAAAAAAAGTAAAGGTTCCACAATGGATTTCATCATCATATCAGCCGAAAGACGTCCACTGCTGGACATAAGCCTCCCCCAAAGAGTGCCACAATGGCCGGTCCTGCGCCACCCGCATCCAGCGGACTCCCGCGACCTTTACCAGGTCATCACTCCACCTTGTGGGGGGCCTACCCATGCCGCAATGCATTTATTCATCTTTTATTAAATCTAAAACATTTACATGTACTCATGTAAAATTTAAATTATATGAAGAGATATCAGCTTTTTTTATTCAAACAAGTGAACGAAGCGATCATTGTTGTATGCTTCAGTTTGGGTCGAAAATCGTTTGTCCGGTGACCCGCTGTCCGGCTGTTCTCCTCTACAGGTCGCATTTCTCAACCGATTCTCGGGAAATTTTGTGAACAGGTTGCCCCAGTTGCCCCCCCTCATACTAAATAAGTTTCTGTCGAAAAAAAAAATAAGAAAAAAAAACATTTTTGGTACAAGCTTTTATTGCCGACTGTACTTTTCTGTATACCGTCATCAACTAATAATTGAGACGATTCTAACGAGCCCAAACTCGACGGGGTTTCGTCGGTTAAGTACTGAATTCCCATGGCCACCTTCTGTCTCCATTATCTTTTTTTATTTATTATTTTTATTTATTAACCAAAGATATAAAAAACTTATTCTAAAACATGTCCCTGCAAAACTGTTTGAACAGTTTGCCTGCAGGTAAGTAGTCTCTTTTATGCTTAATATACATAACATAATAATAACATCGTTTTTAATCCTATTTTATACTTAAATGCTAACTTATTAATCTTATTATAAATATGAGTGTGATAACACTTGCTTGCAAAATAAGCAAACGTTACTTAAGTGTATTCAGTAGGTGTTATTTTAGTGCTTTTTTAAATTTATGTTTATTTGGTTCATGTCGGATGTCTTCGGGTAAAGTATTTAAGGAGTACGGAAGTCTCTTGGCTAAAGTACGGTCTCCAAAATAGTTATCAACCCGAGGTACTTCATACTTACCCGCGGACACCGACCATGTGATCTGATGAGCTTGATGGTACCATGATATTGAATTGTCATCCAAACTATACCTATACCCTCCTGGGGCCCAGACTACGATTTTGTGTCATTGAATTAGGAACTTTTTGACATTCAGTAAAAGTAATCGTATGTATGTTAGTATTAAGTTTTGTGTGTCCTTACAGGGCGTCATGGTCTGACCTGAATACTGAATGTAACACCTTAATTGCAATGTACATAGCTTTACAAATGAATAAAGAATTAAAGTTCAAAGTTGATGAAGATATCTGCTTCAAAATTGAGTTGCAAGATTCCACTGGAACAAACAGTGACATACATATACTTCGTTTTTTTTAAGATTAGAATTATCTGTCAAACGGGTAAACAAAGAAGCAGTGGTCGTAAACCTTCCTTCTTCGATTTCTTCCGATACCACTGAATTTCTCAGAACTTATGTACATACGAGTACATGTCATTTGATATTTACCGATAGCTGAACGCATATATTTTCTTTTAAAATATTTTGTACCGTAGCCAACGATATGCCAGCAGTCTCGGCAGTCTTTTTCACACGGTCCGATTTAGTGGGATACTCCTTTCTATGGCACATTTCTGACACTAATTTGTAAATATTCACTACCATCCGCTTTTCACTGGCAGTCAGAGGATTCTGCTTTTACCTTTTCTTCTTTGGAGATGAAAAAACATTAGCCGGAACCGGCTGCGACTTCTGTAGCCCACTCGGGCCAGCCTCGGCTTCATCCATTGTAAATGTGCACCAACAAACAAAATATCTAAATAGATCAACAACTAATAACACAATTCAACAAAAACGATAACAACAATCTTTAAGTAAGCTAACAGCAATAGAAATCACAACCGACTCAACCAACAACTAAATTAACTCGAATGAAAAACCCACATGAGTGATACAATTATCACTCATGTGGGTTTTTCATTCGAGTTAATTTAGTTGTCGGTTGAGTCGGTTGTGATACAAATAGTGACAGTGACGTTTAAAAATAGACCATTGTGTGAGAACTCTGCCTCTTTAGGTTTTTTAATGTACAACCTTTCCATGAAAAATTGCAAACGCAATTTATTAAAATTCTTATTTTTTCATCTTAGAATATAAAAATAACTAATATTATGTTTCTTATCTGTTCACAACACTGAGTAATGTATGTATTAATAAAACATGATAATAAATACGTGATATTTTTTAAATCGTATTAACTGTTCGATCCGCAGAGTGTGCCCGATAAAAAACCTTATATCTCGTTCTGCAAAGGTCTCTCTAATGCTAAAAAAAACGAAGTATAGATACCTGATGCTTACATAGTGACATTGTTCGGTACATACATTGCAAGTTAATCGAAAGATTGTAAAATTAACTCTGTTTCCCTACAAACAGAATTCAATTTAGTATGACATGGTCAGTTATTGAAGAGTGACCATTCATTGAAACCTTTTACTTAAATAAATTCTATCATATGTAAATAGAGTTCATTTTTGTATGAGGTGGCCGGTTATTGAATGATGGACTATCGATTTACCCTTTTTTTTACGGATACAAAGGTTCCGAAATTCAGAAAAAAAAAATTTCTTGAAAAATATACAGGCTGGCAAATTAGCTCACAGAAGAGTCCCCTTTTGTAGGATTTCACTAACGTTACAATACGATTAAAATCAGTTAACTATTCTGATGTTAGCTACTAGTAGCGCCGCAAAGGTGTCAGAGGGGTCGGACGGGTATGCGGGAGGCGACTCGATGCTAACTTCAGACACGCACACTTTTGTGTCGCATACTGTACTTATTTTTTTCTTTTTCAGAAAAAGAAGAAACCAGAAAATGGGAAAGTTAACAAACTGGATTCCTTCTCGGACAATGATGATGAGTTAGAAAGAGTAGCGAAGAGGTTTGAACAAAAATATGTGAGTAGACAGTTTTTATAACAATTTTATTAAATGGCTTGTTTTGTATTTTATCAAAAAAGTACCATGTCGATTTTTTTTTCAAAATTTGGAAATTATGGGATTTTTCTGCTCACATTCAGAAGCATCATTGTTTCTGAATAAAAAAGTGTCCAATTTTTCGGATTTCCAATTTGTAACTGACAGCCCAAATGTGACGTTGCGTACCTACATACAATATGTAGGTACGCAACGTATTCACGTCACATTTGTATTGGAATAAAATATTGTGGACATTTTACCTTATCAGAATAATAGGTGCATCATCATTCATGATGTTTAATAGGGAAAACCCAAACTTTCCAAATTCTGAGAAGAAAAGTTACCTATCCATGTACAGTCGCCATCACATACATCGGAGCAAACAAGCACGTCACAAACATCGGAACACACCTCTATTTTCAAGGCATTAGGGTGCATGTGCCGATATTTTTGAACACACACGACTGTACCATAACATTTCAATTTGTTTTCCCGACATTGCCACTATTGCCAGTGCCAATATTCTCCTTGCACGTTCCAGGGTGGCAAGAGTACGTACGGTCGTAAAGGGCGCTCTAAACATGACGACTTCGCGGATATCGGTATGGGGTACGATGAGAATGATCCGTTCATCGACAACACAGACAATGTGAGTGACTATTACTTATTAGTGGGACTAGTGATGTGCAAATTGCGGAAAGTTACCAAAAAGTTGGAAAAGTTCTCGGAAATATCTAGAAATTTTCACAAGGAATTAAGGAAATTTACGTACTGAGAAGCATAAAAATGTAACTCTTATACACTATGTAGAAGAGTTACAGTTTTATGCTTCTAAGTACGTAAATTTCCATGTTAGAAATGGAAAGTTTCAATCGAAATTTTCCTATGTTAAATTGCAGAAACGTTTCGCAACATAGGAAACTTTCCGTTGGCACATCAGTAAGTGGGACGCAGCTATCTGTTAGAACAGGACAGTGATTTCATGATGACCCCGTTAGTATTGTTTTTTTTTATTTATTACAAATATCAAATCACATTATTTTTACTAAATGATATTTAATATCATGTGTCTGGGCGACCGAGTTCTGCTCGGGTGAAAATACGGAGAAAACGATTTTTCCCAGACATGACCTAGCTAGATCGATTTTTCGCCCCCGTAAACCCCCAAATACCTCATTATAATCGTTAGAGCCGACAAATATACAGGGTGGCCCATTTAGATCGGTCAGTATGGGAAAGTCTGAAACTATAAGACATACGAATATCTCTTCTTAGGAACCATGTCATCGATTTTAGCAACAAGAAATACTGCATTCATACATAAAAAAAAAACTTTTATTCAGCTCGGGAATCGAAACCGGACGTTTTGAAAAATAAAACTAACACTATAGTACTTCTATTTAATGCAGTGGCAGTTAAACCCTGCTGGGTTTTGTCCGCTGCCTGACCATGTATTGTAAAATCTATATATATAAAACGCAAAGGTGACTGACTGATCTATCAACGCACAGCCCAAACTACTGGACCGATCGGGCTGAAATTTGGCATGCTGATAGCCACTATGATGTAGGCATCCGCTAAGAAAGGATTTTGATAAATTCCACTCCTAAGGGGATAAAATAGGGGATGAAAGTTTGTATGAAACTTACGTAAATTCATTTGATCATAGTAGCTCCAATCTTCAATTTCAGTTCGATCAATCGAGAATTTTCGTAAGTTTCATACAAACTTTCATCCCCTATTTTATCCCCTTAGGGGTGGAATTTATCAAAATCCTTTCTTAGCGGATCTCTGTCAATTCTCGATTGATCGAACTGAAATTGAAGATTGGAGCTACTATGATCAAATGAATTTACGTAAGTTTCTTACAAACTTTCATCCCCTGTTTTATCCCCTTAGGAGTGGAATTTATCAAAATCCTTTCTTAGCGGATGCCTATATCATAGTGGCTCTCTGCATGCTAAATTTCAGCCCGATCCGTCCAGTAGTTTGTTTATTCAGGTTTTAGTTCTAAACGTTGTCAATAGATGGCGTTAGTGGTAATTATAGAACGCGCTATCGTTGTGTTTTAACTGAGGTATATATACCCGATGAGAAGTGGCCGCTTTTTACCTGTACGTTTCTAGCGAATTATCTTTGACGAATTTGCCTGTTCTGTTGGATTATTTGGATGTTCTGTTGGATTACATTTGCTTTGTGTTTCGGTTTAGTTGTTTTGATTTTGTTTAGAACATCTTATCATTGACTCGGCTTTGTACTTGGCATTTTGGTTTGTTACGTGTTTCGGTTTAGGAGTTTTGGTTTTGGTTATAGACTCGGGTTTGTACTTGGCATTTGTTTTTGTTTTCGTGTTTAGTTTAAATAAGTTTAGGTTTTGTTGGTTCGACGTTTGTAAAATGGCTAAAGAATATCTTACCGTTAATGGAGAAGTTGTAGAATGTACAGTCGTCCCTATTGTTGGTGACGGTGCCTGTTTGTTTCGTGCTCTTTCTTATTTAATGTACGGAACACAAGATAAAGCGATGGAGGTGCGTTCAGAAATTGTCAGATATGTGGTTAATGACTGGAGCAAGTTTTCAATTATGACCCACGACAGAAATGGTGATAATTATTCATCATCTAACGTATATTTTGATGATATGATCAAAAATGCTACTTATGGCGGGCTTTGTGAGTTAGTAGCAGCAGGATTAATATTTCCATTTAAGTTTGAAGTTTATAGAAACGGTCTTAAATATACGGAATCTGGATCTAATGACTGTCCGGTAAGGCGATTACGATTCAGCCAAGATTTGTCCAGTGGGCATTTTGATGCGTATCTCCCAATAGCAGCACAAAAAATTACTCGGCGTCGTATAGAGGTAGCTGTCGAAGAACGTGATTATGAAATTTACACGCCTTCACAACTTAAAGTTGATAAGGGTTGTAAGGAGGTACCTGTTTTAGAGCGTGAACGTTCACCTATTGTATCTTCATTAAGTTATGATGAAATTTTAACAGGATGTTCATTATCCCAATCTGAGTCTGTGACATTCATTGAAAAAAAGAAAAATAAACGTAGGGCAAGATATACTAATTACACACGAAATAATCAAAATAAAAAAGGCACAAAAAAAATATAGACAGATTTTACCTGAATCCCACCGCAAAGCTGTGTCTGAATACCAAAAAAATAACCCTGATGTGCACAGGCAAGCTGTCGCTACCTACCAGGCTGCAAACCCTGAAAAGCACAGACGTGCTGCCACTACCTACCAGGCAGCAAACCCTGACAAGCACAGGCAAGCTGCCGCTACCTACCAGGCTGCAAACCCTGAAAAGCACAGGCAAGCTGCCACTATTTACCAGGCCGCAAACCCTGAAAAGCACAGGCAAGCTGCCGCTATTTACCAGGCCGCAAACCCTGAAAAGCACAGGCAATCTGCTGCACTATACCAGGCCACGAATACCGAGGTGCATAGAGTGAGTCAGTCACGGTATAGAGAAAACACAATTCAGCGTGTATGGAAAAGCAAGTTGCTTTCGGGTTTGGCATATGATCCAGATAGTGCATATGAAACTGACAGCAGTGTAGCCTTAGGTTCTATGACATACAAGTGCCAGTGGTGTAACGCCTTGAAGTGGAAAGATGAGACGCCTGGCATGTGTTGTAGCGCTGGTAAGGTGCAACTTGAACCATTAAAACAACTGCCTGAACCACTTTACAGTTTGGTTAATGATCTACACCCAAATCACGTGCACTTCATGGATAATATCCGAAAATATAACGCCTGTTTTCAAATGACTTCATTTGGTGGAAAACAGATAAAG
Source organism: Epinotia brunnichana (assembly GCA_963854355.1). NCBI lineage: Eukaryota > Metazoa > Arthropoda > Insecta > Lepidoptera > Tortricidae > Epinotia > Epinotia brunnichana. The sequence continues at coordinate 31,947,004 of OY977944.1, forward strand.
GAAGGCGGTTTTTCACCAACTTTTAAAGTTCAAGCTCTGGTCTATCATTTAATTGGAAGTATATTACCAGAACCTGGGCAGGACGCACAGTTCCTGCAAATTTATTTCGTCGGTGAAGATGATAGAGAAGCTAATATACGATGTTCTAAATTTCCTAATTTGAAACCAAATTTAATCAAGCAACTGCAGCTTATGTTACATGAGGTAAACCCATACATAAAAGATCTAAAAAGTGCCATTGATAAAATATCACCTTGAGAGTCATTCAAAGTTGTAATACATGCAGATAAAAAACCACAAAGGGAACACAGAGGTAGATATAATGCACCAACGGTAAATGAAGTGGCTGTTGTATTAGTGGATCAGCAGTTTGATCGAAGAGACATCATCCTCGAAAGTCGAAATAACTCACTTCAGCGTATCAGTGAGATACATCGAGCTTACGACGCACTGCAGTACCCGTTGATGTTCTGCTGGGGAGATGATGGCTATTCAATCAACATACCACAATGCGATCCCACAACTAAGTTGCCCTTGAATAAAAACGTCTCTGCTGTAGGTTTTTATTCATACAGAATAATGGTCAGAGAAGGAGAAGATAACTTTTTGGTTAAATATCGCGCCCTTTTTAGTCAATATTTGGTAGATGAATACGCCAAAATAGAAACTGAAAGACTAAACTACATAAGATACAATCAAGCCAAATTGCGCGCAGATAATTACATTCATTTGAAGGATGCAATAGGACGGCAAGATACAGAAGCAAATCAGCTGGGACAAATGGTAGTACTTCCGTCATCTTTTACTGGTGGACCAAGATACATGCATGAAAAAACACAGGACGCCATGACATACGTTAGACATTACGGTCGTCCCGACCTTTTTATTACTTTTACATGTAATCCACGTTGGAGCGACATAAGTGATCACTTGCTTTCAGGTCAAAAATCTTATGATCGATACGATATAGTTTCGCGTGTCTTTCGATTAAAGGTGAAGAAGATCATGAATTTGTTGATAAAAGGGAAAATATTCGGTGAAGTAAGATGCTATATGTACTCAACAGAATGGCAAAAGCGTGGCCTTCCACATATTCACATTCTTTTATGGCTTCAACATCGTATCACTCCGGATCAAATTGACAATATTATTTGTGCTGAAATACCTAACCCCAATCGTGATCCTGAGCTTCACGAAATTGTTAAATCTAATATGATACATGGCCCCTGTGGAAGTTTTAACCAAAATTCTCCGTGTATGAAAAATAATTCGTGCAGCAAACGTTATCCCAAGGCTCTTATTAAGGAAACTCAAACGGGTAATGATGGTTATCCGCAGTACAGGAGACGTTCTCCAGATGACGGTGGATTCTCCGTCCATATCAAGGGTGTAGAAGTAGATAATCGTTGGGTGGTTCCTTATAATCCAGTGCTGTTAAGAACATGTAATGCTCACGTGAATGTAGAGTACTGTAATTCAGTGAAATCAATTAAATACGTCTGCAAATATGTTAATAAAGGTTCAGATTAGGCTACGTTTACTTTAGAGAATGAAAAGGACGAAGTTACAACCTACGCAAGTGGTAGATATATAAGTTCAGCTGAAGCAGTGTGGCGAATCCTTGAATGCCCTATACATGAGCATTTCCCTCCTGTACCTCCAAATGTATGTAACTCCAAAGAACGACCAAGCAGCGGCTATCAACGATATCTTGCTCATGTCGTTTGCGGGCGAAGAAAAGGTCTATACTTCAATTGATACTGTGGTCAATACAGATGACGCTACTAATTATCCTGTAGAATTTCTAAATTCACTGAAACCGCCAGGTTTGCCTTATCATAAGCTTATTCTGCGTGGTGGGCACTCCAATTATGTTGTTACGAAATTTAAAACCACCAAGACTTTGCAACGGTACGAGACTGCAAGTGAAAGCGTTACATAGCAATATAGTGGAAGCCACTATTTTAACTGGATGTGCGAAAGGGGAAACTGTATTTATACCACGAATCCCATTAATACCTAATGACATCCCCCGTTCGAATTTAAACGATTACAGTTTCCCTTAAAAGTTTGCTTTGCCATGACAATAAACAAGTCTCAGGGGCAAACTCTCAAATTTGCGGGAATTGACTTGAGAGAACATTGCTTCTCTCATGGGCAGTTTTATGTTGCATGCTCACGAGTAAGTTCACCCAGTAGCTTGATAGTTTTAGCGCCTAATGACAGATTAGTTAAGAATATTGTGTACAAAGAAGTTTTGTAAGCCCTAATTTTTTACACACGCCAAAAGTAAAGCCGCAGAAACTGTAATTGATAATAATACTTCTTAACGCGAGCGAAGCCGCGGGCAAAAGCATGTAATTATATATATAAATAAATAAAAAATAAAAAAAATTTAGATATCGATTGTGTAGGTCTTAAGCAGTAAATTTTACTATGAAACATGATGTCTAAAATGAATAAAATGCGTTTTCATATATTATCCTTTAATTTATTTTAGTAAGTTTTCGAAACAAAATGTATCAAGTACTTATTGTAAAAAAATGTGGTCTGAGTACAAGTTATTTTTACTACAAGCTTTATATTAACTTGCACTGTTCGTATGTATGTAAGTATGTAAGTTGTCCGTCAAAATTTGCAATCCATTTTTCAGTCACTTCCCGTTATCCAATTGAGCTGAAGTTTTGCAAGCATTTGTATATCGCATGACAATGCAATATTATGATGACTTGGAGCTGATCTGATGCTGGAGTTGGAAGGTGGCCATAGGAACTCCGCAATAAAACGACACAACCCCATCGAGTTTGAGCTCGTTAGAATCGTCTCAATGAGTACTTGATGATGGTATGCAGAAAAGTACAGTCGGCAGTAAAAGCTTGTACCAAAAATTAAATTTTTGACAGAAACTTATTTAATGTATGAATACCGTATTTCTTGTTACTAAAATTGATGACATGGTTCCTAATAAGATATCTTCGTATGTATTAGACTTTCCCATACTGACTGATCTAAATGGGCCATCCTGAATATGTACCAATATTGCTCGTTTAATAGTATAGGATTTATTTACCTCTTTGAGGTGTCCCGACGTTTTTCGGATGTGTGACAGGATAATTGTAATATCAAATCCTTGCTGAATTTTAACTTTAAAAATGTAAGTAGCTGTGACCCACAAGGTTGATTAAACACATTAATCAATTATTCATAAGCCCAGATTAAAGTGCAGTCCATTTTAAACAAAGTTCTCAAAGATGCAAATCGTTCATTACCAATGCAAATTATTTAAATGTACAAAACCGTGTTGAAATCTGCTGCAATGTACGCATATCGTACATTTACTTAGTTACTAAATCGTTTATTGAACAATATTAAGGTGGTTCGATTGCCATACAAAACGTTATTTGACATTCGCAGGCTAACGGCGTGATATTTTAAGAAACTTATGTAACAAACTTTCATAAAGTGTCTTCCCATTTGCGCCAAATTCCCCCTTTCCTAGAATAAACTTGTATAAACTAGATTAATTTGAGAAATTGGTTTGGGACGTGATATTTTGGGAAAACTATTTTTCTCAAATTAATCTAGTTTATACAAGTTTATTCTAGGAAAGGGGAAATTTGGCGCAAATGGGAAGCCAATTGATGAAAGTTTGTTACATAAGTTTCTTAAAATATCACGCCGTTAGCCTGCGAATGTCAAATAACGCTTTGTATGGCAATCGAACCACCTTAAACAGGTACCTACTAATTATACAATACAACCCGTGTACAGTCAACATCAAAAGTATCTACGTAAACGAAGACGTCAAAAGTCCTTATTAAAAGGGAATAAGAACTTTTGACGGCTTCGATTGCATAGTTACTTCTGATGCTGACTATACCCTTTGCATTTCACGGAATTGACATTGAAAATGTGTGAAGGCAAAATATTATGTGTTCATTGGCCAACTATTTTTTGTTGTCGTTGACGTCTCCTGGGCCCACTCTTTTAAACCATGATTAATGATTATAGAGGGTGGAAATAGATTTTGGGTCAGTGAGGGCAGCTACCAGATCCCGTGTTGCTAGGCGAAAATGGTCTTAGGAGACCTTCCTTAGATTTCAAATTAATGAATATTGGCGTGTACAGATTTTGGAAAATACGTATACAGTTTGCGAGAAAATGATCATTTTTGTCAAACTTTTTTTTTGATGCCAATCGATCCCATTCCTGTCCAGGATCAAAAGCTTGTATGAAACCAAAAATAAATTTCCGGCTAGAAAAGCCACAAATCGAGATGTCAATCAATTCCATTTCTATCCAGTACGTATCAATAGTTTCCCTGGGGTCCAATGTCCAGGACGTCCAGGTATGCCGTAAACTATTCATTATAATGGTAATGGTAATCAATATGTTTTCAGTACGATGAGATGATGCCACCTGAAACGGACACGTTCTACGGCGGGTTCTACATTAACAGCGGCTCGCTGGAGTTTAAGAGCGTGCCGGAGAACCGATCGTCCGATGTCGAGAATGGCAGGAGGAATAAGGTATGTTGTCACCACAAATGTATGAATATAAGGAGATCGGACATGCCGGCCTATTTGTATAGAGTACGCCTGTCGCAAGTACATTAACCCACACAACGCCCAAGTAATTGACAAGACAAAGCACGCACACATCTAAAACACACACACACTTGTATACTACACGCTTATTTGACAATAAACGCGCATCATATCAGGCATTTTGGGAAAAAAAGTTATATTCTCTGCGATCAGCACGCGTGCACAGTATGGCAGAGTATGCCCATTGAGCTAACAACTGCGACACGGCCGCCGGCGGCGCCTCCTCTCTCTAGTATTCTATGCTCTGAGGTTTTCACGCACTGTAAGCTAAGCCTGGGCGGGTGGGATGTATGTACAGTCAATCAATTTGATTCCTAGGCCATCATATAACCTTGCCGTTGTAAATGCTATGTCAATACGGGTTACTAGGATTATTGCGTCGCTAATGTAGCGGTTAAAATGACAGGGTTCTACGGTGGCCTAGGAATCAAATTGGTTGACTGTACCTAACTTTGGCAAGGCGATAAGCAACCTTCTAAAGTCACCATGACGAATAGGGATGGTGACACTCAATAAAATAATCAATAATGTTGATTTTTTTTTGAAAAAGGATTATAAAAATATAGTCACATGGAGAAAAAGGCAACACAAGACAATAAATAATCACAAAGTAATAAGTGTACAAAGTTTTAAGAGTTGGTATACTCTGTCCCTTTTCCGTAAAACGCACCTTCATATTCATATTCATTTATTCGTAATTGTCAATATTACATGTCAGGAATTTATAAAAAAAAAATTACAAAAATTACTATTATTATTAAATTATTATTCACGTGAAACGATTGTCATCTAGGACGTTCGAGACCAGTGACGTCAAGTGTCTCAAACGGTTGTATCTTCGTAATTTTTTGAGATATTTGAATGGTATTTTCGTCATCAGGCATATTTTTTTGCCTAATTAGTGTTCACACGACCCCATTACGACGATGTGTTCGGGAACCATTAGAATAACCGCCATTGTACCGCCATCGCCGATTAGATTTCAAATCATGACCAACTAGATTTCCATTTTTCATACAATTATTATAACACTGGCACAGATAAAACGCTGATGTTACGTTACTGGTTAGAATAATGATGGTCATAGGTGTAAGTAGATAATAGTTAGAGATGCGCCGAATATGGGTTTTACCGAATACGAATATTCGGCCGAATTTTCGGTCCAGCTTTTGCCGAACCGAATATTCGGCCGAATAATTCGGTTTAAAGGAATGCCTTATGCCTTAACCAGCCGTTCCAAAACAGACTCATTTTTCAGTGGTAAAAATCTTGTTGATTTTTAAGTGAAACATTTATACTAAAGGTAGTTAAATAACAATAAGAATCCTTTTTAGAATAATAATCACACAGGACAATGACTATGTTACATTCTTCCAACTTGCAGACAAAAAACCTGCAAAATTATTCGGTAAATATTCGGCATTTGAACCGAATAATTCGGCCGAATAACGAACATTGAAAAACGTGCCGAATATGCCGAATACCGAATATTTACCGAATATTCGGCGCATCTCTAATAATAGTACATTGTTTAACGAGGGGCGTAGTAGTAATTATTTGCAATATGCTTACGCCCGTGTTATACACAATGTTTTTCATCACATTTGCGAGGAAATAAATAACTACAAAAGACATAAAAATCTAAGTTTCATACAACCGCACCAATCAAAAATTAACGAAATTGACAACTTCACATACAGATTTGCGAGGGGGCGGGGCGTGGCGCCCCATGGCCTGCTAGTTTTTTTTCAACCAATCACAGAGAAGAATTCTTGTGACGCGCGGCCAACTAGATTTGCCAACCAATTTGTTTGATTTGTTTTTAACCAATCAGATCACACACAAGCTCATAACTCCCTCGGGAGTGATACATCCATAACTCCCGCGGGAAGTAAATCTACTATAGCTGCTCTATAAACTTGCCTATAACACACCCTTTACGAGCAAGTGTGATGAAAAAGTATATTTGCAACGCGCTAATGATCCCTTACCTATCACACGGGCCATAATCTTCATAACTTACGCACTGTCTCTTAGCCCTTCTTTACGTAAAACATCGTATTATGCTAATTTGATCCTTATGTCTTGTTAAACAGAGGAGGATTTCATCAAGCAGCAGCGAGGACTCTTCGGAAAGTTCGTCCGGGTCGGAGAGTGTTGATGAGAAGGAAACAAAAACCATTGCCAATGGAGAGGTGCACAGTGAACACAGGAAAAAGGTAATTTGCACACAATCGGGAACCTTACTGCAATGTTCTGCCGCCAGAGGCAGCACTACCACTAACAGTAAATCAGTATAGGAATATAGGGATTCACACACACATGCACGATTGATTGTCAAATGAGTGACAAGGATGCTTACATAGACAATACCGCAAGTGGGAACGAGATACAATGTCAACGCTGCTAATGTTGCCACCTACGAAGAGTTTTCCGTAATGTTCCCTATTGGGAATGGATGTAAATTTTAGAAGAGCCTGATAATTTTTTTTTTGGTGATAGGAATAACCTTCCTTAGCACCAGAAAAAAGTTGCTGACTTTTCAGCTGCATTAATTATTTTTGAAAAATATAAACAGTTTCCTCACTTACGTTTTGGGTTTAGGACGGCGAGTAAGAAACTTTGCTTGATCCGTCTCATATTACAAAAAAAAAACTTAAAAATCCGTGGTATTCAGACACTGGCAATGATATTGACAGCTGCAGCAGGTACGTTTGTCAAAGCCAGGGTCAGATATTTAAAAAAAAATGTAATATGAGATGGAGGAAAGTCTCATTCGCCGTCCTAAACCCAAAACGTAAGTGGTTATATTTTTCAAAAATAATTGATGCAGCTGAAAAGTCTGCAACTTTTTTCTGGTGCTAAAGAAAGTGATTCCTATCACCAAAAAAATATTCAGGCGCTTCTAAAATTTCATCCATTCCCCATTTACAGCAAAATCTAGATGCAATTTCGCTTTTTTATGAAATCTTCGATAATGTTTCTTGAATCCGCTATCTGGACACTTCCTAATAATATGATGTTGTTACAGAAAAGCAAAGATATTGATAAGAAGAAGAAAGCGAAAAAAATCAGGAGAACAGATTCTTCGGCGGCCACATCAGGAAAACAAACTTCGGACGGTATGTATTTGGCGGATTCCCCTACTATCCCAAGCATTTAAACCGCTGTAAGTGGATTGCCTGCATTGTTGTCAAGGTTCCTGTATATTTGGGGGGGGGGGGGGGGTCATCATCATATCAGCCGAAAGATGTCCACTGCTGGATATATGCCTCCCCCGAAGAGTTCCAAAGTGACCGTTCCTGCGCCACCCGCATCCAGTTCTACGTGCAATGTGCACCGCCCACTGCCACTTAAGTTTAGCGATTTGGGGGTATTTTCGTTAACATAAATAAATAAATATTATGGGACAATTTTTACACAAATCGAACTACTCTAACCTACCTAACCTAACTCCATAGTAAGCTCAATAAGGCTTGTGTTGCAGATACTAGATGATGATATGTTTAATGGATATAAATACTTCAATACATAGATAACATCCAAGACTCAGAAACATATATTCGTGCTCATCACACAAGTATTTGTCCTTACCGGGATTCGAATCCAGATTCGGATTGAAAAAGTCTCTGGCACCACTACAAGATATCTAGAAAAGGCTTCCAAATCTACGGGATATTTGACAATGATACGAGAAACGGACTGACAGCGATTAAAACGTGAAAGAGTTACCGATCCAATAAAAGCCCTTTAGAAAGTACCCGTTATAATAATCTATTTGGTCTAAGATTCTCTGATTTCTAAGTTTTTAACCCCACAACTAGGGTTATCAACTTTTTTGGGGGGAGATATCAGTGTACGATAATATCTAGAAGTCTAACTAGCGCCGAAAAGTGGCCCCACAAAAAGGATGCACTTATAGGCGGGGATTAAAAAGGATGCCTGGCAGCCGGTCAGTTCGAACATGGCCACCGTGTCAAACTGTTAAATAAACCAAACGTTCGGTTTCAATAAATATGCATTGTTGTGCCGTAAAATGGTGTGTGAGTCGTTCGGACAAGCACAACAAAAAAGATGGAATCACTTTTCACAAGTTAATACAGCGATAAACATATTATTTTGATTTTATTGTATGATCAGGATCACATTTTGTATAGGGATGGTATTATGCCAACAGACATCATTACTTTTTTAAATAAGTTGGTTTCAATTTTAACCATTGAATATCTTATCAATATTTTGTAGATTTTATCGATGCCTTTCTAACTATAAAATGAAAAACAATGTTTTTAGATTTCCAATACATCCAATTAGAAACGAAATATGGAATGAAGCAATGCGTTTGAAACGAAACGATTCGAAATGGCATGCCAAAAAAACGGATGTTCTTTGTTCTTTACATTTCATCTTGCATTCATTGCAAATAAATGTTTTGGTTATATTTCCTCTTTCAAAGATGTAGCTGATGCATTTAAATACGATTATTGCAGCCATCAAATTCTAATAATTTAAAGCGCAATAGAACAGTTTTTAGTGAATCAGCTGCACTACATTGCTAAAAAAGATTCCTTGATTTAGTCATCAACAGGCATCGGAGTTTATATCGCACGATAAGACGTTAGCGAGCAATGGAGTTGACTTTAGCAATAAAATTCAACATGAATTCATACTTATACTCATTTATTGAATTCTAAAATGCCTTTATAGCGATCGCGATTAAAAATCGGATTCAAATGAACAATTAAATTATTTTTCTATTAGTTTACAAACTGATAGACAGCTTTAACTATTTTAATATACAACTACATATACACAAACTACATCGCTGCGATAGACCTAATGTCATGTACTGACCGATTATTAAATTGAATAGTATAAACCATGTGTCATTCACTGACGATTCCATACGTGTCAATTATTCACAAGTGGATATTTGATCATTAGAAAATATATAAAAAGTCGCAGTCGCAGCACTCGTAAATTTTATTGCTAATGTTGACTCCATAGCTCGCTAACTTCTTACCTTGCGATAAAAACTCCGATGCTTGGTCATCAAGATAAAAGTTAAATAAAGTAACTTTATTTAGAGGAACTTGAGATTTAGGTCTCATTACTAATCACGGTACCGATTTTTTTTTCGTAAACAAACGAAAACTTATGTTGTAATTGGAAATATATCCATATGTAAAAATATAGATAGCAATTGTAGTATTCACTTATTTGCCGATTCTAAAGGTATATCTCTATAGTTTGGCTAGACAGCGCAGGCCATCGCTCCCGGCAACGGTCGGCCCACCACCGCCTCCCACTCCGGTCATTGTGACGTATGCGCACTAGATAAGCACAGATACACTACAGAAATGTTTGCGTATCTCTGCTCACCCACCTTGTATTATATTGTAAATTAAAATAAATAATTTGGTATTCTCCCTCGCGACTCAGCCCTACTTCTGAAACAAAAAATATCACGCGAACGTTATCATAACTGTTGCTTCTTGTTGCATGTAACCATTCAACAATTATCTGTTTTCGTTGTCACTGAGTTTTTCGGAACTTATGTACGGAATATTTACCGTTAGCTTTTCGGTGAAGGAAACATCGTGAGGAAACCGGTCTAATCCCAATAAGGTCTAGTTTTCCCTCTGGGCTGGAAGGTCAGATGGCAGTCGCTTTCGTAAAACTAGTGCCTATGCCAAATCATGGGATTAGGTGTCAAAGCGGACCCCGAACTCCTTTAGGGCACAAACGGGAATAACGCTAGGATAATGATGAATGTTGTCACTGTCACATGGCTGTCGTCCGACGTGACGCACGACGACTAATCACAGCAATGTAATCCTAAATTGACCAATCGCATCCATTTGTGTTTGGTAATTGAAAATAGGCTGACATTTTGGGTAGCTGTGATTGGATACGTAGTTGACTATGCGCATACCGGGTTTTGGGCACGAGTTTGGGTAGAAATTTGTATGGAGCTCGTGTTCTATATATTTTAACATTCACTGGGGAGATATAGTATTTTCCAGAAAAAAACGACAAAAATATAGTACGGTCAACCAATTTGATTCCTAGGCCACCATAGAACCCTGTCAATTTAACTGCTACATAGCGACGCAATAATCCTAGTAACCCGTATTGACATAGCATTGACAACGGCAAGGTTCTATGATGGCCTAGGAATCAAATTGGTTGACTGTACCTACACCATAAAAAAATATAGTACTTGGCTGGGCAATATTACCATTTAGTAAAAACCTCGGCAATTTGAAGCACTTCGTAAAGTCCCCCAAAATATTGTATTTTCGCGTACTATATATTTCTTCAACAGTATATAGTACAAAGAGTCAAAATATTATTTATTTAATAGCCTTAAATGTCCCACTGTTGGGCTGCTGCCTCCCTCTTTTCCTTCCACGTATCCCTATCCTGGGCAGTCTCCCACCAGTGGTCAAAGACCTCAAGCTCGTCTCGCCATCTCCGACGAGGTCTACCGCGAGGCCGTGTTCGGTTGTGTGGGACCCACTTGGTGGTGATTTTAGCCCACAAGTCTTCCGGCATGCGGCAGATGTGCCCGGCCCAGTACCACTTGGTGGTGATTTTAGCCCACAAGTCTTCCGGCATGCGGCAGATGTGCCCGGCCCAGTACCACTTGGTGGTGATTTTAGCCCACAAGTCTTCCGGCATGCGGCAGATGTGCCCGGCCCAGTACCACTTGGTGGTGATGTTAGCCCACAAGTCTTCCGGCATGCGGCAGATGTGCCCGGCCCAGTACCACTTGGTGGTGATTTTAGCCCACAAGTCTTCCGGCATGCGGCAGATGTGCCCGGCCCAGTACCACTTGGTGGTGATGTTAGCCCACAAGTCTTCCGGCATGCGGCAGATGTGCCCGGCCCAGTACCACTTGGTGGTGATTTTAGCCCACAAGTCTTCCGGCATGCGGCAGATGTGCCCGGCCCAGTACCACTTGGTGGTGATGTTAGCCCACAAGTCTTCCGGCATGCGGCAGATGTGCCCGGCCCAGTACCACTTGGTGGTGATTTTAGCCCACAAGTCTTCCGGCATGCGGCAGATGTGCCCGGCCCAGTACCACTTGGTGGTGATGTTAGCCCACAAGTCTTCCGGCATGCGGCAGATGTGCCCGGCCCAGTACCACTTGGTGGTGATTTTAGCCCACAAGTCTTCCGGCATGCGGCAGATGTGCCCGGCCCAGTACCACTTGGTGGTGATGTTAGCCCACAAGTCTTCCGGCATGCGGCAGATGTGCCCGGCCCAGCCCCACTTGGTGGTGATGTTAGCCCACAAGTCTTCCGGCATGCGGCAGATGTGCCCGGCCCAGTCCCACTTGGTGGTGATGTTAGCCCACAAGTCTTCCGGCATGCGGCAGATGTGCCCGGCCCAGTCCCACTTGGTGGTGATGTTAGCCCACAAGTATTCTGGCATGCGGCAGATGTGCCCGGCCCAGCCCCACTTGGTGGTGATGTTAGCCCACAAGTCTTCCGGCATGCGGCACATGTGCCCGGCCCAGTCCCACTTGGTGGTGATGTTAGCCCACAAGTCTTCCGGCATGCGGCAGATGTGCCCGGCCCAGTCCCACTTGGTGGTGATGTTAGCCCACAAGTCTTCCGGCATGCGGCAGATGTGCCCGGCCCAGTCCCACTTGGTGGTGATGTTAGCCCACAAGTATTCCGGCATGCGGCAGATGTGCCCTGCCCAGCCCTACTTGGTGGTCATGTTAGCCCACAAGTCTTCCGGCATGCGGCAGATGTGCCCGGCCCAGTCCCACTTGGTGGTGATGTTAGCCCACAAGTTTTCCGGCATGCGGCAGATGTGCCCGGCCCAGTCCCACTTGGTGGTCATGTTAGCCCACAAGTATTCCGGCATGCGGCAGATGTGCCCTGCCCAGCCCCACTTGGTGGTGATGTTAGCCCACAAGTCTTCCGGCATGCGGCACATGTGCCCGGTCCAGTCCCACTTGGTGGTGATGTTAGCCCACAAGTCTTCCGGCATGCGGCAGATGTGCCCGGCCCAGTCCCACTTGGTGGTGATGTTAGCCCACAAGTCTTCCGGCATGCGGCAGATGTGCCCGGCCCAGTCCCACTTGGTGGTGATGTTAGCCCACAAGTATTCCGGCATGGGGCAGATGTGCCCGGCCCAGCCCCACTTGGTGGTGATGTTAGCCCACAAGTCTTCCGGCATGCGGCAGATGTGCCCGGCCCAGTCCCACTTGGTGGTGATGTTAGCCCACATGTCTTCCGGCATGCGGCAGATGTGCCCGGCCCAGTCCCACTTGGTGGTGATGTTAGCCCACAAGTCTCCCGGCATGCGGCAGATGTGCCCGGCCCAGTCCCACTTGGTGGTGATGTTAGCCCACAAGTATTCCGGCATGCGGCAGATGTGCCCGGCCCAGTCCCACTTGGTGGTGATGTTAGCCCACAAGTCTTCCGGCATGCGGCAGATGTGCCCGGCCCAGCCCCACTTGGTGGTGATGTTAGCCCACATGTCTTCCGGCATGCGGCAGATGTGCCCGGCCCAGTCCCACTTGGTGGTGATGTTAGCCCACAAGTCTTCCGGCATGCGGCATATGTGCCCGGCCCAGCCCCACTTGGTGGTGATGTTAGCCCACATGTCTTCCGGCATGCGGCAGATGTGCCCGGCCCAGTCCCACTTGGTGGTGATGTTAGCCCACAAGTCTTCCGGCATGCGGCAGATGTGCCCGGCCCAGTCCCACTTGGTGGTGATGTTAGCCCACAAGTCTTCCGGCATGCGGCACATGTGCCCGGCCCAGTCCCACTTGGTGGTGATGTTAGCCCACAAGTCTTCCGGCATGCGGCAGATGTGCCCGGCCCAGTCCCACTTGGTGGTGATGTTAGCCCACAAGTAGCCCGGCCCAGTCCCACTTAAGTTTGGCGGCTTCGTGAGCTACGTCAGCTACTTGCGTTTTGGAACGCAGTATTGTACTCCTAATGCGATCTGTTAATTTCACGCCCAAAATACTGCGTTCCATGGCTCTGACAAACCCTGAAGGCAGATTTCTGAACTTTTGTTAAAGACCAAGTTTGTGCACCGTAGGTAAGGATTGGAAGAATGCACATGTCCATGAGTTTCCGTTTTAGGGTTGTAGGTAGGTTTCCCTTCATATACTCTTTCATGGACCAATAGCTCCTCCAGGCGTTTTCGGTGCGTCTAGCAACTTCTTTGTCTTGTCGAGCCTGGAAGGAGACTATTTGACCCATGTATAAGTACTCATGGACATATTCCATTCCTCCGCCATCCAAAATACAGTATAATATTATATACAATACTATATAATACTCGTATAGTACAGTTGGCAATTACCACAACTCAAAAAATCTGAGTCATAAATTGAAGGCTATGTTTTATTATGTGTCTGTTTGCATGAAATCGTCCCAGACTTATGGCTCGACCTTTCAAATTTTCGTAAAAATGAGTTGTTTAGTAACATTATGACGTAACAATTTACCGTCGGAAAAAAATTATCATAATCAGCAAGATATGACCAGTAACATAGTTTTCGTTGAAATCCATTTTAACAAAAGAAAGTAGAGTAAAAAAAATCTAAAGTGAACCCTATTATTTCACTTGTAACCAGTTTACTGCTCCATTTATTATCAGAAAAAGATAACATTTTATAATCTTCTTCATAAAGTAATGAATGGACAATAACTTTATTTTCTTACGTAAATTTCTTCTCGTTTTCTGAAATATTCCGAAAAACATGATATCTGTGCTTTCGAACATGCACTTCCATCTCGCTCACGCGTATGCTCAGAGGGAGAGAAGACCATGAACGTGCGGAGCCTTAAGAGGGTATCCTAGCAGCATTTTTCCATACAAACGTATTCCCCTATTTCCTTCCTGGTTTATCCCTCTAGAGGACTTGTTTTTTTTTATAAAATCTAGGTGTACTGTATGTATGCCCCTGTCATTTACTTTTTCCCAAAAATTAATTAGCAAAACAGATACGAATTTTCGAAAACCTAAAAAAATGCCACATTTTTACTGTCATATTCAGATGACTACCAGACAAATATGAAACGTTTTCACGTTAAAACAAAATAATAGAAACATAGATCTACTCTTCCTCTAAATTTCAACACCAATATAATTGAATCGGCGCAGATTTGGCGGAGAAAACAGGGGAATACAAAGCATCGATCTTGTCAAGATTTTGTAGTGAAAATCGGTCTGAGCTGCGGTTGTCCCTATCGCGCATCGCACGCGGTCGCTTAGGCGCAACGCGACGGCAATAGTTTGTACAAATACCTATTTCCCAATTTTGTCGCAGACCGACTACGCTCTTAAGTGTAATTAATTATTTCCAGATAACGCGCACGGCGAGGCAGAGAGCGCAGACTCGCGCACTTCTCAGTCCGACTCGTTGACTTCCAAACCCACGCCCAGCTCGGAGAATGCAGTCACCTCAGACAGTTCCAGGTATTGTATAGGTGGCCTAGTTTTTTTTTCTTCGGTGTACAGTCGCCATCACATACATAGGTACACTATAGATAGGTGCTCAAAAATATCGGCGCATGCACCCTAATGCCTTGAAAATAGGTGTGTTCCGATGTTTGTGAGCTGCTTGTTTGCTCCGATGTATGTGATGGCGACTGTACCTCGTATCGTCAGACCTTTTACACGTGCAGCCTGTGGACAAATTATACTAAGAAGGCGTTCAATGCCCTGCGCATCCAATATAATAACGGGTTCAGGATGCTGTTGGGGCTGCCCCGCTTTTGTAGCGCATCAGGTATGTTTGCGGAGTCACGTACTGATGGCTTCAGTGCAATAATACGTAAGAGAACCGCCTCCCTGATGCGCCGCGTGCGTGACAGCTCCAACAGCCTCGTGCGGTCTGGGGCTGGAGTCTCCTGCCCAGGGATTGTAACCGGTTACAAATTTACCGGTTACAGAACCGGTTAATTGATTAGGTTCCGTTCGAACTATTTGATTTGGGAGCCTTATTTCGGAGCGCTCTCTAACCGTTCACTCCGTGCTGCGAAACGGGATCAATGACCGCCGCTTCGTTGCGGGGCGCTGCGTAGGTACCTAGCTACAGTGTAGCTACCTACTCTGTTTATTCGATGAATTCGTTCGTGTTCCGCCGATGCTGACGCCCTAGTTTTCTGCTCGCCGCTCCTACTTTCGACGATAAAAATATTGAAATAAAATTTTCACACCTCTCATTCAGAAAAGTAAATTTTGGTCCCCGAACCAAAATGCTACTTTTCTGTTCAAGCTACTTTTTTAATTTATTCATTGGCTTGTAGCATTTACTCGTACGCGATGTGCCAATAGAATCTTAATAAAATTATCGACTTAATAAGTAATTTTTTGTTTGTTTTTTTTTTGTTCTTTTTGTTTGTTTTTTCTTGTTTTGTTTTGTTCTTTTTTTAGTTTTGTTTGTTTTTTTTTGTTTCGTTTGTTTTTTTGTTTCGTTTTTCTTGTTTTTTTGTTATTTTTTGTATTTTTGTTGTTTTATTTGTTTCGTTTGTTCGCTGTATTTAGGATTTTTGTTTTTGGGTGTTATTTGTTGTTTTTTTTTTATTTTTGTTCGTTTTTTTTAGTTAGTTCATTTTTAGTTTTTTTTGTTTGTTTTTTTATTTCGTTTGTTTGTTCGTTTTTTAGTTTGTTTGTTCGTTTTTTTTTGTATTTTTTGTTTTTTTGTTGTATTTTTGTTGTTTTTTTTGTTTCGTTTGTTGTTTTTGTTCGCTTTTTTTAGGATGTTTGTTTTTTTCGTTTTTTTTTGGTTTTTTTAGTTTGTTATGGTTCATTAAGTTTTTTTGTTTCGATGGATTTTTAGCTAGTAGTTTTTTTTTGTATTTTTTCGTTTTTGTTTTGTTCTGTTTTTGCTTTGTTTTTGTTTTTTATTTCGTTTTTTTTGTTTTTTGATGTTTTTTTGTTTTTTTTTTGTTTTGTTCGTTATTTAGTTTAGTTTGTTTTTTGTTAGTTTTTTTTGTATTTACTGTTGTTTTTTTTGTTTTTTGGTGTTTTTATTGTTTTATTTTTGTTCTATTTTTTTGGTTATTTTTTTTTTGTTGTTCGTTTTTTTGTTTTTTTTTCGTTCCTTGTTTCGTTATTTTTTTCGTGTTTGTTGTTTTTTTGTTCTTTTTTGTTTTGCTTTTCTTTTGTTTTTGTTTTGTTTGTTAGTTTTTTGCTGTTTTTGTTTTGTTTTTGTTTTTTTTTGTTTTTTTTTGCAAAGTATTTCCTCATAGTCAGAGTGAAAAGTTACAAGTGTCACTCAGGAGCAAAATTATTTTCGTCTTGGGCGTTAACACTTGAATCCCTCAACACGCTCAGGATTCAATACACCGCCCTCGCAGTAAATATACTATTTTGCTCCCTTGTGTACAAATAACTATAAAAATACAAAAAAAAACAACAAAAAATAACAAAAAAAAGAACAAAATAAAAGCAAAAATAACAAAAACAAAAAACTAAAAAAAACAAACCAAAAGGAACAAAACCAAAAAAAAACAAAAAACAAAAAAAACAGAAAAAAAAACAACAAAAATCAAAAAAAGAACAAAAAAACGAAACAAAATAATAAAAAAGAAAAAAAATACAAAAAAAAGAAAAATAATACAACGCATACAAAAAAAACAGAAAAACAAAACGAACAAAAATACAAAAAAGTAAAAAAAACAGCAAAAAAACCAAAACAAAAACAAAAAACAAAAAATAACAAAAAAAACGAAACTAAAAAGCGAAACAAAAAACAAACGAAACTAAAATACAAAAAACGAAAAAAAAAACTAAAATACAAAAAAAAACGGCAAAAAATTTAAACAAAATCAAGCAACAAGAAAAAACAAAAACAAAAAACAAAAAAAAACCAACAAAACAAAAAAAACTAAAAGAAAAACAAAAAAAACAACAAAAACTAAAACAAAAAAAAACAAATAAAAACAAAAACAAGAAAAAAACAAAAAAAAGAACCAAAAAAGAACAAAACAAAAAAAATATCCTTTATATATATATACATACATTGCACGTAGAATCGATGGCCGTTGGGCGGAAAGGTTCTCGAGTGGCGACCACGTACCGGAAGGCGCGGCGTGGGTAGGGAGTCCGCTGGATGCGGGTGGCGCAGGACCGGTCATTTTGGCACTCTTTGGGGGAGGCCTATGTCCAGCAGTGGACGTCTTTCGGCTGATATGATGATGATGATATATATATACGTTTGTCGATTACGATGAAATTACAATCGATTATTTTATCAAGATTCTATTGGCACATTGCGTAAATGCTACAAGCCAATGAATAAATTAAAAAAGTAGCTTGAACAGAAAAGTTGCATTTTGCTCCCTCTCGTCGGGGACCAAAACTTACTTTTCTGAATGAGAGGTGTGAAAAAATATATAACTCATTATATTTTTTTGGTCCCTACTTACGTCACAGGTTGCTAATGGCTCACTAATTATTTGGATAAGTACCTACCTACCTACTACCTATGCACGTTAGGTTTGCGATAGGGCATTTTACCATTTTGTCGAACAAATTGGTGTAAAGCCCCTGCTAGACGGTCGCCAACACGCCCCTCCGACCGGGTGACCTTGGTCCGCACCGACCGTGTAGACAGTTGTTTGGAGCTAAATTTCTTAAGCCCCTGATAGACGGTCGCCAACACGCCCCTCCGACCGGGCGACCTTGGTCCGCACCGACCGTGTAGACAGTTGTTTGGAGCTAAATTTCTTAAGCCCCTGATAGATGGTCGCCAACATGCCCCTTCGACCGGGCGACCTTGGTCCGCACCGACCGTGTAGACAGTTGTTTGGAGCTAAATTTCTTAAGCCCCTGATAGATGGTCGCCAACATGCCCCTCCGACCCGCGACCTTGGTCCGCACCGACCGTGTAGACAGTTGTTTGGAGCTAAATTTCTTAAGCCCCTGATAGACGGTCGCCAACATGCCCCTCCGACCGGGCGACCTTGGTCCGCACCGACCGTGTAGACAGTTGTTTGGAGCTAAATTTCTTAAGCCCCTGATAGACGGTCGCCAACACGCCCCTCCGACCGGGCGACCTTGTTCCGCACCAACCGTGTAGACAGTTGTTTGGAGCTAAAATTCATACTACAGCGGTCGGTGCCGACCAAGGTCGCTCGGTCGGAGTGGCGTGTTGGCGACCGTCTAGCAGGGGCTTAAGTACTTATACAATGTTTCGCAAATCATACTTGATGTTTTATGTAAGTCCTTACCTACCAGTGGCGGCGCGTGAAAATTTCCGATGGGCAACCCGGAACAAAATAAGTTATGAATGAGTTAAGAGTTTTTAACTATAGGCTTGCCTAAAAATAAATTTTAGGAAGGCCGGTGGGAATCGGCTTGGACGGGCGCTCCGCCACTATTACTTACTACAGTACCTACAATGTCAATATATGAACAGTATAAATACTTAGGTAAATTTGGGTACTTACTTAGTAAAATCGAATCTAATACTAATAATTTAAATGCCTGCACCAAATGTTTATATTAGCCCAATGGTTGAATGGTAGAGAATGCCTTATGGCATTAAGTCCGCCATTTACTTTTTTATATTGGGCAATAAAGTATAAATAAATAGTAATAATACTCAAGCGTCTATATATATAGCCAACTAATCCTGTATAAGCTTGCGACTCTAGCGAGCCAGCGAGCGGTCGTTCACCCGTACACGGAGAGAGCGCTCTCTAACCGGTAAATGGTACTTCGTTCCCTGTTTGCGCTCCGACATACGCTCCGGGGAGAGCGGTGTTCTTGCGAGCGTAACCTTTATTATGGGTTAGGCTCTCAAAATCTGGCTCTAACCGCTACGGCAAAATTAACCGGGTTACAATCCCTGCTCCTGCCTGCGCTGTGTGGAAGCACTGGGACTCGGTGCACATGAGAGGCTCTGTGTATAATATATTGTAGGTAATATTAGATTTAGGTACCTGACTAACTTAGGATAAGCAATTGTATATGTACTAATCACTATGGACATAGTCTGAAATAAAAAAAAAATAATTTGAATTTGTATCGTCGTTCGTCTCGTATAATTGTATTTCGTCACGGTCTTCCTAGGACTCATTCTTCATCATTCTTTTTCGATTTTGGTCTTTCGCCTAAATTATTTGCATACGTTCGATGTTGGTCACATTCGTAATTAGTTTAATTAGTTTTCAGTCTAATTCTAAGTTCGTTTCATTCGTTTTGTTTCTTGGTCGCTATTTTGTAACTGTCTTTTCCCGTCAATCTTAATTTATCATTACTAAATAATTTTTAACATAAGAGTTCTAAAAATAGCGGTCATATCTTGGTACCCCTAATAGAACGAGACGAGTTGCCAATAACGACAAAAAAAAAGAGAGACCAATAACGAATGTTGCTAAAGATAAAGTGCGAATGAAACTAAAAACGAGAGAGACAAACAAAAATATAGTTTTAGGAAGACCGTGACAAAATACGATTAAGATTTATTAAGAATGAGACAAGTTACAGAATTAGACTTAGGAAGATGGAGACATATAGCGAACAAGACGAATAAATAATGTTTGACGAATATAGAATGACACGAAAAACGAATTGAACGAAAAACGGATAGGACGAATTCAGAGTTGGGCGTTATCTAAATAATTATTTCAAATAAAATCATTTCAAATAAATCTATTCGAAGATAAATTCAATCACAAACAGTGCGTTGACAACTTTTTTATTTAGATAAATTATCTAGATAAAGATAACCGACCTCGTTTGTTATTGAAGTAAGCTTATAATAATAAATGTATACAGAATGTCACGTCGGGTCAAACCGTCATACTGACATTCATCTTTTATTTAAAATACCAACTAATTTATCTAGATAAAAATGAAACTGATCTAGATACATTCAAAATAACAAATGACGGATTATTTAGTTACTTCAAATAAAAGATGGTTTTTCGTAAATAGATAATTTTTGCCCAACTGTGGACGAATTACGCTGATACCATCTAGGAAACTGAATGTTTTTGTATGTGTCTGTGTATATTGACATGTGCCTTTTTATGCATTAAATAATTTGACTTCACTTAACTACTCAATAATAATTTAAACATTCCAGTTCTCTCAAATTGATTTGTTTATATCCAGGGACGTAGAGGCGAAATCGGAAGTGAAGCTACCCCAGCCAGTACTGCAAGCGTTGGAGACTATGGAGGCCGCCGTCAGCAAACACCTCGCCGAGCATCCGGACACGCCGGCGGCGCAGCTCACGGCCGCCAACGAGAAATATCTGCTGAGGTGAGCCTTCCGATTGCCCAAGCAGGCTTACTTAATAAGTTTCTGTCTAAAACGTCATTCTTGCTACAAGCTTTTACCCCCGACCGCTTTAGCCTAGTTGGTAATGACCCTGCCTACGAAGCAAGAGGTCCTGGGTTCGAATCCCGGTAAGGGCATTTATTTGTGTGATGAGCACGAATATTTGTTCCTGAATCATGGATTTTTCTATGTATTTAATTGTTTATTTATCTATATAAGTATGTTTATCTTCGTCTAGTACCCATAGTACAAGCTTTGCTTAGTTTGGGACTAGGTCGATTTGTGTAAGATTGTCCGCAAATATTTATTTATTTATTATTTTATTTATTGCCGACTGTACTTTTCTGTATACCATCATCAACTACTCATTGAGACGATTCTAACGAACCCAAACTGGATTATTTGTAATATGACGATGATGATGATGATTATGATTGTTCCAGCCTGGACGCAGCCCTGTCGAGCAGTTCCGCGTCGGTGCGCGTGCGCCGCGCCGCGTGGGGCCGCGCGGCGCGGCGGCTGCGCTCGTCGCGCGTCAAGCTGTTGCACCGTGTGCAGGCCCTGGTCAAGGCTCAAGCCGACACCCACACTAGTGAGTAACCATCCTTCAACAGCGTCTGACCCACAGAAAAATATTTTATTTAATCGTATGGCATACGTTATGTGGCCTTTGAGTTTGTCACTCTTTAGTACCACCCAGGGGACACGTGCAAGGTTGTGGTAGGTAGCTCCTGCGGACGCAAGTGACAGTTGTCCCCCCTTTGTCAAGTGAGTGGGAAACTCGTCTGTTAGAGGTTCTTAAGCTGCTCGAAGGCCTCTTACTCGGCTTAACGACTACTGTTATAGACAGCATCCGGGATCAATTGCTTAGCGTGCCTTCCAAAGCACGGAAGCGCTCATTTATAGTAACCGTTTACCAAAATGTATACTGACCGCTGTCATCTTTGCTTTACCTGCGTTATCGTTTCCGATTCGCTGGCGCCGCTGGGCTATGAACACTTGTTACGCACTACTTTAGAAGCGTTGATAGCACTGAATGCTGTAGCGCGGGCGGCGCGCGGTCACCAGCGGGCCCGGCGCCGCTGGGCTATGAACACTGGTTACGCACTACTTTAGAAGCGTTGATGATAGCACTGAATGCTGTAGCGCGGGCGGCGCGCGGTCACCAGCGGGCCCGGCGCCGCTGGGCTATGAACACTGGTTACGCACTACTTTAGAAGCGTTGATGATAGCACTGAATGCTGTAGCGCGGGCGGCGCGCGGTCACCAGCGGGCCCGGCGCCGCTGGGCTATGAACACTGGTTACGCACTACTTTAGAAGCGTTGATGATAGCACTGAATGCTGTAGCGCGGGCGGCGCGCGGTCACCAGCGGGCCCGGCGCCGCTGGGCTATGAACACTGGTTACGCACTACTTTAGAAGCGTTGATGATAGCACTGAATGCTGTAGCGCGGGCGGCGCGCGGTCACCAGCGGGCCCGGCGCCGCTGGGCTATGAACACTGGTTACGCACTACTTTAGAAGCGTTGATGATAGCACTGAATGCTGTAGCGCGGGCGGCGCGCGGTCACCAGCGGGCCCGGCGCCGCTGGGCTATGAACACTGGTTACGCACTACTTTAGAAGCGTTGATGATAGCACTGAATGCTGTAGCGCGGCCGGCGCGCGGTCACCAGCGGGCCCGGCGCCGCTGGGCTATGAACACTGGTTACGCACTACTTTAGAAGCGTTGATGATAGCACTGAATGCTGTAGCGCGGGCGGCGCGCGGTCACCAGCGGGCCCGGCGCCGCTGGGCTATGAACACTGGTTACGCACTACTTTAGAAGCGTTGATGATAGCACTGAATGCTGTAGCGCGGGCGGCGCGCGGTCACCAGCGGGCCCGGCGCCGCTGGGCTATGAACACTTGTTACGCACTACTTTAGAAGCGTTGATAGCACTGAATGCTGTAGCGCGGCCGGCGCGCGGTCACCAGCGGGCCCGGCGCCGCTGGGCTATGAACACTTGTTACGCACTACTTTAGAAGCGTTGATGATAGCATTGAATGCTGTAGCGCGGCCGGCGCGCGGTCACCAGCGGGCCCGGCGCCGCTGGGCTATGAACACTTGTTACGCACTACTTTAGAAGCGTTGATAGCACTGAATGCTGTAGCGCGGCCGGCGCGCGGTCACCAGCGGGCCCGGCGCCGCTGGGCTATGAACACTTGTTACGCACTACTTTAGAAGCGTTGATAGCACTGAATGCTGTAGCGCGGCCGGCGCGCGGTCACCAGCGGGCCCGGCGCCGCTGGGCTATGAACACTTGTTACGCACTACTTTAGAAGCGTTGATGATAGCATTGAATGCTGTAGCGCGGCCGGCGCGCGGTCACCAGCGGGCCCGGCGCCGCTGGGCTATGAACACTTGTTACGCACTACTTTAGAAGCGTTGATAGCACTGAATGCTGTAGCGCGGCCGGCGCGCGGTCACCAGCGGGCCCGGCGCCGCTGGGCTATGAACACTTGTTACGCACTACTTTAGAAGCGTTGATAGCACTGAATGCTGTAGCGCGGCCGGCGCGCGGTCACCAGCGGGCCCGGCGCCGCTGGGCTATGAACACTTGTTACGCACTACTTTAGAAGCGTTGATAGCACTGAATGCTGTAGCGCGGCCGGCGCGCGGTCACCAGCGGGCCCGGCGCCGCTGGGCTATGAACACTTGTTACGCACTACTTTAGAAGCGTTGATAGCACTGAATGCTGTAGCGCGGCCGGCGCGCGGTCACCAGCGGGCCCGGCGCCGCTGGGCTATG
This sequence comes from Epinotia brunnichana, assembly GCA_963854355.1. NCBI lineage: Eukaryota > Metazoa > Arthropoda > Insecta > Lepidoptera > Tortricidae > Epinotia > Epinotia brunnichana. The sequence continues at coordinate 31,970,674 of OY977944.1, forward strand.
AACACTTGTTACGCACTACTTTAGAAGCGTTGATAGCACTGAATGCTGTAGCGCGGCCGGCGCGCGGTCACCAGCGGGCCCGGCGCCGCTGGGCTATGAACACTTGTTACGCACTACTTTAGAAGCGTTGATGATAGCATTGAATGCTGTAGCGCGGCCGGCGCGCGGTCACCAGCGGGCCCGGCGCCGCTGGGCTATGAACACTTGTTACGCACTACTTTAGAAGCGTTGATGATAGCATTGAATGCTGTAGCGCGGCCGGCGCGCGGTCACCAGCGGGCCCGGCGCCGCTGGGCTATGAACACTTGTTACGCACTACTTTAGAAGCGTTGATAGCACTGAATGCTGTAGCGCGGCCGGCGCGCGGTCACCAGCGGGCCCGGCGCCGCTGGGCTATGAACACTTGTTACGCACTACTTTAGAAGCGTTGATAGCACTGAATGCTGTAGCGCGGCCGGCGCGCGGTCACCAGCGGGCCCGGCGCCGCTGGGCTATGAACACTTGTTACGCACTACTTTAGAAGCGTTGATAGCACTGAATGCTGTAGCGCGGCCGGCGCGCGGTCACCAGCGGGCCCGGCGCCGCTGGGCTATGAACACTTGTTACGCACTACTTTAGAAGCGTTGATGATAGCATTGAATGCTGTAGCGCGGCCGGCGCGCGGTCACCAGCGGGCCCGGCGCCGCCGGGCTATGAACACTTGTTACGCACTACTTTAGAAGCGTTGATGATAGCATTGAATGCTGTAGCGCGGCCGGCGCGCGGTCACCAGCGGGCCCGGCGCCGCTGGGCTATGAACACTTGTTACGCACTACTTTAGAAGCGTTGATGATAGCATTGAATGCTGTAGCGCGGCCGGCGCGCGGTCACCAGCGGGCCCGGCGCCGCTGGGCTATGAACACTTGTTACGCACTACTTTAGAAGCGTTGATAGCACTGAATGCTGTAGCGCGGCCGGCGCGCGGTCACCAGCGGGCCCGGCGCCGCTGGGCTATGAACACTTGTTACGCACTACTTTAGAAGCGTTGATAGCACTGAATGCTGTAGCGCGGCCGGCGCGCGGTCACCAGCGGGCCCGGCGCCGCTGGGCTATGAACACTTGTTACGCACTACTTTAGAAGCGTTGATAGCACTGAATGCTGTAGCGCGGCCGGCGCGCGGTCACCAGCGGGCCCGGCGCCGCTGGGCTATGAACACTTGTTACGCACTACTTTAGAAGCGTTGATAGCACTGAATGCTGTAGCGCGGCCGGCGCGCGGTCACCAGCGGGCCCGGCGCCGCTGGGCTATGAACACTTGTTACGCACTACTTTAGAAGCGTTGATAGCACTGAATGCTGTAGCGCGGGCGGCGCGCGGTCACCAGCGGGCCCGGCGCCGCTGGGCTATGAACACTTGTTACGCACTACTTTAGAAGCGTTGATGATAGCATTGAATGCTGTAGCGCGGCCGGCGCGCGGTCACCAGCGGGCCCGGCGCCGCTGGGCTATGAACACTTGTTACGCACTACTTTAGAAGCGTTGATAGCACTGAATGCTGTAGCGCGGCCGGCGCGCGGTCACCAGCGGGCCCGGCGCCGCTGGGCTATGAACACTTGTTACGCACTACTTTAGAAGCGTTGATAGCACTGAATGCTGTAGCGCGGCCGGCGCGCGGTCACCAGCGGGCCCGGCGCCGCTGGGCTATGAACACTTGTTACGCACTACTTTAGAAGCGTTGATAGCACTGAATGCTGTAGCGCGGCCGGCGCGCGGTCACCAGCGGGCCCGGCGCCGCTGGGCTATGAACACTTGTTACGCACTACTTTAGAAGCGTTGATAGCACTGAATGCTGTAGCGCGGCCGGCGCGCGGTCACCAGCGGGCCCGGCGCCGCTGGGCTATGAACACTTGTTACGCACTACTTTAGAAGCGTTGATAGCACTGAATGCTGTAGCGCGGGCGGCGCGCGGTCACCAGCGGGCCCGGCGCCGCTGGGCTATGAACACTGGTTACGCACTACTTTAGAAGCGTTGATGATAGCATTGAATGCTGTAGCGCGGGCGGCGCGCGGTCACCAGCGGGCCCGGCGCCGCTGGGCTATGAACACTGGTTACGCACTACTTTAGAAGCGTTGATGATAGCATTGAATGCTGTAGCGCGGGCGGCGCGCGGTCACCAGCGGGCCCGGCGCCGCTGGGCTATGAACACTGGTTACGCACTACTTTAGAAGCGTTGATGATAGCATTGAATGCTGTAGCGCGGGCGGCGCGCGGTCACCAGCGGGCCCGGCGCCGCTGGGCTATGAACACTGGTTACGCACTACTTTAGAAGCGTTGATGATAGCATTGAATGCTGTAGCGCGGGCGGCGCGCGGTCACCAGCGGGCCCGGCGCCGCTGGGCTATGAACACTGGTTACGCACTACTTTAGAAGCGTTGATGATAGCATTGAATGCTGTAGCGCGGGCGGCGCGCGGTCACCAGCGGGCCCGGCGCCGCTGGGCTATGAACACTGGTTACGCACTACTTTAGAAGCGTTGATGATAGCACTGAATGCTGTAGCGCGGGCGGCGCGCGGTCACCAGCGGGCCCGGCGCCGCTGGGCTATGAACACTTGTTACGCACTACTTTAGAAGCGTTGATAGCACTGAATGCTGTAGCGCGGCCGGCGCGCGGTCACCAGCGGGCCCGGCGCCGCTGGGCTATGAACACTGGTTACGCACTACTTTAGAAGCGTTGATGATAGCATTGAATGCTGTAGCGCGGGCGGCGCGCGGTCACCAGCGGGCCCGGCGCCGCTGGGCTATGAACACTGGTTACGCACTACTTTAGAAGCGTTGATGATAGCATTGAATGCTGTAGCGCGGGCGGCGCGCGGTCACCAGCGGGCCCGGCGCCGCTGGGCTATGAACACTGGTTACGCACTACTTTAGAAGCGTTGATGATAGCATTGAATGCTGTAGCGCGGGCGGCGCGCGGTCACCAGCGGGCCCGGCGCCGCTGGGCTATGAACACTGGTTACGCACTACTTTAGAAGCGTTGATGATAGCATTGAATGCTGTAGCGCGGGCGGCGCGCGGTCACCAGCGGGCCCGGCGCCGCTGGGCTATGAACACTGGTTACGCACTACTTTAGAAGCGTTGATGATAGCATTGAATGCTGTAGCGCGGGCGGCGCGCGGTCACCAGCGGGCCCGGCGCCGCTGGGCTATGAACACTGGTTACGCACTACTTTAGAAGCGTTGATGATAGCATTGAATGCTGTAGCGCGGGCGGCGCGCGGTCACCAGCGGGCCCGGCGCCGCTGGGCTATGAACACTGGTTACGCACTACTTTAGAAGCGTTGATGATAGCATTGAATGCTGTAGCGCGGGCGGCGCGCGGTCACCAGCGGGCCCGGCGCCGCTGGGCTATGAACACTGGTTACGCACTACTTTAGAAGCGTTGATGATAGCATTGAATGCTGTAGCGCGGGCGGCGCGCGGTCACCAGCGGGCCCGGCGCCGCTGGGCTATGAACACTGGTTACGCACTACTTTAGAAGCGTTGATGATAGCATTGAATGCTGTAGCGCGGCCGGCGCGCGGTCACCAGCGGGCCCGGCGCCGCTGGGCTATGAACACTGGTTACGCACTACTTTAGAAGCGTTGATGATAGCATTGAATGCTGTAGCGCGGGCGGCGCGCGGTCACCAGCGGGCCCGGCGCCGCTGGGCTATGAACACTGGTTACGCACTACTTTAGAAGCGTTGATGATAGCATTGAATGCTGTAGCGCGGCCGGCGCGCGGTCACCAGCGGGCCCGGCGCCGCTGGGCTATGAACACTGGTTACGCACTACTTTAGAAGCGTTGATGATAGCATTGAATGCTGTAGCGCGGGCGGCGCGCGGTCACCAGCGGGCCCGGCGCCGCTGGGCTATGAACACTGGTTACGCACTACTTTAGAAGCGTTGATGATAGCATTGAATGCTGTAGCGCGGCCGGCGCGCGGTCACCAGCGGGCCCGGCGCCGCTGGGCTATGAACACTGGTTACGCACTACTTTAGAAGCGTTGATGATAGCATTGAATGCTGTAGCGCGGCCGGCGCGCGGTCACCAGCGGGCCCGGCGCCGCTGGGCTATGAACACTGGTTACGCACTACTTTAGAAGCGTTGATGATAGCATTGAATGCTGTAGCGCGGGCGGCGCGCGGTCACCAGCGGGCCCGGCGCCGCTGGGCTATGAACACTGGTTACGCACTACTTTAGAAGCGTTGATGATAGCATTGAATGCTGTAGCGCGGCCGGCGCGCGGTCACCAGCGGGCCCGGCGCCGCTGGGCTATGAACACTGGTTACGCACTACTTTAGAAGCGTTGATGATAGCATTGAATGCTGTAGCGCGGCCGGCGCGCGGTCACCAGCGGGCCCGGCGCCGCTGGGCTATGAACACTGGTTACGCACTACTTTAGAAGCGTTGATGATAGCATTGAATGCTGTAGCGCGGGCGGCGCGCGGTCACCAGCGGGCCCGGCGCCGCCTCGTCGCCGCGCCGACACGCCGTGACCCACGTTGGTGCTAGCGGCGCGCGTGCCACGCCCACATCGCCATTCTATACTATTCAATGTTTTGTGCTCTGACCCCAGCCCGGGAGCCCCTTTACAATAGGATAGGAGGAACGTTGTGGACAGAAACCTCGGAGCATAGAATACTGGAGAAAGGAGGCGCCGCCGGCGGCCGCGTCGCAGTTGTTAGCTCAATGGGCATACTCTGCCGCTAGTTCACCTTCCGTTGTCACCGAGTGTGCACGCGTGCTGCGAGCAGAGAATATTACGTTTCTTCCCAAAATAGTAGGTCTGAAGTAGCCATACATAACACAAGCCTTAGTATGAGGCTAATTCGATGAGTGTAAGATTGTCCGCTAATATTTATTTATATTTGTTCAGTAACTTAAGCGTTACAAACAAACATACACAGACTGCTAAAATCAGAACCCTAATTCATTTGCCATGGTAAGTAGAAACTAAACATGTAATATTCAATTAACAATAACTAAACTTGAATAATACATTAAGGACTTACCTAATGGGGAATGGATGAAAATTTTAGAAGTGCCTGTTTCTTTTTTTGTGATAGGAATAACCTTCCTTAGCACCAGAAAAAAGTTGCAGACTTGTCAGCTGCGTCAATTATTTTTGAAAAATATAAACAGTTTCCTCACTCACGTTTTGTGGTTAGGACGGCGAATGAGACACTTTCCTTGATCCGTCTCATATTACAAAAAATATTTTAAATCATCAATATCATTGCCAGTGTCAGTTTACCACGGATTTTTATGATATTTTTTTGTAATATGAGACGGATCACGCAAAATGTCTTATTTGGCGTACTAAACCCAAAACGTAAGTGAGTAAAGTGTTTATATTTTTCAAAAATTATTGACGCATCTGAAAAGTCTGCAACTTTATTCTAGTGCTAAGGAAGGTTATTCCTATCACAAAAAAAAAATCAGGCATTTCTAAAATTTTCATCCATTCCCCATTGTCTGTGACTCAGATCGCAGGTATTTGCCGCCCGGCGATACATTTTTTAGGGTTCCGCACCTTTCTTTATTACCGCCCTTGGTAAGGAAGCGGGATTTCCCGCACTCGTAGCGTGCGGTAATTGCTACTTAATGGCCAGATGTGACGTAAAAATCATTCCGTCGTTACAGTTTTAACAAAACGCTATTGTTTTTCTAGAAGTTCCTGTCTCTACAATTGCTCAACCTACTCCTACCTCTGCCAGTACAACTTCCACTGCCACTGCCACTCCGACTGCCACTGCCACTCCGACTGGCACTCCGACTGCCACAGCGAACAACAAACGGAAATACTCGGACGAAACTGATAAAGATATTAGCAGACTCACTGCCGAGGAGAGAGAAGTTAAAATTGTCGACACTTTAAAAAGGTGAGAACATTTGTTCCGGTCAATCCATACAAACAAATTACGAAAATGTGCTTTGAAAACGCACAAGAGTGGGGAACTTATCCTATTTTATTTTATTACAAGCTTTTATTTACTTTCACCTGTCCCGTTGTCTGTCCGTAATCAAATCTTGCAAGTTAAATTTGATCCAATTCCCGGTTTCCGATTGAGCTGAAATTTTGCATGCATACGTATATCGCATGACAATGCAATATTATGATGACATGGAGCTGATCTGATGCTGGAGCTGGAAGCTGGCCATAGGAACTCCGCAATAAAACGAAAACGACACAACCCCATCGAGTTTGGGCTCGTTAGAATCGTCCCAATGAGTAGGTTGATGATGGTATAAATTCTTGTACCAAAAATTAAAATTTTGACAGAAACTTGTTTATCTTGACATGTTCGTTTGTTATTGTGGGACGAATCTTGGAACTGAATTTTGAACCAGTTAATCTCACATTGCACGTAGAACCGATGGCCGTTGGGGCGGAAATATTATCTCGTGGCGACCGCGTACCGGCGCGGCGCGGCGTGAGTAGAGGCCCCCCACAAGGTGACCTGGTAAAGGTCGCGGGAGTCCGCAGGACCGGTCATTTTGGCGCTCTTTGGGGGAGGCCTATGTCCAGCAGTGGACGTCATTCGGCTGATATGATGATGACGATGTTAACCTCAACCGATTGAGCTGAAATTTTGGGTATCAGTATAATAGTTTTAATGACAATTCAATATGATGGCACCATCAAACTGATCTGATGATGAAGACCGAAGGTGGCCATGGGAATTCAGTACTTAAGGCGACGTGAGCTCCAAAACCTGATTTTTAAAAAATCGTAGCTTTTGTTTGGATTATAACATGGCTGCTCTAAATTTAATTAGCAATCTTGAGGCCTTTTTCGAGGGAAATCAGCTATTCGAATCCTGAGTTTTTGACTTGCGCTTGATAGAAAAAAATCACGAACATAGGTCTAAAATACACTTAAAAAAATCATAACAAATTATGCACAACAGCTAAACATATTAAAATTGGTTCTAAAAATCGGCAATGTCATGTTTGAGGGAAATCAGCTATTACTTTTTTATTTATTAAAATGCACAAAAAATTAAAATTAAAAAACATGATATCCGCGCTTCCAAACACGCACTTCCATCTCGCTCACGCTTATGCTCAGTGAGAGGGAGAGAAGACCACGAACCTACGTCCCCTTAACCGACGTAACTCCGTTGAGTTTGGGCTCGTTAGAATCGTCTCAATGAATAGTTGATGATGGTATACACGTATACAACATTATTCATCAGCATATAAACCCCAGAGGTTTCCGCTGGTGAAAAAATGTATACCAAAATGTACTACTCAGATTATATTGGTCAATAAATTAAAAAAAAAAAAAACATGAAATTTTTGTCAGAAACTTATTAATATTGTATTTATTTTCAGACTAAAAGCCTTGATAGACGACCGAACACCTGCTATGATGGCCAGTTATCAGGCCGAATGTGACAGGGTCATGGAAGAGAGGTGAGTTAATTATAATAGTACATTATGATACAAGTGTGCTAAGTTGGTCATTACAAGGCGAAGGCTTAATGGAGACGAGAAGTGTAATGACCAATGCTCACGTGTTTCATACGACGTTTTTCAACACATTTGCGAGGAAAAAAAAAATTAAAATGTTAAAAGATATGTAATGAAAAGGCACTAGTGCGATAATGTAATGTAAAAGTCACGGCATGGGTAATATTCTGCATTATTTTGCTAATATTTAAAAAGATATGTAATGAAAAGGCACTAGTGCGATAATGTAATGTAAAAGGCACGGCATGGGTAATATTCTGCATTATCAGTGTAAATACGCTGTAATAAGACCTACTTTACGAGCAGGTGTGTTGAAAATATTATAATAATAACATCACAACACGAGTATGTTCTATAGAAAAGTTGCCGGGTCTCTTCTGCCTGGTTGTGATAAACTCTGAAATTATTTGACCCATTTGGATGCAGTTTTTAACCGACTTCAAAAAAGGAGGAGGTTCTCAATTCGTCTGTTTTTTTTTATGTGTGTTTGTTACGCGATAAATGGGTAATTTATGAACCGATTTGAAAAAAAAACTGTGTTTGAAAGCATATACTTCCAGATTGGTCCCGTTGTCACCAAAATCCAGTTCTGATGATGGGATCCTGGAGAAATCGAGGGAACTCTTCAAATTTTATAGGCAAACTTGAAGCAATTTGGCTACTGATTTGAAGTTGGTTAAAACTTTGTTTTGAAAAGTACATTATCATTGCAGTGTAGTCTTGGGGATAGTTGAAGTATAATAATTCCTGTATTCGTTTATTCCACAACTTCTTTATACTGGATTGTTGCGAGGCGAGTAGTCGATATACATACGAGTATACAGCGATTTAGCTGTACTGTACCACGAACGTCGAAACTCGTAATATATCCGTCTCTGTTGAAAGTAAGAAAGAAAGGAAATACGTTTATTTTTAAATTAATGGCGCGTTCTGAAGCTGCCTGGATGGTATTCGTTCTCCAAAAAAATATGGGAACTATGTTTTTGTGGGGGACTGGGATAGAGAGATGTCCTTGAAATATCTCGAGTTTGCAGTAAGGGTACACCCGGCAGTATGAAAAGACAGTGCGGCGCGGTATTGAAAATTAAAAAGCAACTTTTCCTCACTGAGTGAGCTAAAACGTATTTTGCTCACTGTTTTCTCGCATCAAATCGGCTTGTTCGAGCTGCTGAGGTGAAAAAAATATTAAAATTTTCTAAAAACATTATATTACTTCTATGTGAAGCTTTTTGTTCTGTACTCAACAGTGTCAACAGTGAATTTTAACGGAAGTAAAATCAAATCCCATAAAAAGCATTCCATGTAAAAAATAGGCCAAGTCTCGAAACTCGTTCACAGTAAATAGTGGTGAAATATTTCGTAGAGCCAAGTCAGGCCTTCTTATTTCTTTATTTGCTTGCTAAATAAAATTTTGCAACTTGGGAATCACACCACTTTACTGCATTTACCTAACCTACTAATTTTTGCATAGGTACCGAAAGGTTGAACACGCCAAAACGAGGGCATATTAAATAGTCAATAAAAACATAATCAAGTACAATTAATAATATACATATATATTACATTGGCTTACACTACTATCGTACATTTATAAACATACCGATATGTTTTAATTATGCTTTGAATACGCCATTGCCCTCACTTTGCGTCGGATGCGGCTCATCAAGTTTAGCACGGCATTGTCAGGGTACTTTTTACCAGCCCAAGTCCATGTTTTTTGCAAATCAGCCACGGAATTGATTTGCCCGCCCTTCTTTTTTAATATCCCTTTCATTATGGACCAATATTCCTCGATAGGCCTGAGTTCAGGGCAATTAGGAGGATTGCAGTTTTTAGGTACCACAGCAACACCATTCTGTTTGTACCAGTCTGACACAGCTTTGGCATAGTGACAGCTTGCAAGATCAGGCCAAAACAATGGTTGCGAATTATGATTTCTTAGAAACGGTAAAAGTCGCTTCTCCAACATTTTTTTTTGTAAATTTCATTGTTTACAGTGCCTGTAGTGATAAATGATCGTTTTTTTTTTTACCGCAGCTGCAAATAGCTTGCCAAAGCAAGTACTTTTTCGGAAACTTGGACCTCTTTTTTAACTTACAGTCCTCAGGAGCATTTTTGCGACTCGTACTAGTATAAAACTTCTGGCCTGGTATATGTTTAAAGTCAGCTTTTATGTACGTTTCGTCGTCCAACACGATGCATTAAAATTTTGTTAAGAAATTGTCGTATAACTTTCTTGCCCTTCGTTTGGCCGTCAAATTCTGCTGAGCATTGCGGTCAGGTGCAGCTTGAGCCTTGTACGACCTTAACCCAGCTCTTGTCTTTACTTTTTGTACATAAGATTGTGACATTTGTACCTTTTTAGCGACATCGCGAGACGAGATCTTCGGATTTGTGTTAAAAAGCTGTAAAAGTCTTGGCTTCTTTTTTTTTATGTCTTATGCCTTGCTTTCCGCCAGTACCTGGCTTCCGTTCTACAGTCAACCGTTCCCGGAACTTTTTTTAAAACAGAACAAACAGTGGATTGTGGATATTTCAATAACTTTGCTAGTGCTCTGTAGCTTACAAGGGGATTTTCTGTGTGCTTGAGCAAAATCATTTCACGCTGCTGAAGTTCAGGGCTCTCCATCGTGAAAACGAATGTATGAAGTGATATGCTGTTATAATATTTTTGGTTCATCATACTATGGAGTTTATAAATATATTACTAAATAGTTTTTATAGTCGTAAATTAAAAAAAATATAAGTACATAGGTATGTATGCCCACGTTTTGGCGTGTTCAACCTTTATAACTATGTAAGTGTGATTGCCAAGTCACAAAATTTTATTTAGCAAGCAAATAAAGATTAATAAGAATGCCACTTGGCTCTACGAAATATGTCACCACTTTTTACTGTGAACGAGTTTCGAGACTTGGCCTATATTTTACATGGAATGTTTTTTTATGGGATCTCATTTCTTTTTGTAGACTTTGTATCAAAATTTTATTTTACCCACCGCAAATAACGTTTGTATAGTTTTGTAATCGCATGTATTTGTATAGGATTACAACCTTACTTATGCAGTTTTTATATCTCTAAAACGTGACTGAAATTGCAATAGTTTTAGGTTTTTTTATGAGTTATATTGGATATTAGGCTAAAAACCAATTACGTTTGAAATTTGGAGATTGTGGGTCTGCTAGAAATACCTTAGAATTAGCGTGATCATTATCAGTGAGTATGTCAGTGACAAAACTAACGAACATTGACGGACAATAGTTCTTAAACTAAAAGTTCAAATTGAATGTTATTGATATTATATGTTAGCCATATTATGCCCTACATGTTCCTGAAAATTCAGGGTTCTAGCTTTAGCCAGCACAAAATTACAGGTTGTTGAAAATGGCCTGAATGGCTTCGAGAAAAGGATGGTACGGCCGTGCCTCTTTGTTTTGCTCAGCAGATTCATGTTTCCAATGTGTTAACAGCCATTAGACCCATACATGTTACACATCAAATTAAAGATAATTTAATACACTACATTGCCTTATTTACCTTTTTTGGTAATGTACACAAGATATTTCGTAAAAACTTGATTTAAAAAAAAAGTATCACAAAAAATTTGGAAATTTTACAATATTTCTTTAATTACTAATTAACCGTTGACTTTACCGATACAATATAGAAACAAAATTTCAAGCACACATTTAAGGCTTTGGTTTAAAAAAAAGAAATGAAATCAGACGATTACTTCTCCAGTTATGGTTGCTTTTTTAAAACTCAATATCCGCCATCTTGGATTGGCGGCCATTTTCGTTAGCTAACATTTTGAAAAAAAAAAAAACATTTTGAGATGGCAATCATGGTTTTTCAACATTATGCATCATAATAAACCTATTTAACTGCTGTGAAAAGGAAATTTGGTACCCCCAAATTATACCGATATCTTGGCTGGCCCATGGACTACTCCAGCCGTATTTGTTATTCACAAATTATATTTCGTGAAAATGACAGTTTTCTCAATTTTCTTGTCTGTCACATGTTCGTAGTTATAAAACCGTAATGAATAATGATAGCTTTTTGCAAAGAGTTTATCAAACCAACAAAACACTTCACCACTATTATTGAACTGAAATTTTCGACCTTATTGCATTATGAATGTTCTAACAACATTTGAAGAAAATGAATCCTAAATCAAAGCTCGAGACTGTACGAGCGATGTTTGATATTCGCGGCAGCAGCTTAGATGTAATTACTTTGCCTGGTTGGAGAATAGTTGTTCAGTCAGCATGGCGCCCCTTACACTAGGGGATATATAAAGGTACCCTGTTGAGGCCAATTTAAACGAATATTGCCGACGTGCCCATAATATGTTCTGGTGTAATTTTTGCCTTTAAATTTCCAGAAAGAAAGTCCAAATAGCGTCCGACGGGCGACCCATAGAGAAGCGTCTCCCAAAGCGCCGCTTCCCTTGGTGCCCGCGCAGCCGCTCCCTGCTGGCGCGGCTGACGCGGCTCGCGGGCGGTCAGGACGCGGCGGCCGCGCTGCTGGTGCGGCGCGCGCTGCCGCTGTTCCCTTTGGGCTTCGTGAGGATGCCCACGTTGCTGCGACAGGCCGAGTGAGTAACACACCACACCATACCATACCAAATAGCGTCCGACGGGCGACCCATAGAGAAGCGTCTCCCAAAGCGCCGCTTCCCGTGGTGCCCGCGCAGCCGCTCGAAAATCTGAGCAAACCACAACAATCTTATCCTCCGAGTAGATCACAGAACTCCTCTTGGGCCAGGACTGATTCAGAAAAAGCAGAGGTTTTTGCAGCACATCTTGCTGCAGTCTTTACGCCAAACGGGAGTCCAGCCGATGAGTCTGACATCGACGCTGTCCTTCATCAGATGAAGATCCTGATCATCAACTCACCATCATCAGACTCATCTGAGTCTTCCAATAACTCCAACCTCACCGAGGGAAATTGCTAAGGATAGAGGCGCTAGAGTCTGGGAAAGCACCGGGATATGATCTGAACCGACTGTATCGAAAAATCTGACCAGAAAGGGTATCGTCCTTCTTTCATCCCTATACAACGCAATCTTCAGAACCTCCCAATTCCCGGGCCCCTAGAAAATTTCACAAGTAGTGATGATTCATAAACCAGGAAAGCCGGAACATAAACCATCATCATATCGGACAATAAGCCTAACACCCCTACTTTCTAAACTGTGGGAAAGCATATTCCTTGTCAGACTCAAAACATTATTGGAAGACTGCGCTGTTATTCCAATCGAAGAAACGTAGATAATTTTGTTCGTTATTTGTTTAATGTTATTTGGAATGAGGTCACTCAGTGACTACATTAGTCCGACTGAACGACGCACATGACGTGAACTGGTTGAGTATAAAGTAGGACTCATAATTATCTGACGTAATATGCTCTCTAAATAACTTTTCTCCTCTCTTTTCAGTCTCAGCAAAGAACTGAAAGTCGCCGATGTGAAGCGACAGCGTTCCGGCTCGCAATCCACTCCAGCGCCCGCTGCGGCGCACACGACGCTCCCCACTACGGCGCCCGCCACGCTCCCCGCGCCGCTGCCCGCGCAGCCCGAGCCCATACAGTTCCCCAGCTCGCTCACCGTTACCACCAGCGTCAAGCCCGCAGACGCTGAAGAAGACAAGAAAACTGTCTCCGTCTTCGGCTCCATAGTCAACTCCTTCTCGCTTAGCAAGGACTTGATTGTTGAAGTGGAAAAGAAGGAAGCACCTGAGAAGAAGGAGGACATAATACCCAACAATGTAGGCAGCATAACTATTACTCCGGTTGTCCCAAAGGAGAAGAAACCCAGTCCACCTGCGGAGAAAATGAAGGAGCCGCTGCTGAGGATTAAAACGCCAGCGGTCCTCAACGAGATGGCCAAGAAAGACAAGCATAAACACAAAGAAAAGCATTCAAATGTGAAAGAGAAGAGAGTCGATACTCCCCTGCACGTCGACACGAGCCATCAACCAAACAAGAAGGAACCAACGCCCAGTCCAACGTTGACTAAAGAGGAGTTGACAAAGAAGAAGATAGAGAGTATGAGAGTGGCGGAGAACAACATCCCCCGACCTGCCCTAGTCCCCGTCCACCATTCTCCCACCTTCGCTAAACCCGACAAGAGGCCCCCCGAAGTGAAAAAGAAGAAGGAAATTGTGATCATATCGGACCTGGATCCGTTAGGTGATGTGCAGCAAGAGTCAGTGGTAGCCGTAGACGATAGTAGCAGTGATGTGGAAGTGATAGAGGACCCTAAAGACAAAATTGAACAGTGTGAAGTGCCTTTGAAAGACAAAGTGGATCACAGGAAGGACGCGAAACATAAAGAAAGTGGGAAAGGGACGGAGAATCATCGGAGGGAGAAGGATGAGGGGCTCGAGGATGATATTCACACGGTTATGAGGAATTTGAGAGAAATGGAGGTTAGTCGTTTTCATTAATGCTTATAAATTAAGGTCGACACGCACAGACAGCGGTGGCGGCGCGGAGGCGGTACCGGTTGTAATGTTCGAGCTAATATGAAAGGGTCCGCACAGAATACCGCGCCGCGCCGCGTCCCGCCGCGAAAAAAGGAATTTTTGACAGAAAATTATGTCAGTTATTGTTGTCGATAAGACATCCGTCACTCTCGCACACTTGTCGGAACGCGACAGATGAAGTCATCTGTCCCGTTCCGACGAGCTGTCCCGTACAAACGCATGTATATCTCTGTCTATAGAGTTATCTTTGCAATTTTAATTGGAATATTATAATTCTAACCATAACTTGAATCTATCGTCGCAGAAAAAGGAACTCCTAAACTTACCAATTTTCTTAAAAATTCGTATTCGTACGGGACAACGGTGGAATTTTCCGCAGAATACTCCTATAAGTGATAAAATGCCAATTATGCTACGCCCGCTGTATGCTATTCTAAGAGCTGGGTTAAAAGCGATAATTTTGTCATTTTATACAAGCTTTTATTTAGCTCACCCCATTTGTTTTATTATTTCTTGGGTCAAATATAGTAATTGAAATATCACCCTCTTCCTGTTCCTGTCAACCGATTGATCTGAAATTTTGCACGCATATGTATATCGCATGACAATGCAATATTATGATGACATGGAGCTGATCTGATGCTGGAGCTGGAAGCTGGCCATAGGAACTCCGCAATAAAACGACACAACCCCATCGAGTTTGGGCTCGTTAGAATCGTCTCAATGAGTAGTTGATGATGGTATGCAGAAAAGTACAGTCGGCAATAAAAGCTTGTACCAAAAATGAAATATTTGACAGAAACTTGTTCTACAGCAGAATTAAAATTAATTGGTATTCTTCCTGAGCACCTTGTATAATCAATGTACTATTGAACCAACTGAATCATGACCCACCATAGAACCTTGTTACAGTAAACGAACATACGCACTATCATATGACGTTAATACGTCAGTTAATTGTGACAAGGTTCCATGGTGGGTCATCATTCAGTTGGTTCGATAGTACTTTCGCGATGGATGTAGGCTATATTTAAATCCCATGGCATCCAAATTACATGATAAATAAAAAAATAAATAAAGCCTATGTACAATCAACCAATTTGATTCCTAGGCTACCGTAGAACCTTATTATTTTTTTTATTTTTTTTTTGTAAAGGAAATCTGAGTACCGGGTACCCAATCATCGGGGAATGACTGGGTTAAGTGGTATTTCTATCCACTAAAAACTCCACGGCGGCCGGCATCTGCGCTCTCATGCGGAGGACTCCAGGATCACATTCTTAACGCACTGGAGCCCTCCTCTTGGCTCGTCCTAGGATGATGAAGGTCGCCTTCCCTGGGGTTTTTAGGCCACCGTAGAACCTAATCATTTTAACTGCTACATAGCGACGCAATAATCCTAGCAACCCATATTGTCAAAGCATTTACAACGGCAAGGTTCTATGATGGCCTAGGAATCAAATTGGTTGACTGTAAAATCACAAAGGTCCATTCTACATACTGATGAAAGAGTTCTTGAAATCGAATGATTTATTCCGGAGATAAACTCCAAAATGGATGTGATTATAGAAAATGTGAGAGTCCTATTACATTTTCCGTTCCCTTCCTTTCCAGGTCCCAAAGAAGTTCAACTTCCGTTCTGTTACGTTAGTAGCCATTATTTAAGTTTCTATAGTTTTTTGTTATCTTATCACTAAAAAAATATACATTTGAGTCTGTATTTTGTGTAGTAATGACCATACTTTGACATTTATAGATATCTAAAGATAAAAAAAACTGTTATTGTTAGAGATATAATTTACTTTGAAAACAAAGTTTTAACCGACTTCAAATCAGTAGCCAAATTGCTTCAAGTTTGCATATAAATTTTGAAGAGTTCCCTCGATTTCTCCAGGACCCCTTCATCAGAACTGGATTTTGGTGACAACGGGACCAATCTGGAAGTACATGCTTTTAAACAAAGAAAAAAATTTCAAATCGGTTTATAAAAAATACAGAGAGTTATCGCGTAACAAACACAAAAAAAACACGAATTGAGAACCTCCTCCTTTTTTGTTTGAAGTCGGTTAAAAATACAATAAATAATTAATGATTGTACAGATATCTCACTGAAGCGAGTTTATCATACTTGTATGCGTAAGCTCTGGAGCTCAGTGTACCCTTAGTAATCACTGGCGAATTGAATGATATACGTGAAAATAGATTGCTCACTCAAGTTAGATTTTATGGATCAAATTATACATTGAACTTGCATCTAGACTCTACTTTAAAATCTTCATCAAGTTTTCATTTCATGTTTCAGCATTCACAAGAAACCCCAAAATACAACAATTCTTTTGGAGGAGTTATAACCAGTGGTAAGCGTCTGTTTTTATTACATTATATCGTATAACTAGAATATAAAATTAGGAATCTGTATCACACAATGCCACGTTTACATGTGGGTATCGTCCCATTTAGGCACATTCTATGCAATAATGCGAATTACTTTAGCCTATTAAAATTTATTTATTTAAAACAGAGTTTGTATGAAATAAAACAAATTCAACTTTTAAAATGCTGTTTTATCCGGGTCTAACGCGATATTTATTTACCTTTATTTCTGACGTTTCGACACGGGTCTGTGCGCGGATACTGTGAGTGTTGTGTGTCGTGCCCTAGACAATGGGCTTGTGACCTTAAATTTGTTTACGATGCCATTCGAACCAGTTTGACAAATGTTTGTATGGAAGCAACTACATTTAAAGGACATTAATACCCAAAAAATCGAGTTAAAGACGGACCTCGCTGACAGCAGCCGAAACGCTTCATACTCATATTCATACTCATTTATTCATAAAATATAAAAATTTACATGTCAAAATAGAATTATAATATGTCAAATGAATTTGATTATTCAACTTGTATAACATAACAATATTTAGGTATTAGTAACAAAATGTCAAAATTAGAATTATAATATGTCAAATTAATGAATTTGATTATTCAATTAATATAACATAACAATATTTAGGTATGAATAACAAAATGTCAACATTATACAATGATTAAAATTATTATTATTACCAATATTTTATATATACTCCTTTAAATTATAAAAAGCTTTATCATACTGATTGGCTTTAAAGTATGACGTCACACCGTGCAATTTGTACTAACCTTTGCATGGAAAATTAAGTAAATTGCTGTTTCGGTCGCGAAATACTGCGTTTTGGTCCATAGTTGTCATACAAATTTGTTTCTATAAAAGTGTAAGGATTATATTGGTACCTTTTAATTTACTCTTGGACAATAAATAAAAAAACTTTTTTTTCTTAACTTTCAAGGTTTATATCTTTTTAAGATTTGAATTATATTTTGTAATTTATACTTTATAACAATCATTTGATGGTTTACTATCTATTTAGCAACACGACGTTATCAATTTTAACACCACGCAACAAGCCTATTAACATTAAAATGGACGGGTGGTGGACTTATTTCGGGTGTACTTTCCATGTTTTTATCGACTTTTGGGAGGGTAGTGAAATATTGTAAACCCATATATCTGTTGACAACTTGCTAGGACGACAGTTATCTGCGACCATGACCGGTGCTACCCGTGTCGAAACGTCAGAAATAAAGGTAAATAAATATCGCGTTAGACCCGTGTAAAACAGTATTTTAAATATGTGTACAAAGCGAGTTTAAAGTGTTAAATTCAACTTTGTTCCAATTTAGTATATAAAGTAGCCGTGGGCCAAAGCGGTTACTCGCTTTTCTATTATTCCATTTGCCGTATGCATACCGCAGGTATGTTTTTACATTTAATTCGGTTTTTGTGAATGCGATTGCGTATGACGCGGTCAGTGTAAACGTGGCATTATTGTCAAATTTAAAGTTTATGTTATGCCAATCGATACTTATTATTTGAATAGACGTAGAACGTGAATGTGGGTAAAATTGAGCAGAGCTAATTACGACGGTGTAGCCACTGTAAGTCACAACGTATCTGAACAGAGATAATACTGGCGCGCTTAGGCAAACGGGTTTAGTATGAAACCTTTTAAAAAAAAACCATGAAACGATGGGCAATAAGGGCATGTCGCAAAAATGGAGTTGTCACCTGAAACATATTTAAGACCGGCGACATACATTTGGGAGTCCGTTCGGGAAATCGATTCTGAATTTCGAGGGCTGGCCATTTATATCCGTTATAGTCTGTAAGCCCACTCCCAATTCGCCTACTTCTAATGACAACACGATAAAATGCATGGCAGCAGGTCGAGAAAATCGTGCTGAGCAAGAATCAGAACATTATCGCACCTAAAATTGGCCGAAACTCCTTCACTTCCGGTCAAAATTGTAAGGGTAGGTATATTTACGTCATGTGACAACAGAACGAGACATGTGGCATCATGCAGCCCTTTAATCGTAGAGAGAGTAAACCTATGTATGTCAGTCCAGAAATGGCCGGAAGTATTTGGCAGACGGTGTCAAACTTTGGCACATTCTTTCTCAGCACCAAAGACTACAATATACATACTGAGATAGGCAGGCAACTCGACCAAATTGAGAAGGCATTTAATGCTTGCGTACAGGCGCTATCTCTTCTGCCGATACTTAAAACTTTTCTTTGAATGTAAACATACAAAAAGTGAATCGGTCGCAGGGTTTGAACCCCGGCTCATCGACTCCAAATACCGCCGTCTGTACCCCTAGGCAGGGGCGGTTCACTCTGTGATCCCGTCGCGCCGCTACAAGTACATGCCGGCGGCCGCCAAATTGGCGGCCCATTAGTAGTTGCCGCGCGTTGGTACGGGACGCTCGCACGGGTCGCAGCGCAACGCATGCGATAGAACGGGATGGCCACATTTAGGCACGTTTGGCGTACCTAAACAGGGAGTTTGTTAACAGAGAACCTTCTGTACGTAGTACTATTACTTATTCTGTGCCCTAGGCTACTGGTGTCATATGACAATACGGCGAATTTTGAAATACCTTGACAGCCTAGCCTAGCAATCGCTACAGCTTCAGAGAGTTCGCCTGCTATCCAGTAGGTGACACTAGTTTCAATAAGAAACTGGATTTGCATTAAGTTCTAAGTTCCCATAGCATGCTCAGCACAAGTTTTTCGATCTGCTGCTATGCATTTTATCGTGTTGTCATGAGAGGTAGGCGTATTGGGAGTGGGCTTACGGACTATTAGTTTAACACCGGCCAAAAACAGGATTTAGGAACTAGGTTCATATCTTTTGGACCTGGCCAATAGTAATGTGAGCCAATGTGAGGGTTGATTACATCTGTCAAATCAAAAAAAAAATGAATATACTTGATTTTACGTCAGCAAGGGCCTGTTTTCCAGTCTGATAAGGTTACTGAAAGGGACTTGGTTCAACGTTTCCCCCACGGACCAACTATTAGGTCCTTATAGACGTATGGCGCTCCCTCGCGTCTCCGGTCGCTCTAACCTCGGTTTCTGTCCAGCCGCCAAGCACGAGAAGTCTTCCAAAACGCCCTACAACTCGAAGAATACTATATTCGGGGCACGTAGCGATAAAGACAAGTTGTAAGTTGTTTGGCTTGCTTCCGCTTGGCGTAGTCGGTGTTGCTTCTCGCGAGAGGGCGCTGTCGAACAGTGGTTCCGGACCTGGGGCTCATCACTACATAGTATAAAACAAAGTCGCTTCCCGCTGTCTGTCTGTCCCTATGTATGCTAAGATCTTAAAAACTACGCAACTGAATTGGATGCGGTTTTAAACAATAGATAAGAGTGATTCAAGAGGAAGGTTTATATGTATAAAACATGCAGGTATTAATTGTATTATACATATAAACCCGTGCGAAGCCGGGGCGGGTCGCTAGTTACCAATAATTAACAACTTAGAAAAGTTCCGACATCTTCATTTCAAAGTTCAATATCTCAAAAACAGCTGAACCGATTTTGTTGAAACGTAGTTAAGAACCATCTCGATCACGTCAGCTTTCGGACTAAAAAAACCGCATTCAAATCAGTCCATTCGTTTAGCGGCTACGATGCCACAGACAGACACACAGACACGTCAAACTTATATATAACACTCCTTTTTGCGTTGGGTGTTAAAAATTTGAGTTTAGCGGTCATATGCCACGTTCGGATGTAAAAAAAAGTTTATTTTATGTACTTGGGCCAATCAACTATTTTCTGTTGCTCGTTGCCATGGTTACGTCTCCTGGGTCACTCGTTAAAACCATGATTTTATGGGGTTAAATCCATTAAACCCGTGTTTTTGTTAAATCTGTAAACTCTTTCCTTGGTTGGGCATCTCCTTACAATAATAGGAGTCCAATTCATGGTATTTTTTCTAAGAAACTGCCACTGTTGTCTCTTGACTTTCCGGGACAGAATAAAGAAAGAAAATAAAATAGGTTTATTCCGCAGATACAAAATAACACAATTACATATACATGATAACAACAAGATATAGTTGATTGACCCACTTATACATAAGTCAATGTTGGTTCTTGATAAGGGTAACCATTTAGATCTCGAATATACATTGTGGTTGACGGAAACTGGTTAGGAACCACTGGTATAGATGTATAATTATGCGGAGCAACTATAGAGCGCTTTTTGTCATGGTTAGCACCTATCTACCGCAATGTCTTAAGGTGGTACTTGGCTATAAATCTCTTTATGTCCATGTTCAAAAGTGATACATGTTAAGAAAATCAAAAGAAGTAGGTACCGCCCTTAGACGCACATGTTTTTTCTGTCAAATTTTGACAGGCTTTTCATTGTATATGGGCATTTTTAAAAATTCGTGTACCCAATTAGCGTGAGTTGTTAAAATTTAAGCATACAAATGATGTCAAACTGAACTTTTTTCGCATTTAAATAAGGTCTATATGCATATGATTTATATATTGAAAAGAAAAAGTAAATTTTTATACAAACTAAATACTTTATTGTCGTTAGAAAACTGACACTGAATTAATTTTTGTTTTACAAATTATGCTAATTGGGTGCACGAATTATTGAAAATGCCCATATAGGGTGAATCGCCAGTAACTGGCGACCGTTCAATAACTGGCCACGTTATACTAATTTGAATTATATTATAGGTGAACAGAGTATATTTTTAGTATGAGGGGAAGTGTGGCCAGTAATTAAAACCTTATACTAAAATGAATTCTATTACAGGTGAATAGAGTTCACTTTTAGTATGAGGTGGCCAGTTACTGGCGATTTACCCTATTTCCATCATCCATTCGCTCATGTGTTTTGATGAACTTGTTATAATATAAAGAGATGTATAAGGGACATCTCTTTATTTTATACCTGTAACGATCTTATTTTTCTATTACTAATATTTTATCTATTATAACTTGTTAGGTTTACATCAATGTCGTTCTAACTCCTCATTAGCTCTCGTATTTATTACAACATATTAACAAAGAGTTCACCAATCAATTCGCTTGCACAAATTCCATAGACAATTCAAATTAACCACAGAAATTAGAAAATTTAAACATCCCTGACACAAAAAACTACGAACCATCTCAACTGAAAAGTTTTTCGAAACTCCCGAGACCCAAAGTACGCTTTTGTGTTTTTGAATTGGGAACTTTTAGACATTCAGTTTAAGTACAAAATTAATTTAGAACATCGTACAATATTTTGTACGCGGGGTTTTAGGAGATTAAAATGATTACCAACCAGAAATATTTATAAGTTGCCTCTAGTAAAATTGTCAACACTCAAAATTTAGTGACCGAAACGCAATTTGCAGTCTTTATTGGATATCTATAGGAGACTATTTGTTCCAGCGCAGAGCCAACTTCTTTGAACAAAATGGATGGATGTAGTGCAGTCACAGGTAAGCATTGTTGATTAGAATCTGTAAAAAAATAAACTTGTGTCTAATTCTAGACTATCAGACAGATAGTAATTCGTTCAAAAATGGACAAATAATATTAAAATTTTCTGGATTCTAAACGAGAACATATACCTAAACGCGAATAGTTGAAAATATAACTTTAAATTCAAACGGAATTGTTTTTATTAAGTACAGCAAAATGCGATTTTTAGTTAGAAATTTATAGTTTTGGTTAAAACTAAATAGCATTCGAAAGTTTTATATAGGACAATTTGTAGCAGTATTAACAAGGTGAATCAATTTTTTCTTGTTGCTAGTTTCTGTGATTACGTCGTACTGGGTCACTTATTAAAACTATGTTTTTTTATGAATGTTTAATCTATTCTTATCCTCTAACCATGCCAGGATATCATATTACAGTATTTTTTCTATAAACTGTCAATGTGTTTCCTGGCTGACAAGACAGAATCACTACAAAAAAGTTGATCCTCCTTATTTATATTCGGTCATAACTCGCGTCTTTCATCACATGGCATTCATCCTCACGCTTTGCTTTAACACAACTACTTAATGCTTCCTTCTGTCCTTTATAGATGTTATAAATTATAATCTTTGATTAAAATTACATAAATGTGCCTATTAGATATAACTTATTTGTTGACATTGTCCCAATCGAAACTTGTTTTAAAGAAATGTTAATGACCTATTTAGTGTTATTTGAAGATTTCTCCAATTTAAATGGGAAATCTCGATTTTGACAGTTATACGAGTATGTGATTTCGTTCACACAACTGTAAGTCATATTTTAGATCGAATTTTATATCCTGACATAAGATTACTGATCGACGCATCAATCAACACTAATTAGTTAACGATTATTTGAAGTGATTTCCTTTTTTTCGATTGACCGCTGATAGATCGATTGGATATGGTCCTAACGATTGTCCATTTTGTAAATGGTTATATTTTTCAATTTCAGGTTGATGCAGTACTATCGCAACCTTAAATGAAGAGTCGTTACGTTACTATGAAGGCGGTTTTAATATATACACTATAGACTATTTATTCCATGCAAGGTAAGCCCGGACATTTTGAAAACAATTTTATCTAAGTATATCAATAGAATAAATCGATATGGCCGTCCCGACAATGGCACGTCCTCGTATGCTAGACTATTAGATCTCAATAATCACATAATGTGCGGATGTTATAACAATAACAGGAAGGAAAATTGATTTAAAACTATAGTCCTGTTTGAACCCAATGTCTGGATTAGTCTTATAATTTTAACAAACATTTTAAAATAATGAAATAATAAATTATGATAACCAGATGAATTACGTATGCCTGAAATTTTAACAAACATTTTAAAATAATGAAATAATAAATTACGTATGCCTGAAATTTTAACAAACATTTTAAAATAATGAAATAATGAATTACGTATGCCTGAAAATCCTTATGTTTCAAACAGTTTCAGCCACAGTACTAGTCGAACAGATCAATGAAATTGTGCTTTTAGGGTCAAAGGCTTGAGCAATATTAAATAAAGTGATCCCACTTACAGTTGCGACTTAGAAAGGTAGTTATATAGCGAGCGTACATTGAGATAATTCAAATGTAACATGTGTTCTATTCATCAGCTGTTAATGTAATGTGTTTACTGTACAGTCCGCGTTCTTTAATTTAGAACCCTTGTCGCAAAAATATTCTCAACCTTAAATTCGTGACTGTACCTGGGTCGATAATTTTTTCTTGTGGTTTTTTTTGTCCCATCTGTGAGGACACCCACAGTTAGAAAAACTGGCATAACATGGGCTCCTACCGAGCCTAGGAAATGCCCTACAATAAAAATGGGCGATCGAATCGACAATTATCACAAAAATTATGTTTGGTGGATTTTATTTTAATCATAAATTTTTCTTATTAAGGAGTATTTAAGGACATGTAATTACAAGTGTGGCAGGAGTAAAAATAATTGGGAATGGATGAAAATATCAGATTAACTGTAGTAAACTGACAATGGCAATGACAAATATAGCTGCTGCAGCTGTCAATATCGTTGCCAGTGTCAGTTTACCACAGATATTTCAGTTTCTTTTTGTAATATTAGTCGGATCAAGGAAGTTGTCTTATTGAGCTTTTCTTGACCCAAAACGTAAGTGACGAAACTGTTTATATGTTTCATAAATAATTGACGCACCGGAAAAATCAGAAACTTTTTTTCTAGTGCTAAGGAAGGTTGTTCCTACCACCGAAAAATAATCATGCCCTTCTGATATTTTCATCCATTCCCAATTGCACGGCCTCTTATTCTGTTAAAATAGTTATGTGCCGATTTTAAGCGCTTGGTCTTGGTAAAAGTGATGCAACGAAAGGTGGGGCGAAAGCATAGTATCGATATGATATTATAGAGGTGGGTTTTTGAAAAAGTGATCTCTGTCGTACAGTCAGCATCAGATAGTAGCAGCCAAGGTAGCCAAATATATCGCAACACATCTTTATTACTATAGGAGTAAGGATGTGTTACGATATATTTGGCTACTTTGGCTGCTACTAACTGTAAGACGCTGAATGTACACACTGCCATTAGCTGTATTCGTTCGTGAAATGTACCTTAGTTTTCGTTGCACTGTTCAAAATTAGTTTTCGAAATGTCCGGCCGCGGCACGACTCACCACATAGATGCGATCTGTTTTGTTTTACCGTCGAAGACAATTAACTAACCATTTGTAGACCTTATGATAACCGTATAAGATCTAGAAATAGTTACTTAAATGTCCTTCGTTTGTTCGTATAGGTTTGTATAAAGCAATCTTTTATTTGTATAAAACGAGTATGATTTAGTTTTACACCGTTTTACCCCATCCGTTGTATTCCGTTTTGCCCTATCTGTTGTATTCCGTTTTACCCCATCCGTTGTATTCCGTTTTACCCCATCCGTTGTATTCCGTTTTACCCCATCCGTTGCTGCTCCACTGTTGATCTCTTTTATCATAAATTAGGTACACACATACCAACAAAATTTCGAAACTAGGAGTAAATTCAAGGGTTAAATAATTATTCAGGTTACTATCTAGCGCTAGATTTGCATCTATTTGTGTTAAAAGAGATCAATGTGTTCCAGAAATGAAGACTAACAGTTACTATTAGAAAGTCAGAACACAGAATAGGTTTTCAATTCCAAGGGTTGTCATTGTCATTGACTTGAACACTTTAGAAATTCATACTTGGACATGTAGATTTTTGTTTCTTTCTTTTTCCTTTCCTATGGAAAAGAGACTTTTTTTTTATCTATTTGCAAAAAGTTTCAAAGTTTTATTAAATTGGGCATTTTCAATTTACGCGTCAGTTTTGTGACGTAACATGCGTTTGACAAGCATCATCAGTTTTGTGACGACCTCGTAACCGTTAAATATTTTTTTTTAAATGAAAATGCCCGATTACTTGTACAGTGTTTGATTTCATACATCTTCATATCCACATAGTCATATCCAGGTGTTTTTGTAACTGTTAGTCTTCATTCAGCGTGTTCCCAAAATATAGATATAGCTAGTTTTCCAATTTAAGATTTTATTTTAAGTAAGAATTATCAAAATAATTAAATTTTATTTATTTATTTCTGTGACAATATATTCCCTAGGCGAGAGTGCGTTGATCGCAGTTTTAAGGATTTTAGAAGTTCAGGCCCTGTTTCACCATGTTGCCTCGCGTGTTCTTAATGAGGCCTTAGAAAGCTAGGTTGTTTTAATGGACATGTCTAGTTTTAATATAGTTTCACAAGTCCAGGCCCCCGTAGCATGGTTGGCCTTATCACGCCATAAGTGGCGATAAGTGCGTCGTCTCGTTCTATCGAACGGTTTTAGCCAGGGACGGATGCTCTATCTTGTCACTTATCGCGTGATAAGGCCAACCATGCTACGGGGCCAGGAGATTTTTTTACGATATAGAGTTCGTCTATTGACAAACCTCACTGATTTATAAAAACAATGCCTAATTTCATGATATATGTTTATGAGAGAGTGTGTATGTGAGCGATCGACTTTTTGTTATTCTGACCCGGTAAACGAAAAGAAAATATAACAGAGTGCTTTTTAACAACATGGACATGTTTGCAAGATGGTCCATAAAAAAGGACCCCATTAGTGGTGGATTTAATCCCAGTTTAAAATAGTTACCCAGGAGACCGTAACCGTGGTAACCAGTGTTGGAAAAAAGTTTATTCGTCCTTATACACTCTTTTATCGCAATGGTTTGTCAATAGACTCAAGTCACAGAGAAATTTTCCGTATAATATGAATACTGTTTTAAAACCCCAACTCAAGAGGAACAGCAACAATATTCCGTAACCAACAATAACTATAGCAATAACAATATTCTGTTTTACTGTAAATTATGATTGTATTGATATGTTTTCAAATTATGCCTAGTTTACACTTAGTTCTTTTATTTGGACGCTTTAGTTGCAAGTGTAATCAGGCCGGCATGCCCAAATGTAATAATTATGAATAAATATTTATAATTAATAGAGTTTGTGTGTTATAAATTGTCACCCCTTTTATCTAAAGCCGCATTTACATGGTGCCACAACTCGTATGCGATTTTCATTACATTGCGGGCTACCGATATACGACGAATTCAATCAAACCCTGCGATGTAATGAAATTCGCATAGGACGTGTTGCACCATGTAAATGGCCATTAATTTTAAAATCTGGTAGTGACGTACTTGCAGGGTGTACCTGTTTGTTTTAGAACCATGGGGTCATAGAAAACTTGCAAAATAATTGTACTTTCAAAACCAAGTTTTAACCGACTTCAAATCAGTAGCCAAATTGCTTCAAGTTCGCCTATAAAATTTGAAGAGTTCCCTCGATTTCTCTAGGATCCCATCATCAGAACTGGATTTTGGTTACAACGGGACCAATCTGGAAGTATATGCTTTCAAACAAAGAAAAAAAAATTCTAATCGGTACATGAATTACCGAGATATCGCGTAACATACACACATAAAAAAAAACAGACGAATTGAGAACCTCCTTTTTTGAAGTCGGTTAAAAATAGGTAGGAGTTCTTTTTTAACAGTCAGTACAATTTCTACAGTGAAGTTTTAAACTACAGAGCTGCTACATTTGATGTGGGTAATGGTTTCTTTTTTCAATCCAGGTCTTGAGTAATAAAAGGCCAGGTGTGTGTTTATTAATATTTTTTTATTAATTTCACAAAAGTATTCATTAAAAGCCACAGTTTGAAGGCTTTTAAGCTGTTGAAGCGATGACAGTATATAACATTATTCCCATCGTTTATATTATCCAACAGTGAGCTAAAAAACAGGGATTCCGAAGCTATCTAGTTAACTACATATAAACGTTTACAATTTATAGAAAATATTGACATATACTTCATCTGATAAAAGGCAGTCGAAGCTTGCAATTGTCACATCTATTGCGTCTAGAGAATTCGGAGCGCGAGCGGAGAGAGGGCTTCTAACCGCTCGACTCCGAACTCTTAAATATCCATTTATATTATTCTGTATAAATAATGTTTTTTTTTTAATTACTTAACTTTAAAGTGTGATTAACACTATTTTACGTATAATTAGAACAGCTCAGTGTATTTTTACTGACATAGGTATTTATTTAAAGTGAGAAGCGACACTGATCCTAATATTTGAAATATATTTTGAAGCTAGTTTGTGATTTCTAACCCGAATGCCTTACTCTAATAAGGAGATGAAAATGGCCTTTGCCTTCGGGGATAACAAATCAAAACAAAAAACAGACGAAGGAATAGTACGTCGATATAGTTGGATAGTGGTATCCAGTGTTCAGTGTAATATGAACATTTTGGGATGAAATTTCGAACACAAAATTATTCTATGTTATGGCATTTATATTGATAGTACAGAGACCATTTTCTCCCCTACGTTATATAGATAGGTATCTTATTTGTTGTAGTGTTACAGACACACAAAAACACTATTATTATTACTTTTACTATTTTACCCTTCTTGTCACCTTAACTTTGGAACTCGTTTGGGAGTTAATTCGAAAACTTGTGGGTCCCAGTACTCTCAATACGATATACATTCATTTCCATACTAATTTCATTAAAAACCAACAAAATAAACTAGTCGTTTAGTCGCCAAAGCTAACGTTGAACGAGCCGCCATTTTATTTTTTAACTTGTGACATCAAGATGGCGGCTATTGAATACTACGAGTGTTAGGGTGCGTTCGCTATTTAACTTTTTTACTACAATTTTAATTAGGAACGCTATTTAATTTAAATATCGTGTAGAAATATAATTGTAAAAAGCTCAATGTGTTTACAACACCCTTGTCATGAGGTTTCTGGTTCTATCGTAGTGCCCAGTTTAAAAATTTACAACATAAAAGATTCCATGCTTACATGATAATTTATAAACATCCATTGCGGTGTTATACCAAAAATATTCATCTTTGCAATTAAATTCACTCAATTTTTAAACTTGTACAAGCCTAAGCAAAAATAATATCTTTTACTATACAAATAGGGTCAATTTTAGACTATTCTACGTCCAGCGTTGGGACAAAGTATAGTTAATCAAATGATCTTATCACTAGTTCATACCGTGCTCGACAGACTGAATTTTGACGCCTTCCCAAAGTCACAGTCGCGAGAAAACAGTGCTGTCTCTCTCCGCCTTACGCGATATTCGTGCATTGAGGGACAGAGAGAGCGCGTTGAAAGCTAGACGATGTGACTTTGTATAGGCGTCTGCAACTAACAATGTCCGTTTTGTGTACTTATCTGGAAATCTCAAGTCTGTCACTTTAAACTCACACCAATTAACACTCCAATATTATCTACCCTACAACTAAACGAATTCCATTGTTTACAACTATTTACAAACTCCACAGGGTCATTTTTATTAATACTTTATTTTATTCTTACACTTAAATTTACAGTAACTAAACAAGCTAATATTTGGTGACAGTTGTCACAGAAGAAATTAAATTATAAAATATGGCGTCAAATTTACAGAAGCAGTAATGAACTACTATGGACTAGGATTTTATAATTAGGGGCTAACAAAGCATATACAAACCTACCTCAAACCCTTTGCCTATCAAAGCCGTCCTGGCAGTCCAATTTCAAAGGAAAATGTGCTTTAAACCCGCATCGTACGGTTTACTTTTGCGTACCAAACTTACAGTAGGATTGAAAATGTGACCACCAGTCTAAGTTATAATCTTTGGTAGCAAGCAAAGGCGTAATAGCTTAGCGATTTTTATTCAGACAGTTTGAGGTATTATAAAATTAATTAACAAAAATACTTGGAGTTCAATCTTTACCAAAAAATAAGCATTTATATTTTTCGCTCGCGATGACTATGATAGAGACAAATTCTTGTGTTCTCGCTTTATACGTCTCAAGTACTAAGTAGGGTATAGTCCCCACATTAAAATGTCTCGCTGTTCGAGCATGTTATTTTGACAATGACTATTCCAAGTAACGACAAATAGGTAACAGGTTTGTGTCCGAAAAACAAGTAATAAAATGTGTCCATAATTGTAAAATTAAGTTACCAAAGCTTTCTCCAAAACACCTACTTACCAAAATTTCATAAAATGAGATCAATGTGAATTTTATTTAAAACACTCTCAGATCTGAACTTGTTATAAACCTTTACTAATATTAAGTATTGTGATCCCCGGCCTCAATAAGTGATAAAAGTGAATGTGTTAAATTTAAATTAAAAATATATTATATTAGGCAGTACAGTCAAAATCAAATAGCACACGGTTTTATGTTATCATTGGAAACGCTGAGCTTGAACACTGATGCTAACTGTACTTTAACATAAGTGGTTATAGTTTATGTAGATATATGAACACTTCTTATTTGTTTATTGCACTATGTTACAATGTCTTCTACAAGCTGTTTTAATGCACATCTGATACTGTTTATCACTTTAAAATTCACACTAACCAGTTCGGGGTAACACTATCGAGCGAGATGGTATACAAATCTCAATAAGTGTGACAGAGATATCAGCTGTTGTTTTTGTCTTTAGTGTCACTTTTTTGTTTGTCACAATTTCTGTGGCAAAAAACGAGTACACGCCCAAATTAAGTAGGTTATTAAATTAAATTCTCTATTTAGCTGCATGGTGCTAGGCTTACCACGAGGAGCTGAAAACCTATGCTTGGGGAGTCAACTCCAGAACGCATTGCTGACGTTTTTGAGATACGTACGAATTGTATTGGTTAGTGCGTTTTCACACCAACCTGTGCGATAGTGCATCCAACCAAAGGTATACCTAATGATGTATGTCATCGAGACAATTAACCGAATTTACTTTTCGACCTAAAAACTAAAACAGAATCCTCATTTGAGGCCATTTTACTCAGAAGATTCAGAGAAGCCTATATGTCCGATGTTAAAAGGTACCGTTGGGATACGCCGAAGAGAAGTTAGGAAAGATAGTAAACTAAAACTGAATTGAACTTTTGATTATTTTTTGATTGTAATTTGTAATTTGCATGCCACTAAAATGGTGAATTATGCTGACCATATTATTTTAAAAATCCATCAATTATGTAATGTAATGTACCATAATTCTGCAAATAAATAATTTTTGATTTTGATTTTGATTTGATTTGAACACCGACATCAGATGTGCATCAAATTCCTTCGTAACTCTAATGACAGACCGTATACAAAAACTAATAGATATGTATATTGATGCAGTCAATGACGAAAGCTGTGGCGAGCTAGCCTCCAATGTCAATTGCACCTTACTGTGATGACAATACGCTTCGTTTTCGTGTGGAAAATTATACGACTTCAAACAATATCGAATCCCTCCTATTAAGCTGGATACAGACGAGTCGTTTGCAGTTGCTTGGGCGTTGATGAGATCGTTCTTAAATAACAGACGGATAGACACCGAGTGATCGCAAGAGTTCCGTTGGGCAATTTTGGTACCAACCCTTAGAACTGAACTACTTATAATAAAATAGTAATTGTAGGTGAACATATCGGGAACACGAATATTCTAGAGTCGGCAACGCGCACGCGAGTCCCCAGGTGTTGCTGGCGTCCTTAGGCTACGGCCGTTAACGTCAGACGGACGCATGTTTGCAACCAACGCGGTGTAAACATGATAACTTCTAGTAGTTTGACTTTGAAATGAGTGTGGTTAAAAAGTCATCCTCAGGTAAAATTTAGGTAAGTAGCTAATGTATCCTGAATACTCTGATACTATTATAGTTAGTTAATCTCTCTCTCTGGTCGGTCCTGAATGTCTAAAGATCGTCGTCATGGTGGGATGCAAAGTCCAGAACGGATGAACTGTCTACTCCCTCTAATGAGCTGTTAGTTAATGAACTACATTATTCAGAATCAATCAAGACTGGGTAAGAGTCGAGCCTACTGGTGCGTTGCGTTGCGTTATTTCGATTGCCGTCCTTTAATCTACTATACGTTAGACGAGGACGGCAATCGAAATAACGCACTGGAGCCGCACTCTTAGTGAATGAACACAACCTTATTCAAATGAAGATAGGCCTAGGTATTAAGGATAAAATGATAATAATCGTAGATCCCAAGCAACTGCAGCCCAACTAGTGCAAGCTACGCCGTGTGTGCGCGCGCGCTCGGCGCGGCCCGGTGGGGAGTAGCGATCTGGAAATGGGAAAAATAACTCATTACTTATAATAATAATAATAATAATTTATTGATAAAACATAATGTACATCAGTATTTACTATAGACTAGGAGCTTAATATGTAGTGTATCTGTGCTTATCTAGTGCGCATACGTCACGATGACAGCAGTCGACAGTCGTGGTCCGACCGTTGCCGGGAATGGTGGTGCGTTGGCTAGCCAAGCTATACTGATAATTCATAATTCATAATTCATTTAATCATTGCCTTGTGTGTACAAAAGATCTTATCGCTACATATTGGTATGTCTCAACACAACCCTGTAAGGGCACTGCAATACACTAAGTAGTTAAAAATTTAAACTATATACAAACGTGGCATGTGAATGGCAGAGAGGTCGAAGCTTTGTTTGTTTAATCTATTCAGTGGGTGGATATTAAATGTTAAATGTTACTTTTGCAATCTAGGTATTCAGACACTGAGTAGTATGTTTTTTCTGCAAGAAATGCTTTTAAATTTTTGAGAAACTTACTCGCATTTGACTCGTTTTTAATGTGGTTAGGTAGCTTATTATACATTCTTATTGACATTGGGTGGGGACCTTTTTTGTGTATTTCTAGTTTTGATGTTACTTGAGACAGATTACTTTTGAAACGAGATTCAAAACGACGGGGCATATCTCCAATCTATATCATCAGGATATACCTTTAGAATCGCCAAATAAGTGAATACTACAACTTACTTCCTGAAAAACTTTCGTTCGACGATCTAAGGTATATTTATAAGTATTTTACGCGGCGGCGCGCCCCCGTGCGCGTCCAGACACTTATGATAGACTCACCTCTGCGTCCCGCACGGCCTGTGTTCAAGAAGGCCGGCGGCCGGTGAGCGAGCCCACGATGGACTTGAGCGCCTGCCCGAGCGACGCGCGCGAGTCGGCCGAGCCGGCGCCCGGCGAGCGCGACGGCGCGCCCCCGTGCGCGTACAGACACTTATGATAGACTCACCTCTGCGTCCCGCACGGCCTGTGTTCAAGAAGGCCGGCGGCCGGTGAGCGAGCCCACGATGGACTTGAGCGCCTGCCCGAGCGACGCGCGCGAGTCGGTCGAGCCGGCGCCCGGCGAGCGCGGCGGCGCGCCTCCGTGCGCGTCCAGACACTTATGATAGACTCACCTCTGCGTCCCGCACTGCCTGTGTTCAAGAAGGCCGGCGGCCGGTGAGCGAGCCCACGATGGACTTGAGCGCCTGCCCGAGCGACGCGCGCGAGTCGGTCGAGCCGGCGCCCGGCGAGCGCGGCGGCGCGCCTCCGTGCGCGTCCAGACACTTATGATAGACTCACCTCTGCGTCCCGCACGGCCTGTGTTCAAGAAGGCCGGCGGCCGGTGAGCGAGCCCACGATGGACTTGAGCGCCTGCCCGAGCGACGCGCGCGAGTCGGTCGAGCCGGCGCCCGGCGAGCGCGGCGGCGCGCCTCCGTGCGCGTCCAGACACTTATGATAGACTCACCTCTGCGTCCCGCACGGCCTGTGTTCAAGAAGGCCGGCGGCCGGTGAGCGAGCCCACGATGGACTTGAGCGCCTGCCCGAGCGACGCGCGCGAGTCGGTCGAGCCGGCGCCCGGCGAGCGCGGCGGCGCGCCTCCGTGCGCGTCCAGACACTTATGATAGACTCACCTCTGCGTCCCGCACGGCCTGTGTTCAAGAAGGCCGGCGGCCGGTGAGCGAGCCCACGATGGACTTGAGCGCCTGCCCGAGCGACGCGCGCGAGTCGGTCGAGCCGGCGCCCGGCGAGCGCGGCGGCGCGCCTCCGTGCGCGTCCAGACACTTATGATAGACTCACCTCTGCGTCCCGCACGGCCTGTGTTCAAGAAGGCCGGCGGCCGGTGAGCGAGCCCACGATGGACTTGAGCGCCTGCCCGAGCGACGCGCGCGAGTCGGTCGAGCCGGCGCCCGGCGAGCGCGGCGGCGCGCCTCCGTGCGCGTCCAGACACTTATGATAGACTCACCTCTGCGTCCCGCACGGCCTGTGTTCAAGAAGGCCGGCGGCCGGTGAGCGAGCCCACGATGGACTTGAGCGCCTGCCCGAGCGACGCGCGCGAGTCGGTCGAGCCGGCGCCCGGCGAGCGCGGCGGCGCGCCTCCGTGCGCGTCCAGACACTTATGATAGACTCACCTCTGCGTCCCGCACGGCCTGTGTTCAAGAAGGCCGGCGGCCGGTGAGCGAGCCCACGATGGACTTGAGCGCCTGCCCGAGCGACGCGCGCGAGTCGGCCGAGCCGGCGCCCGGCGAGCGCGGCGGCGCGCCTCCGTGCGCGTCCAGACACTTATGATAGACTCACCTCTGCGTCCCGCACGGCCTGTGTTCAAGAAGGCCGGCGGCCGGTGAGCGAGCCCACGATGGACTTGAGCGCCTGCCCGAGCGACGCGCGCGAGTCGGCCGAGCCGGCGCCCGGCGAGCGCGGCGGCGCGCCTCCGTGCGCGTCCAGACACTTATGATAGACTCACCTCTGCGTCCCGCACGGCCTGTGTTCAAGAAGGCCGGCGGCCGGTGAGCGAGCCCACGATGGACTTGAGCGCCTGCCCGAGCGACGCGCGCGAGTCGGCCGAGCCGGCGCCCGGCGAGCGCGGCGGCGCGCCTCCGTGCGCGTCCAGACACTTATGATAGACTCACCTCTGCGTCCCGCACGGCCTGTGTTCAAGAAGGCCGGCGGCCGGTGAGCGAGCCCACGATGGACTTGAGCGCCTGCCCGAGCGACGCGCGCGAGTCGGCCGAGCCGGCGCCCGGCGAGCGCGGCGGCGCGCCCCCGTGCGCGTCCAGACACTTCTGGTAGCGGAGCTGAGGGGAAAACATTGCCTACTTACTCATTAATGCAGGGTTTATTTGTTATATGTACCTACCTACTACAAAAGTACGTCAACTAGATGGGATTTTTAACGTGCTAATAAACGCCTTTTTTAACTTAAATGGCGTTAATAGTACATTACTGCAGACGCCGGGAAAGAAGGGGTTGCCGGGTGAGTAGGAAGGTTTAGGATAGTGATACGAAGCCGGCAAGCCCTTTTCACGGCCAGGCATGTATAGTGCTTTTCTCAAACATGCAATGAAATCAATAGATAAAAACTCCTCAAATCATACTAATTTTCATGGCTGAATGCCGTGATGCTGTGCCACAAATAGTAGAATCAAAATTGAAAATAAATTACTTCCCGACCTAGGCCTTCAATTTCGTATGAAATTCCTTTACAGTTATCTCGAGTTGATCCGCCGGAAACGTGATAGGTGCTCGTACTTTGAAGCCTGATATAACCCATGTAATGACGAACGACATTTCATTGCATGTTTGAGAAAAAATATTTTTTCATCTGTCACTTTGACATTTGTGTTCGTAAGAAAGGGACAAAGTAATAGCAATAACGTTTATTGCAAACCATGGTTTTTTACATAGATGTTACAAAATAAAATGTAGGTAGGTCATGGACCCTGGTTGCACATTTTATTTAGCAGAGGCATTTTAAGTTTGATGAATAAGTGGGCAAGTAAATATTTAAGACTATTAGTCTTAAATATTTACTTGCCCACTTATTCATCAAACTTAAAATGCCTCTAAAATAATTATGCACGACTTAAGCGCATAACTCAGTCCTCGCCTGCTTGCGCGATAAGGGGGCGCACGCGGCGTGCGGATGCCGGGCTTCGCTTCCCGCACATCGCGTCGCCGCCGTTATCGTCACCTAGCGCAAGCAGGCCAGGACTTGAGTTAAACGGTCAACCTATTAGGCCAATCAAATAAGATTTTTTCTATGAATTAATTCCCATAAAGCTGGATGTCGTTTTAATACCTTCATTTGGTCCTAAATACGTGTAATCTGAGTTTGCCCAATCCCAGGATGTACCTACGGGATATGGTCGTACTTACAGGTTTTTAAAAACAGTAAGTTACCTTGAAGGCGGCCTCGATATGACTACGATATGGCTCGTCTTATCAGCGTCTCAAAACAAGCTACCTTGGTCTTGCGATTGCAGAAGGCAGAAGCACTGTTTGAAGACATCCCTGCATTTGTACAGGTGTTTAAAGGCAGGTTACCTTGCAGGCGGCCTCGATGGTCTTGCACAGCGCGCCGGACGAGGGCTCGGCGTGGAAGCAGTGCGCCACGTACATGTCCTGTGCCGTGTGCACGATGAACGCGCAGCGCCGCACGTCGCGCCCGATGCCCAGGAACGACAGGTAGCGGACGCGGCATTCCACTATGGGGCTTGACTCCTGGAACACGTAATAGCAGCTTTAAGACCTGATGACAGAAGCGGTTTGAGAGAGGACCTTGGGAGGTTGCTGGACAGCGCTGAGGTCAAATTTTGGTAAGGAATCAAATGCTTTTCCCAAAAACTTGTGAAAAGCTTGTCTCATGTGATGAGGGCTGTATTTAATTAACAACAACACAGCTTCAAACTTTGCCAACTCTTAATGAACATAACTCAATCAATGGTTGCTTAGGTACGGTACGGTTTCAGAGAAATTTCCTTCCTCGAACGCTCTGGTTACGGAATCGGCTCCCTGCCGAGGTTTTTCCGAGGAACAACAGTAGGGGATCTTCTAATAAGAAGTGTATATTTTTTGGCAATGGGCCTGCAGCGCTCACAGGGGTGCTGTGTGACGCAAAAATGCACATAGGAACTAAAGGCAAGGTGTACAAAACGGCAGTGAGACCAGCTCTGTTGTACGGCAGCGAAGTCTGGGCAGCTAAAAAGACACACGAGCAGAAGCTGCACACCACTGAAATGCGTATGCTGAGATGGGCGGGTGGAGTGACACTTAAGGATAGAATACGTAACGAACACATAAGAGGAAGCTTTAAGGTTGCACCCATAAGTGACAAAATATGTGAAGCAAGGCTCAGATGGTACGGTCACGTGATGAGAAGACCCGACAATTATGTTGTGAAGAAATGCCTTTCTATGGCTACCAAAAAAAGGGGAAGGGGAAGACCTCAAATGACCTGGTTGACGAATGTCCACAGAGACATGAATAGCCTCGGGCTTAAAGAAGAGGATACCATCCAGCGGACTACATGGCGCCGCATGATAAAGAAAGCCGACCCCGTGTAACGGGAAAAGGCGAGGACAAAGAAGAAGAGGGCCTGCAACCCTGGAGTCCATGCTCGTCGCGCGATGCCCAGGTAGCGCGCGCGCACCGTCTTGCACGGCTCCTCAGGTCGACAATATGCTCACAAACCCTGTAGGAGGCTTGGTGAAGCCTTACGCAAGTGGTAGGCGTAACACCCGTCTGGTCCGGTGGGGTCATCTGCTTCGTCCGTCGGTGCGGTCAAGCCCTGCCGGGGGGGACTCCCGAAGGAGAGGCCCAGCGAGCTACCTGCGGATCGACGGTACTACAGGAACGTCCATGTGTCAGGTCAGGTGACGGCGGGCGGATCCGGGCGGATCAGGTCCCGCGGTAATGCCCTCTTGTCGGGCAGCCGGGAGTGGTAGGGAGCTATGTTCTGCAGGTGCATCTGGCGTGAGCCGTTTGCCCGCTCGAACATAGCTCTGGTCAATCTGGTGATGAAGTCGTCCATGGGCGTCGGTCTGTCAACTGTGTCCGATGCAACTCCTTACCCCTTCCTCCGTGATGGTGATCATGGAGGGCGCGACGGCGACGGCGACGGGCCGCCAGGCGGAGGGCGCGCGCGCGGCGGCGAGGCGCTCCAGCGCGTCGTTCAGCACGTCCATGCCCGTCGCGCGCGGCACCTCCGCGCTGCCCAGGTAGCGCGCGCGCACCGTCTTGCGCGGCTCCTCCATGGGCGTCGGGAATGATGCCCCTGGGGAAAACAGATCTTCATTAGACAAGCAAATACCAAACTTTCGTAAACCAAAGTGGACCTCAGACTCCTGTAAGGTAGGTACAACCAGTAAAACGCTAGGAAGATGCTGAAGTAAGTAGATACAGGCTGCGCTTGATCATGATGTGTGTAGTGCACTAGTAGATACAGGCAGCACTCACCGGAGAGCGGCCTGGGGCGGCGCGCGGCGGGCAGGTCGGTGGGGCGCGGCGGCGGCTGCAGGCTGCGCTCGATCATGATGTGTGTAGTGCACTAGTAGATACAGGCAGCACTCACCGGAGAGCGGCCTGGGGCGGCGCGCGGCGGGCAGGTCGGTGGGGCGCGGCGGCGGCTGCAGGCTGCGCTCGATCATGATGTGTGTAGTGCACTAGTAGATACAGGCAGCACTCACCGGAGAGCGGCCTGGGGTGGCGCGCGGCGGGCAGGTCGGTGGGGCGCGGCGGCGGCTGCAGGCTGCGCTCGATCATGATGTGTGTAGTGCACTAGTAGATACAGGCAGCACTCACCGGAGAGCGGCCTGGGGTGGCGCGCGGCGGGCAGGTCGGTGGGGCGCGGCGGCGGCTGCAGGCTGCGCTCGATCATGATGTGTGTAGTGCACTAGTAGATACAGGCAGCACTCACCGGAGAGCGACCTGGGGCGGCGCGCGGCGGGCAGGTCGGTGGGGCGCGGCGGCGGCTGCAGGCTGCGCTCGATCATGATGTGTGTAGTGCACTAGTAGATACAGGCAGCACTCACCGGAGAGCGGCCTGGGGCGGCGCGCGGCGGGCAGGTCGGTGGGGCGCGGCGGCGGCTGCAGGCTGCGCTCGATCATGATGAGTGTAGTGCACTAGTAGATACAGGCAGCACTCACCGGAGAGCGGCCTGGGGCGGCGCGCGGCGGGCAGGTCGGTGGGGCGCGGCGGCGGCTGCAGGCTGCGCTCGATCATGATGTGTGTAGTGCACTAGTAGATACAGGCAGCACTCACCGGAGAGCGGCCTGGGGTGGCGCGCGGCGGGCAGGTCGGTGGGGCGCGGCGGCGGCTGCAGGCTGCGCTCGATCATGATGTGTGTAGTGCACTAGTAGATACAGGCAGCACTCACCGGAGAGCGGCCTGGGGCGGCGCGCGGCGGGCAGGTCGGTGGGGCGCGGCGGCGGCTGCAGGCTGCGCTCGATCATGATGTGTGTAGTGCACTAGTAGATACAGGCAGCACTCACCGGAGAGCGGCCTGGGGCGGCGCGCGGCGGGCAGGTCGGTGGGGCGCGGCGGCGGCTGCAGGCTGCGCTCGATCATGATGTGTGTAGTGCACTAGTAGATACAGGCAGCACTCACCGGAGAGCGGCCTGGGGCGGCGCGCGGCGGGCAGGTCGGTGGGGCGCGGCGGCGGCTGCAGGCTGCGCTCGATCATGATGTGTGTAGTGCACTAGTAGATACAGGCAGCACTCACCGGAGAGCGGCCTGGGGCGGCGCGCGGCGGGCAGGTCGGTGGGGCGCGGCGGCGGCTGCAGGCTGCGCTCGATCATGATGTGTGTAGTGCACTAGTAGATACAGGCAGCACTCACCGGAGAGCGGCCTGGGGCGGCGCGCGGCGGGCAGGTCGGTGGGGCGCGGCGGCGGCTGCAGGCTGCGCTCGATCATGATGTGTGTAGTGCACTAGTAGATACAGGCAGCACTCACCGGAGAGCGGCCTGGGGCGGCGCGCGGCGGGCAGGTCGGTGGGGCGCGGCGGCGGCTGCAGGCTGCGCTCGATCATGATGTGTGTAGTGCACTAGTAGATACAGGCAGCACTCACCGGAGAGCGGCCTGGGGCGGCGCGCGGCGGGCAGGTCGGTGGGGCGCGGCGGCGGCTGCAGGCTGCGCTCGATCATGATGAGTGTAGTGCACTAGTAGATACAGGCAGCACTCACCGGAGAGCGGCCTGGGGCGGCGCGCGGCGGGCAGGTCGGTGGGGCGCGGCGGCGGCTGCAGGCTGCGCACGATCATGATGTGTGTAGTGCACTAGTAGATACAGGCAGCACTCACCGGAGAGCGGCCTGGGGCGGCGCGCGGCGGGCAGGTCGGTGGGGCGCGGCGGCGGCTGCAGGCTGCGCTCGATCATGATGTGTGTAGTGCACTAGTAGATACAGGCAGCACTCACCGGAGAGCGGCCTGGGGCGGCGCGCGGCGGGCAGGTCGGTGGGGCGCGGCGGCGGCTGCAGGCTGCGCTCGATCATGATGTGTGTAGTGCACTAGTAGATACAGGCAGCACTCACCGGAGAGCGGCCTGGGGCGGCGCGCGGCGGGCAGGTCGGTGGGGCGCGGCGGCGGCTGCAGGCTGCGCTCGATCATGATGTGTGTAGTGCACTAGTAGATACAGGCAGCACTCACCGGAGAGCGGCCTGGGGCGGCGCGCGGCGGGCAGGTCGGTGGGGCGCGGCGGCGGCTGCAGGCTGCGCTCGATCATGATGTGTGTAGTGCACTAGTAGATACAGGCAGCACTCACCGGAGAGCGGCCTGGGGCGGCGCGCGGCGGGCAGGTCGGTGGGGCGCGGCGGCGGCTGCAGGCTGCGCTCGATCATGATGTGTGTAGTGCACTAGTAGATACAGGCAGCACTCACCGGAGAGCGGCCTGGGGTGGCGCGCGGCGGGCAGGTCGGTGGGGCGCGGCGGCGGCTGCAGGCTGCGCTCGATCATGATGAGTGTAGTGCACTAGTAGATACAGGCAGCACTCACCGGAGAGCGGCCTGGGGCGGCGCGCGGCGGGCAGGTCGGTGGGGCGCGGCGGCGGCTGCAGGCTGCGCTCGATCATGATGTGTGTAGTGCACTAGTAGATACAGGCAGCACTCACCGGAGAGCGGCCTGGGGTGGCGCGCGGCGGGCAGGTCGGTGGGGCGCGGCGGCGGCTGCAGGCTGCGCTCGATCATGATGTGTGTAGTGCACTAGTAGATACAGGCAGCACTCACCGGAGAGCGGCCTGGGGCGGCGCGCGGCGGGCAGGTCGGTGGGGCGCGGCGGCGGCTGCAGGCTGCGCTCGATCATGATGTGTGTAGTGCACTAGTAGATACAGGCAGCACTCACCGGAGAGCGGCCTGGGGCGGCGCGCGGCGGGCAGGTCGGTGGGGCGCGGCGGCGGCTGCAGGCTGCGCTCGATCATGATGTGTGTAGTGCACTAGTAGATACAGGCAGCACTCACCGGAGAGCGGCCTGGGGCGGCGCGCGGCGGGCAGGTCGGTGGGGCGCGGCGGCGGCTGCAGGCTGCGCTCGATCATGATGTGTGTAGTGCACTAGTAGATACAGGCAGCACTCACCGGAGAGCGGCCTGGGGCGGCGCGCGGCGGGCAGGTCGGTGGGGCGCGGCGGCGGCTGCAGGCTGCGCTCGATCATGATGTGTGTAGTGCACTAGTAGATACAGGCAGCACTCACCGGAGAGCGGCCTGGGGCGGCGCGCGGCGGGCAGGTCGGTGGGGCGCGGCGGCGGCTGCAGGCTGCGCTCGATCATGATGTGTGTAGTGCACTAGTAGATACAGGCAGCACTCACCGGAGAGCGGCCTGGGGCGGCGCGCGGCGGGCAGGTCGGTGGGGCGCGGCGGCGGCTGCAGGCTGCGCTCGATCATGATGAGTGTAGTGCACTAGTAGATACAGGCAGCACTCACCGGAGAGCGGCCTGGGGCGGCGCGCGGCGGGCAGGTCGGTGGGGCGCGGCGGCGGCTGCAGGCTGCGCTCGATCATGATGTGTGTAGTGCACTAGTAGATACAGGCAGCACTCACCGGAGAGCGGCCTGGGGCGGCGCGCGGCGGGCAGGTCGGTGGGGCGCGGCGGCGGCTGCAGGCTGCGCTCGATCATGATGTGTGTAGTGCACTAGTAGATACAGGCAGCACTCACCGGAGAGCGGCCTGGGGCGGCGCGCGGCGGGCAGGTCGGTGGGGCGCGGCGGCGGCTGCAGGCTGCGCTCGATCATGATGTGTGTAGTGCACTAGTAGATACAGGCAGCACTCACCGGAGAGCGACCTGGGGCGGCGCGCGGCGGGCAGGTCGGTGGGGCGCGGCGGCGGCTGCAGGCTGCGCTCGATCATGATGTGTGTAGTGCACTAGTAGATACAGGCAGCACTCACCGGAGAGCGGCCTGGGGCGGCGCGCGGCGGGCAGGTCGGTGGGGCGCGGCGGCGGCTGCAGGCTGCGCTCGATCATGATGTGTGTAGTGCACTAGTAGATACAGGCAGCACTCACCGGAGAGCGGCCTGGGGCGGCGCGCGGCGGGCAGGTCGGTGGGGCGCGGCGGCGGCTGCAGGCTGCGCTCGATCATGATGTGTGTAGTGCACTAGTAGATACAGGCAGCACTCACCGGAGAGCGGCCTGGGGCGGCGCGCGGCGGGCAGGTCGGTGGGGCGCGGCGGCGGCTGCAGGCTGCGCTCGATCATGATGTGTGTAGTGCACTAGTAGATACAGGCAGCACTCACCGGAGAGCGGCCTGGGGCGGCGCGCGGCGGGCAGGTCGGTGGGGCGCGGCGGCGGCTGCAGGCTGCGCTCGATCATGATGTGTGTAGTGCACTAGTAGATACAGGCAGCACTCACCGGAGAGCGGCCTGGGGCGGCGCGCGGCGGGCAGGTCGGTGGGGCGCGGCGGCGGCTGCAGGCTGCGCTCGATCATGATGTGTGTAGTGCACTAGTAGATACAGGCAGCACTCACCGGAGAGCGGCCTGGGGCGGCGCGCGGCGGGCAGGTCGGTGGGGC
This sequence comes from Epinotia brunnichana, assembly GCA_963854355.1. Lineage (NCBI taxonomy): Eukaryota > Metazoa > Arthropoda > Insecta > Lepidoptera > Tortricidae > Epinotia > Epinotia brunnichana. The sequence continues at coordinate 32,012,673 of OY977944.1, forward strand.
GCGGCGGCGGCTGCAGGCTGCGCTCGATCAAGATGTGTGTAGTGCACTAGTAGATACAGGCAGCACTCACCGGAGAGCGGCCTGGGGCGGCGCGCGGCGGGCAGGTCGGTGGGGCGCGGCGGCGGCTGCAGGCTGCGCTCGATCATGATGTGTGTAGTGCACTAGTAGATACAGGCAGCACTCACCGGAGAGCGGCCTGGGGCGGCGCGCGGCGGGCAGGTCGGTGGGGCGCGGCGGCGGCTGCAGGCTGCGCTCGATCATGATGTGTGTAGTGCACTAGTAGATACAGGCAGCACTCACCGGAGAGCGGCCTGGGGCGGCGCGCGGCGGGCAGGTCGGTGGGGCGCGGCGGCGGCTGCAGGCTGCGCTCGATCATGATGTGTGTAGTGCACTAGTAGATACAGGCAGCACTCACCGGAGAGCGGCCTGGGGCGGCGCGCGGCGGGCAGGTCGGTGGGGCGCGGCGGCGGCTGCAGGCTGCGCTCGATCATGATGTGTGTAGTGCACTAGTAGATACAGGCAGCACTCACCGGAGAGCGGCCTGGGGCGGCGCGCGGCGGGCAGGTCGGTGGGGCGCGGCGGCGGCTGCAGGCTGCGCTCGATCATGATGCGCTTGCAGATGTCGCGCAGCGCGTTCGCGATGCTGCGCGCCGGCGCCTCGCAGCGGAACACATGGCACATGTGGCGGCGCGTCGCGCGGTCCCGGGCCACGTACGCGAAGTCCCTGGAACAACATTTAATTCAAGTTTCGATCAGAGGAAAATTGAAAAATTATTCGCCACGAGCGGGATTTGAACCCGTGACCTCTGGAATCCGTCCATTGCTCTTATCCAACTGAGCTACCGTGGGTCCCGCCAGTGGCAACGAATCTTTCAATCCCTTCACTCTTCTAATTAACCTCAAGGAGGCTCGTAGCGACATCTACCGTGAAGTAGTTACAAACTTCTGATACGGCACCAACGTCCCAAGTTACATTGAGAATCGTTAGTAATAATGCGCTACTCCATTTTAACAGTACATTTATACTAAGCAGAAACGTCCGCTAACGAAATTCTAAGTTTCGATCAAAGAGGAAAATTGAAAAATTATTCGCCACGAGCGGGATTTGAACCCGCGACCTCTGGAATCCGTCTATTGCTCTTATCCAACTGAGCTACCGTGGGTCCCGCCAGTGGCAACGAATCTTTCAATCCCTTCACTCTTCTAACTAACCTTAAGGAGGCTCGTAGCGACATCTACCGTGAAGTTGTTACAAACTTCTGATACGGCACCAACGTCCCAAGTTACATTGAGAATCGTTAACATTTAATTTAGGTTTGAGCTTACGAGGGTACCGAAGTGGTCGCTTTTGTTTAACAAATGTATGTACCTACATCAGTGACCCAATAAAGTCGTCACAATTCGACTCTTGCATAATATTTAAAAGCAGTAGACCAGTTGCATGTACTGTACCGTACGGTTGTTTACTCTTAGAATACACGAAACGTTAAATGTGTTGTTAAAACATGCTCAGAAATGTAGACCTATATATGTTTACGATGCTCAGAAATGTAGACCTATATATGTTTACGATGCTCAGAAATGTAGACCTATATATGTTTACGATGCTCAGAAATGTAGACCTATATATGTTTACGGTGACTGTGACTGTATGTTTTCGGAAACATAATATTACGTCACGAAATAACGGGGGGATAACAAGCAGTGTTGTTACTGAATGTTAGAATATTACTTGTTTTTTTCTTAAGTATAATTTTCAAAATTTCCGAGCATGTCTTTTAGAAAAGCACTATATACAAGTACCTCGACCGCAACTAGGGATGGGCCCGTCTCGTACCTATTTCTATCCGTATATCTTCGTATTAATCTGTGTATATCACACTTGGCAGGCAATCCCTTCCTTCCCAGCCTTGTGTACTATTAACCATGATTATTTCAATTTAGTTACCTTTCACTGCTCCAGGGTAGCAAAACAAAAAGTAAATGATTGAGTTACACACATGAGTAAGTAGTTGCATTTCATTACACAGAAATCCATAGTAGTAATCGTTAGCCTGGGTCGGCTGTCAGCTTTGAGCTTGATAAACATGGATTATAGGGGAGATCACTCGGTCACTTTGGCATTCTTTGGGGGAAGCCTATGTTCAGCAGTGGACGTCTTTCGGCTGATATGATGATGATGATGATGATAGGGGAGATTTGTGTGTACTGCACCCCTAGTCATATCATATGACTTAGGTAACGAAACCTTACCACACTTACGTCTTTGACTTCGCAGATAATAACGACGTTTTAGTTACAGCACGGTAGATGAGCTGTCGTCATTTCCAGGCTAAGTGACAATCGCCATGAATGAAATATTATTCTAACTAGGGATTCAAATCTAGAACTGATCCTTACCGTCCGTTGTCTCTGCCCACGCCCCACACGCGAATAGTGTGTATGGGCTGTGTGTGGAGTGTGTTCAGACTCTCAGGGTCAATCAGCTTTAGGGCTCCGTCGTCCAGGTCCATGAACAGGTCTTTGCCCTAGAATGAGAAATCAATGTCATAAAGCAATTGCTAACGAAACCAAAAAGCTAGCTAACACAGTTCTTATATTGAGGATCTGATCTGCTTTCTGCCTTTACAAACCTAGATACTTATACTGCTACACTCTTTAGGGGAACAATCTGCAGTAGTTTTTACAGAAAGTAGGTCGCCGAAGGCACCCTTTAATAAAGATTTTCAAGAAAATTGTGTAAGGTGGGCTGGAGCGTATTCGGAGGTGTACTTCGAGGTTCGCCCCGCCTCTTCAACCTGTACATGAACCGACTGCTGGAGGAGCTCAGCAGTGCCAGTGTGGGATGCTCTATAGATGGGGTGCGCGTGAATAACATTAGCTACGCGGATGACATGGTGCTGCTGAGCCCCTCAGTGGGTGACTTAACCAGTTTATTGCGCAAATGTGAGTCGTACGCGGAGGCCCAGGGGCTCAAATATAATGCTCAAAAAAGCGAGGTTATGCTATTTAATGCAGGTAATAAGGCCTACAGAGTCCCCCCTGTGAGATCTCCGCCCAGCCGAGCGAGCGTACGAAGAAGCGGACCTTGTAGTATGTGTTGTGTGTATCTGTATTCGGATTTACATCGCCCCAGCGACCAACTTGGTCCAGCAAGTCGTTCCGTCCTAGACTCAGGTCTACGATGCACTTGTTGACGGCGCGGCTGGACCGCTCGGGGGTGAGGTCTGCCTCGGAGATCTCCACCCAGCCGAGCGAGCGTACGAAGAAGCGGACCTTGTAGTATGTGTTGTGTGTATCTGTATTCGGACTTACATCGCCCCAGCGACCAACTTGGTCCAGCAAGTCGTTCCGTCCTAGACTCAGGTCTACGATGCACTTGTTGACGGCCCGGCTGGACCGCTCGGGGGTGAGGTCTGCCTCGGAGATCTCCACCCAGCCGAGCGAGCGTACGAAGAAGCGGACCTTGTAGTATGTGTTGTGTGTATCTGTATTCGGACTTACATCGCCCCAGCGACCAACTTGGTCCAGCAAGTCGTTCCGTCCTAGACTCAGGTCTACGATGCACTTGTTGACGGCCCGGCTGGACCGCTTGGGGGTGAGGTCTGCCTCGGAGATCTCCACCCAGCCGAGCGAGCGTACGAAGAAGCGGACCTTGTAGTATGTGTTGTGTGTATCTGTATTCGGACTTACATCGCCCCAGCGACCAACTTGGTCCAGCAAGTCGTTCCGTCCTAGACTCAGGTCTACGATGCACTTGTTGACGGCCCGGCTGGACCGCTTGGGGGTGAGGTCTGCCTCGGAGATCTCCACCCAGCCGAGCGAGCGTACGAAGAAGCGGACCTTGTAGTATGTGTTGTGTGTATCTGTATTCGGACTTACATCGCCCCAGCGACCAACTTGGTCCAGCAAGTCGTTCCGTCCTAGACTCAGGTCTACGATGCACTTGTTGACGGCGCGGCTGGACCGCTCGGGGGTGAGGTCTGCCTCGGAGATCTCCACCCAGCCGAGCGAGCGTACGAAGAAGCGGACCTTGTAGTATGTGTTGTGTGTATCTGTATTCGGACTTACATCGCCCCAGCGACCAACTTGGTCCAGCAAGTCGTTCCGTCCTAGACTCAGGTCTACGATGCACTTGTTGACGGCCCGGCTGGACCGCTCGGGGGTGAGGTCTGCCTCGGAGATCTCCACCCAGCCGAGCGAGCGTACGAAGAAGCGGACCTTGTAGTATGTGTTGTGTGTATCTGTATTCGGACTTACATCGCCCCAGCGACCAACTTGGTCCAGCAAGTCGTTCCGTCCTAGACTCAGGTCTACGATGCACTTGTTGACGGCCCGGCTGGACCGCTCGGGGGTGAGGTCTGCCTCGGAGATCTCCACCCAGCCGAGCGAGCGTACGAAGAAGCGGACCTTGTAGTATGTGTTGTGTGTATCTGTATTCGGACTTACATCGCCCCAGCGACCAACTTGGTCCAGCAAGTCGTTCCGTCCTAGACTCAGGTCTACGATGCACTTGTTGACGGCCCGGCTGGACCGCTCGGGGGTGAGGTCTGCCTCGGAGATCTCCACCCAGCCGAGCGAGCGTACGAAGAAGCGGACGGGGCGCGCGCTGTCGGGCTCCGGGCGAGCGGGGAAACTGCGCCGTCTGGGGAAGGTCATTAAACATTTCAGTTACAGTCATTCTTCTTCAGGATTGGTGTTTTAGGCCAATGTTAACAGAAGTTTCATGTGCTCTGCCTACCCCTTTTAGGGATAAAGGCGTGATGGTATGTATGTATGTTAACAGAATAAGGCAAGGACTTCAAGAGTTCTTTATTAATTCGTTCCGATTCCGATAATAACTCCTTGCATTAATAGTTTCTTTGGTCGAATCGATCATGGGAAAGTCGGGAAACATCGATTCTAGAAGGAAACTTACGTTTTTGCTGAACCAAAATAAGGTTTACTCGTGAATATTTTGTTTCGTCTGATGAGCTCTGACTTTGATCTCTTTGGAATGGCTAGATTATTTTGACATGACTGCTCGGTATTGTGTTCGGCTAAGGATCATGAGATTTTATCAATATCAGACTCTCAGACAGTGGACCAGTTCAAAACACTCTAGACTTTCACATGCCTAACGGCCGAAAGTATTACAATACAATACAATTCTTTATTGATAACACCATAGTTACAAGTCAAATTTGAGAATAATAAGTAATTAAGTATGTCATTAGTTATGTACACGGTAGTTTAAGAAACTCCTCGTCACTGTACAGAGTTAAATCTTGTAGCCACTTGCGTAGCTATTAAGGGTCAAATGTTACCATTTTATAAAAACTTCATTCATTCATAGATAACAACGCTAACTCACTTGTAAGACATCTCCTCCTTCCGTTTCCTCTCAGCATCCTGATCCACATGGTCCAGCGCCCCACTGGTGGTACTCCTGGTGACCGATGACGTCATCACCCCCTCGTACTTGTTCACCTCCGATAAGTTGGAGCAGTCTCGCACCATGGAGATCCGAGACTCTTTGGCCTCTGCGGGCAGCATCTTGGGGATCTCGCGCTGTATCGTGCCGCTCTTTATGTGCCAGTAGTAGGGGCCGTCCATGTCTGCAATAAGATGGGATATGTCGTAGTTTTTGCAAAACAATTTTCGTATTAATCTCAGATGCATATTCCTGTCGCAAAAACCGAGGAAGCGTGCAAAGATTTTTGAATCGAGCAAGACCACAAACTAGATAAGTACAATGTGGAGCCCACAATATCTGGAGTACTTGGGAACCAGTGGTATCTGAAGTGCCGTTGTTCATTGTGTTCAGCAGCCTTTACTGCCGCTTAAACCTTTGCATTTTTTCACTTAAGTAGTTCCTTAGCTAAGCTTCTTAAGTGAAACACTGAACTGAAACTGTCTTTCCCAATAATTTTCCCACTTCCCATTAAAAAGTTAAGTGTGTGGAATTGCAATATAAACCTTGTAGCACCTTGAATAGAGGTAAGGTGGTTATTTCAACTAACCTTCATGCTTCTCCCAACCCGGTGGCAGCGGCGGTTCCTTCTTAGCGCGCAACTTCACCGGGATCGCGTACAAATCGTCGTTGGGTCCCTCCGCGGAGTGGGGGACGCCGTGTCTCTTCTCCGAGTCCTCCTGGTCCGCGCGCTCCTTCTCTGGAGGGGGGGACTCTTCGCCGCCATTTTGGGGCGTGAGGAGCCCGTTCTTTTCACTGGAAGAAGGAAAGAGAATTAAGTCAATAGTTGATATCTGTCGATTAACCAGGTGATGTGTCAGGCACGTCATGATGGACTTTTTTGATCACTGTTGAAACTCGCAAAGTGTTCCAAGCCTGTGGCGGATGCCATTCTACTTATACACTGCGTCCGGAGAATTCCTTAAGGCTCCCAAGTTGCTCTGGAGCACTATGGCAATATAAATTTTGTATCACATTAACCCTCAGGGGCTATGATCTACCATGACGTTCCAACAATCATCCGACAAGGATGCAGTGGCCATTGATGGTGGTGCATATTAAAGGATGACTCACGCTAGAACGGGCCGAGTCCAGCCCGGGCCGATTTCTAAGAAAAACGTCGGCGTTTTTGCGCGGCCGAGCCATACGCAATCCCGGCCGAGCCAAGGCCGAGGCTCGGAAGCAGCTCGGTGTCGGCACGGCCCAGCCGTACTTGATTGAAAATTGTTTGATGAAGTAAGTAAACAACTAGACATGCCAAGGTTAGGTATATTCTTGTTGAATCTCACAGTGTCCCATATTCACGGCCCATTATACCTACATTATCCAAAGACCATGGACCAAATTTTTGTCCTAATTTGGCTTTAAAATCATTATCCTTCCTTTATCTCACGCCTCATACTAAAAGATGGCCTCGCAAATTGTTCTTTTGTGTTGCAGTAAAACTATTCGACGGAATCTGAGTCACTGCATGACATCAGTAGGTATAATAACATTGTTGGCCTTAACCGGAACAAATTAATGTTCACTAAAACTTGTGACTCAGGCTACTAATGGATGTCGAGAGTTTTATAATTCTGTCAAGGTAAAAGGTGAATTATTGACATCACTGCACCGCCAAACAAGGTTGAATTGTTATTTTTGTAGGTACCTAGGTACACTGTAAATTTATACGAAGGTATATATAATCATAAAACAACATTTGAATCATTTCCTGTAAACTATTCGACATATACTAAATAATAAAACCCAATGGCCAACGGTCTCGTTACGTCTCATAAACTACGAATAATGTGCATTCAAATGAAGATTGACACTCCCACTGTGGGACCATGCTACGCTATTCGCTATTTGATTCATTTACGCAGCCCAATCGCTCACATTCGTAAATGGGTTGTTTTCAAAAAAAAGTGTACCCTAGTAAAAAAATTAAGAAACGTTAACTTTTTCAGGTGAGTCACGAAAATTTGCCATACATTTATACAGCTAATTTTCGTGACTCACCTGACAAAGTTAATGTTTCTTAATTTTACCTTAACTAGGGTACACTTTTTTTGAAAACAACCCAAATAGCGCTGCAGTGGTCTTCCGCCTTTGCGAACGTTGAACCCACATTTTCAAACAGCTGTTTCTAATTCAGGCCTCATTGCTTGTCCTAATTGAGAGAATAACCACAGAAGGCTACGAAATGAAACTGACCGGTAGTGTTTATGTCTCTCCCTCTGCATTGTACACTGTTACAAAACACACACGAAACAAAGAGAATTTTCAGTTAATCGTTCCGTTCCATACACACAGAAACCATATAGGTAACACAGATTATGTCAATCGTCTACGAAACTGAGCGCAAATTTCACTTTAAAGTTACAACATTTTCTTAATCGCGTTACATTTACACACTGTTATTCTACACGACAGATTTTAACCACTTCGACTGATTGCCCTAACTACTTACTTCAGAACAGTCTTATAAACATACCTGTGCTAACTCGGGGCACGTTTTAGGGATTTGATATCGATAACGAAGATGTCGATATATATTATACACGTGTTCATTGAAATTTCTCGATTACTATAAAAAGGTTTGATATCATATGTGAGCACATATCATATCTGTTTTATTTTGACTCAAAAGTCATTATGCATATTTTAAGAATGCCCCGCCGTTGACCACTGTGGACGTTGACATAACGTTTAGTAATTTAAAGTGGATATTTTCATCTTGACGGCAATCTTTATTACCGATGAATATGGAAAAAATATAAATTGTGTACCTACTAATAAAACTGTTTTAAAATAAACAAATAACTAAATTCACGCTTTAATTTGTTGTTTATTGTTTTTATTTTAAAATGAAGAGAAAATAAATAATATTGATTTATGTTGAATAACATTTAGATGTTGATACGAGTAGTAGGTAACATCGATATATTTATTTGCCGAGTTAGCACAGATATGCTAATATAAGTAAAGTCAGAAAACTTAACACAAAAAGCAGCTGAGGTTAAAACAAATGACTATCGCGCACTAAACAAAATAGCTAGGTATATATGGCAATAAGTAAGTAGTAAGGGTCAGCCAGCACACATTTAACAAAATACAGTCACACGAGAAAACAAAACCGCATCTGCGGACAAATCAAGGCGCCCGAACACAAACTCACTGCCACCGACATCGACAACAGATGGACAAAAAACCAATAAACCAAACGAGTCAACCAATTATGCGGGTTTAATTTGGCGAAACGTAATTGTGGACCGGATCCGCGATCCGAGTGTAGGTAACTCGATAAGAATTAACGAACTGGTCTGTAGCTGTCAATTGAATGTCTAGAACCTGAAAGAATCTCAGAGAGCTACATGTTTGTGGTTTTCTGTTCTTTGTATCAGAATGGTAAGTGCACATCGCTCTGGCCCCGTAGCATGGATTATCACGCGACAAGTGACAAGATAGAGCATCCAACACTGGCTGACACGCTCTTATCTTGTCACTTATCGCGCTACGGGGCCTGGTATAGGTACTTGCGTACCCATTTAAACCGCTTCACCTTGCTTTACCTCACACGAACCAGGGCTGGTGAAGTGAACACCAAACGCCAAGTGAAAAAGTGAATAGCATATTAGCTTTTTCGAGCGAGAATTTCGAATAATTTAACTAGCGCGAGAGAATTAAGAGGTTAGCACGAGTCTACGCGCGAGATCTCTCGCACTATCCATCTCTCTCTTATTAGGAAACTTAGAAAGATACGGATAGTACGAGAGAGCTCGAGAGAGCTCGCGCGCCGTCTTGTGCTAACCGTACAGGAAACCATCGATACAAGAAGAAGAAAGGTTTGTAGGATAACATTATAGTATACCTACTCAAAAGATAACGAGTGGTCATCGTCACTGACCAACTTAAATCAACAGGATATCATCCAAGTGGCAATCGCACGTTGTCCTTTAAAGTTCAGTTCCCGGATGTCTAGCGGCGAGGGTTTACTTCAATAATAACTATTTTTAAAACACATTTGTCTTGTTCATGACTGTGTCTTTGTCCTTTCAATCGTATATAAGTAAACGTGCAAGTGCTTGACATTAGCCCTACTTTTACTTGACACTATCAACCTTAATTCATAACAATAGGGACGAACAATAGGCCTCAACTATAAGTATATTTGTAGGTGCTCACCTAGTTTTTGTCACAGGCGATGCAGCCTCGTCTTCCACTCTGAAATTAAAGAAAGAAACTTTTTAAAAACAAATAAAAACTTAATGAATATTCATAGTACACGAGTTCTTAACCTACTTCGAAAATAATAATTAAAGATAAGTAATGCACGAAAGTAAAAACTGGGACAACCGAGATGGGATTACTCATGCATAGGTACTTTAATAACAGTTACAAAGTTGTTTTAAATGGATAAAATAAATGGACTTTGTAAATATTTGCGCGATATGTCACACACTGGTACCTTAGTACCTAATCGTTCAATTTGCTAGTAGGAGAGGTCCTACTTTGTATTAATTAACTTGCAGTTGTCCTCCAATATTTCGCTCTCAAGACGAGAGTCTTTGACCAGTGTCTGTTGCCAATTGCCAGTGATGACGTATGTGACGGAAACGTGGTCGCTTACAATGGGCCTCATAAGAAGGCTCAAAGTCACCCAAAGGATAATGGAGAGGGCTATGCTGGGAGTTTCACTGCGCGATCGCATCAGAAATGAGGCGTTCCGCATCAGAACCAAGGTAACCGATATAGCCCTCCGAATCGCTAAACTTAAGCGGCAGTGGCAGCGGGGCACATTGCATGTAGAACTGATGGCCGTTGGGGTGGAAAGATTCTCGAGTGGCGACCACGTACCGGAAGGTGGACTGATGACCTGGTGTAAAGGTCGCGTGAGTCCGCTGGATGCAGGTGGCGCAGGACCGGTCATTGTGGCACTCTTTGGGGGAGGCCTATGTCCAGCAGTGGACGTCATTCGGCTGATATGATGATGATGATGATGTACTCCAAAGTTTGTGACCCATTTTACAACAGCACTTTTCACACAGGTATTATAAGTACCTACCTACTTATGTAAGTTCGGGGGAACACCTTCTTTTCGCAACTAACGTTTTGCAAACTGATTCATTTCGCAACTTTTCATTTCCCAAACTCTGAAGCTGTAAATATTTCATGATTTATTTCAGGGCCATCGTGTGGAGAACCCTATAGGTCAGGTTAGGTTAGTTTATAAAAATCCTGAAATATTTAACAGTTTCAGAAATATTAATAGGTTGGGAAATGAAAAGTTGCGAAATGAATCAGGTTGCCAAACGTTAGGTTGGGAAACATTAGTGAACCAAGTTCGGGAACTAGGTACGCAATATGGCACCACTGAGCTGGTCTGCTGATGGATACAGAACAGATGGTGGCCATGGCTAACAATTCTTAAACTACACAAGATAGACCCATTGTTTGGACTCATCGGAACACTCAACGAGCACTGGATTACCGGGGCCCATAAAGTATAGTCGGCAATTAAAAGTCTGTACCATAAATATTTTTTGAACAAAGACGTTCGTCGGTTGCATATATTATCTAGTATTTAACCCCCGATGGAAAAAGAGGGGTGTTATAAGTTTGACGTGTATGTGTGTCTGTGTTTCTGTCTGTCTGTGTGTGTGCGTGTCTGTCTGGGGCATCGTAGGCATCGTAGCTCCTAAACGAGTGGACGGATTTGAATGCGGTATTTTATCCTAAAGCTGACGTGATCGAGGTGGTTCGTAGCTACCTTTCAACAAAATCGGTTCAGCCGTTTTTAGATATTGAACTTTGAAATGAAGATGTCGGGGGTTTTTCAACTATCTAAGTTGTTAGTAGCGAATAGGAAGGAGCGGGGTTTTTCTTTGTGGGTAGGTCGGTCTGTAAATGGTTGACACGAGTCAAGATGAATTAAACCATCTCATCTTGAATACAACCTCAATCAATTCTAGGTAATTTCATTGCCCTTTTAGAGCAGCTACTTCAATGGTTTTATTTACATCGCACTTAGCTTAATGTCAAGGAAATCCAAATTTTAACCTCATGTAGGTTATATTCATTATGAAAAAAAAACATCGTTGTTCGGAAAAACAATCCATTGCTCTTTAGGCTTTGTTTCTGCCAAGGTTGCGAGTTACTGCCACATTAATATGGATGATTTTTTTATACATCTTAATGGATTGAAGTGCACACAATTATGCGTGTTTTATGATATTTGATATATAAAAGCCAGCTATTCGTAGTGCGGACTACTGAGAAAAAAATAAGTACTTACGCATTGCAAATAGCCCACACGAAACAGGCTGTAGTGTGAATTAATATTTTTGAAGACAAAAAGAAAATTGGTGCATATAAATTCGACTATTTAATACCTAAGTACAGCAGCAGTTATTTAAGTTTGGATGTTTAGATTTTTCTACTCAATCACGCGAAATGACTGGCAAACAGATATTTTGTAACCAGAATTAAGGCATAGAATACTTTTTATCTTTGAAATCATCTCCCAAGATGCAATTAGGCGTTGAGGTTGGTATACGAATTCAAGAATTGTGAGTTTACGCGGACGAAATTGAGGGCAAAAGCTAGTACCTAACTAAACTGAAAATAAATAAATGTTACTTTACCTATTTAAACTTATCGGCGCGCCCATTTATGCGCTCCTAAATCCACACTGATTTTACACACATTTTTGAAAAACACACACAAAGTTTGCATCTTAACTTTTACATATTACTACGTAACTTATGCCTCCTGAAAACACATCTTAAATACTAGTCAGGGGTATTAATATACGTACATAAATAAGGACATAAATATCTGTACAGGACTCTATTGTCAATGTCATAAAGGCGTGTACAGATATTTATGTATGTATTTTAATACCCCTGACTGTACCTACAAGCGACTGTCACAACGGACAATGCGTCCGCCCGTGCGGATGTGTAGACGGCGACGGGCAGTATGGGCAGACTTAATAGATACCTTTCTCTTGGTTTTATTACATTAAAATGCTATGGGTATTATTCAAATTAGTGTAAGTACGCCCAAAACCATTTTGAAGGCAGAATTTTTGCCAGTTGTTATGCATAATAGCTGTATTGTATGTGCCTAGTACCTTTCATTTCATAACAACACCGCGATTCGTGAACCGGGTTACGGCGAAGATTTTCAGCCTTTAACTATGGGGTGAATCTGTAAATTATATCACGTGAAGCCCCGTTTACACACACAGGCGTTACGTAGCACGACACGACTCGCGAGCTGTCAGGCGACTATGGCGTTGCCCCGCCCACCATAACCGCTTCACAGCGAGTCGCGCTATAGGTATTACGCCTCGGCGGCTGGCTTTAAGCTCAACAAGCGAGGCCGAGGGCGCGTGATTAATAAAAAAAACGGAATCCAATTACCCACGTGTTTAGTCGAATTGACTCCCTGAACACACGGTAAGGGCATGATCTAACGTACCTACCAATATTTCCGAGACTTCGAATTAACAATTTTTTTTACCACTGCATTCACGGCTAATTCTTGGCCGCGACTTCGCAGTTCGCACTCCATCCGCGGCCAAACTTGGCGAGTTCCCTTTAAATTAGGGTTCTTCATGGCCTATAAGAATACTAATTGCGCCAAGTTGCTGGCTTGTGGGGAAATTTATACTCGTTTCATGTAAAGTTTGATCTAAACCAAACTGTAAGCTTTTGTGTGAATGAATAAATTATTTCTATTTCTATTTCTAAAGGTTATTGCCCTGATAAAGATATTCACATAAGGTAAGTAAGCATATTAAACTTGTATTGCTCGTAAGTATGTAAGTAAATTGTCAGAGTCGACATTTTAGCTCGAGTTTGGTATACATAACTAAATTGGATGACAAATGCAATAGGCACTGTGATATCAAGAAGTTGATTTGATGCTAGAGACGAAAGCTGACCAATAGCAATTAATACATTTTTAGCAAACATTTTGGTCTGTATTTATTTTCTAAATCATTTAAATAGCAATAATAAGTTTTGTTAATTGGTATTTAATGTAAAAATCATTTCTTATTACTGCTGTCAACTACACTAAAGAGCAAAAGATTCGGGTCGATGAAATACCGTCATATTTCCTAAAATAGTCCAAATGTTGTACAGTTTTTTAATCATTTCATGATCTTTATTAAATTTTACATCTAAACTTCAGAAATAACTGTAAAAAAAACACGTTACCAGGTTTAAATCGGACTCGTAAAAACCCATGAAAAAAACAACGTTAACGGAGCAAGATATCGCAAAAATCGTCATTTTTGGATGTTGATATCTTTATGATAGGATCCCGGAAATTGCTAATACATTTGGGTATTACGAAGACTAGTATGTTATGTAAATAAGACTAGTGAAAAATATTAAAAAAAACCTATTGCGTTTATTTAATTTAGGGTGACCCGAAACTTTTGCTCTTGAGTGTAGCTACCTATTTTGAAAGGCCACTAAATTCTATTTCGCCCGCAGCACCTAAAGACCTCTGTCCTCATGTAACCTGTACAATCAAAAGAAAACCGTTTCTGAAAACAAAATGGCCGCCAGCAACGGTCTCATTCGAAATTTAAATACCTCTCAGAATTCACATGCAGCCAGTGCGTCCGCGTTGGTTTTACGACGGACACAGTAAACTTAACAGGTCTCTAGAGTGTTTCTATTTTTCAAAGAAATGAAAGAGAATGCAAGTTGCTGACCAGGTTAAAGACAAGGGTCACTGCGGTCAGGGTAAAATACTAAGGAAAATAACAGAACAACGAGAGGAAATAAACAGACTATTTTATTTTATTAGGTACATACATAGGTACATACATACGACCTTAGATGGTTTAGATTTAGAGATTGGAGACGAATGCTGCAATTATCTTGGACGGAATTTCGTACCAATGTCTCAATACTAGCGTTGAAAATATCCGGAAAAAATCCCGTTTCTTTCCAAACGGCTCGTTTTTTTCGTATTTTTACGGAAAATTCATGAAATTTTCCGCTTCAATTTTTCTGAAAAAAACTAAAAAAACGATTTAAACCGGTTTCAATCGATTATTTTTCTTAATACTGATGGATAGGTGAATGATTATAGACTTACTTTGACATTGACATCGGTGTCAGTTCAGTTCAGTTGTCACAGTTGTGTCATTGCACTTATTGGTTTTTTTCCTTAAAAATCCGAAAAAAAACGGAAAAAAACAAAAATTTTATAAATTCCCGAAAAAATAATTTGATTTTTTCCGAAATTTTCAACGCTACTCAATACTACAGGAACTCGGAACTAAGCATCGTCTATCGGATTTGGTCCAATCTCGCATCGTTAAACTGTTCGGACACATTTCAAAACGCAACAATGACTCCATAGTGTCTCTTTGTCCAAGGCAAAGTGGAGGACACTAGATCGCGTGGACGATCGCCGATGCGATGGACCGATCAAATATAAAGGCGATCACGGGCGTGCAAGTCAATCAATCAATCAATCATTTTGAATTGAAATAATTCATTTTATGCATGAATAAGATAACCTCCAATAAAGAGAAATGGCGCGATGTCGTGAGGCGAGCAATAGCGACAACCCAGGAAACGACACTTGACTTCTCTGACAAGAGTGAAACTGCTAGAAGAAGACATACGACCTGAGGTCCGAAGCAAATAGTTGAGGATGCTACCGGGATATAGGCATGCTTAACTGCATAACAAAGACATAAATGCATAATTGTTTTTTTACCACGATGCAAGCAAGGCAAAAGCGTAAAGGTCCGACTGACGCCGACGGCGGTGCTGTAAGCCGGTGGGATAGTTTGTAATTTTGATCAGATGTGATCATTATCAAATAACCTACTACAATCAAATAAGTGACGAAAAGTTAAACCACAACTATACTTAAGTATTTAACCATTGATATGAAGATCAAAGCACAAAGAATAACTACAACTTAGAACAGTTGAAAAACCCACGAAATTTTAATTTTAAAGTTCAATAGGTATCTCAATTTGTGACTCAAGAGCCGCAGGAGTTTCATGCGGTACACTAGCCCCCTCTGCCGCCCTGCAAAGCGACCCCTCAGATGCTCGCTGCCTGTTGTGGCGGACTCGATGCCCTCCGCCCGACGTCTACGTGCTAGCTTCGGAACAACTGCCATCCGGCAACAAGGAGCCATGGCCCATCTGGAGGGCGCTAAATAGGCTCAGATCGCAGGTTGGCCGCTGTAAGGAAGACATGGCCAGATGGGGACTGCATCGTGGCCAATCAACCCAATGTGTTTGCGGTACAGCACCGCAAACCATGATGCACCTGATGGCGTGCCCCACATGCCCACACTCCTCGGAACACGACCTGAGAGACGCGACTGCCAGAGCTGTCTACACTGCTGCCCATTGGGCATCTCTTATTTGAGGAACCTCGACATGACGAAGAAGAAGAATTTGTGATTTTTGATTGTTCATTTTGTTGAAACGTAGCTAATAACCATCACGATCACGTCAGTCGGATTAAAAAAACCGCATTCAAAGCGGTCCATACGTTTAGGAGCTACGATGCCACAGAGAGACACACACACACACAAACAGACAGACACACAGACACGTCAAACTTATAACTTCGACGACCGCTTTAACCCTGCCTACGAAGCAAGAGGTCCTCGCTTCGAATCCCGGTAAGGCACCCGGTATGAGCACGAATATTTGTTCCTGAGTCATGGATGTTTTCTATGTATTTAAGTATTTATTTCTCTATATAAGTATCTATATCGTCGTCTAGTACCCATAGTACAAGCTTTGCTTAGTTTGGGACTAGGTCGATTTGTGTAAGATTGTCCGCAAATATAAAAAAAAAAAAAAATATATATAACCCCTCTTTTTCTGACGAGTTTCCCTACGAGTGAAAATAGCATAAAATCAGTTGCGTAGTATCCCAAGCTAAAATGAAACAGATGAACGAACAGATATCAGAGGCGACTGAGAACACGCTCTATAACATTCTTGATTCTAAGTAGTCATACCTACCTAGTGTAAGATTTAATAAATTTGGCACAAATTATAAATCAAATTATCTTAGCCATTATTCCGAATAATTAAATTAAGAAATAAAAGAGTAAAGTGATTGAGCGTAATGTTTTAGAATTTTATCAATTTCCGTGTGCATGAATAATAATCGTTATTTAATATTGTGTTATTGTTATTGCACTAGTGCAATATGTATCTACGCGCTAGAATACATTATGTGCCCTCTCAGGGTGTCATGTACCTACCACCTGTATTAACTAACATCCCTTGTAATGCGCATGACTGATGATGTTGAATAAATTGAAATTGTAATTGATACCAGTATAGAAACACTGGCATGGCGGATGGGAGGACAGTCAATCGGGATGAGTGGTGTCGACAACATACATAAATAAGTTAAAGGGACGGAGATTGGGAAATTGAGGTTATTTGGTGGAATAATATATTAGTATCACGATAGAAGGAGTTTTGTTATACTAGTAACTCCAGCTTCTTCATAAAGTCGAGCTGCTAAGAGGTTCACGAATCGCCCAGTAACCAGTTACATGTTCCCCGTAGACTCCGTGCTTCGTTCCGATGGTAAATCCGTATATTCGTGAACGTTCCATTAGTTCAGCTACAGCTGGTTCGTAGTGCAAAACGTGAGAGCCAGCGATTTTACCAGTGGAGAGACAAATCCCGTAAACTATATTAAGGATGACTCAGCACTGGACCGTGCCGCCACCGAGCCGCTTCCGAGCCTCAGCCGTGGCTCGGCCGGGCTTGGGAATGGCACGGCCGTGCAAAAACGCCGTCGTTGTTCTTAGAAAACGGCCCGGGCCGGACACGGCACGGCCCGTTATAGCGTGAGTCATTCTTTTCTTATTGTTCAATCCACGAAGACGCGCGGCTCGCTCCATGCGTTATGGATATTATAAAATAATACGCTATGTGAATGAGGCTCGGTTCTTTTTATTTAGCCTATTATTATTTTTGTTTAGCCTAGTGGGTGACTACGTAGTTGACGGTCTTGGGTTCAAACCCGGTAAGGCCAAATATTTGTGTGATGAGCATGAGTATTTGTTACTAAATCTTGGATATTTTATTTATTTAAACTTTATTGCACAGTAACAAGTCACAAATAGAAAAGGCGAACTTAATGCCGTAAGGTCTTCTTCGTTCTTCTTTTGCCTGGCTCCTTCCCATTTACTTGGGGTCGGCCCTTCTCTCATGCGTCGCCAGGCCGGTCGGTCCTGGCCTGGGTCGTCTCTGGTCTTAAATTTCCCGCTTCCATGTCGTTTCTCACTACTGCCATCCAGGTTAACCGGGGTCTACCTCGCCCCTGGGGTGCAACAGTCACGTCTAGGACTTTTCTGGTCATGTGCTCTGGTGGTCGTCGCATCACATGACCGTACCACCTCAATCGGCTTTCTGCGAGTTTATCTTGGATAGGCTTTATTTTGAAACTGCCTCTTATATGGTTGTTCCTTACATGATCAAGCCTCGTAACGCCACCGGCCCGGCCCATCTAAGCATTTTAATTTCAGCTAAGACTATACCTTTTTTCTTGCTGCTTTTTAAGAGGCCAGCAGAGCTGAATAGCTCCATGCGTCATTGCTGGGCGTACCGCTGTTCTGTATACTTTTCCCTTGATGCGAATTGGCATTTCACTGTCACAAAGCACGCCCGTGAGCTCTCTCCCAAGTAGCAAGGGACGTAAAATATCACGTCTTTTTGAAGTCATATTGGACGTAGAATTCACGTGAGGATGTCACAAAATTCGACGGCAAAAATGATGTTAACTGTCACGTAATTTTTGGCGTTACTGCGACGTTAATTTTACGTGAGTATGTTTGGCCCACTAACGTTAAATATGACGTTAATTAACGTGATTTTTTAACGTTAAATCAACGTGAGAGTGTCACAACATTTGACGAGTAATAACACGTTGAATATCACGTCGTCCAACGTCATAATTGACGTGATTTTTTTCGCTAGTATTCTGTAGGAAAGTACGTCATAACTCACGTTAAAGATCACATCATCTGACGTGATATTCAACGTCATTATCACGTTAGTATTCTGTGAGAAAGTACGTCATAACTCACGTTAAATATCACGTCATCTGACGTGATATCCGACGTCATTAACACGTGAGTATTGTGTGGGAAAGTACGTCATAATTCACGTTAACATCACGTTATTGGACGTGATATATCACGTTAATTTACGTTACATTAACGTTGGTTTACAAGAGGAAATGACGTCAAGTAGACGTGCCCACTGACGTATCTGATACGTTATTTGACGTTACTGTAACGATACATTAACGTCAGTTAAGGGGACGGTGCGACGTCGACTAGACGTGACCACTGGCGTCTCATATACGTTACTGTAACGTTACATTAACGTCCGTTAAAGGAAAGGAGTGACGTCGACTATCTGACGTATTATATACGTCAGTAAACACGTCCAGCGACGTTGTTTTTGGCGCAACTATTGGAATCAATATCGCCCAGACAAGCAATGTAAAGGTAAAAGTTGGAACCCGACCGCAGACGACGTGTCGTAGTGACACTATCGGTTTCTATGTAATTATATGAAGGCGACGTCCGGGGACGTGTCGCTAGCTACGAATGGTCTTTGAAACATAGAAACCGGTAGTGTTGCTGCGACACGTCGTCTGCTGCTGCTGTCTGCGATCGGGTTCCAACTTGAACCTTTTCTTTGCTTGTCGGGGCGATATTGCTTCCAATAGTTGCACCAAAAACAACGTCGCTGGACGTGTTTACTGAAGTAAATCGTCAGACATAAAAAAAATAATATTAAACGAATATTAATTTATTCCACATCATAATGACAACATTCTCGTTTAGGTACACGTCCATTCGATTTTCAATCAACATTTCTTAGCGTTTTTAAAAGGAATTTAGAGTGTACCTACCTACCTTACACTTAAAAAAAAACAACAATTTTTTTTTATCTTTACAATTTCCATTAATGCTCTACTTCAGTCAGACTAAGGCCCCATAATGCAGTGTACGACCAGCCATATGCGATTTCGGGTGAGAATTTCCTTACTCTAGTGTATAATGCTGACCCTCAACCCCATGCGGCTAGCCGAATAGTACCTACAGTCGCCATTGTCTTTGGAACTTTTAACAGATATGGCTATGTGTCACCGGGACACCATGGCGGCACAACCACCGGCCACCAACAAAATGTATTATACAGTTCTATCAATGGAGGGTATCTCACCAGCGAGCGTAGCATGGTTGTCATTTTATCACCTTATCGTTGTTGATAAGACATCTGTCACTCTGGCACTCGCGTACTGGTCAGAACGTGACAGACGTCTTAACTACAGCGATAAGTGTTAAAATGGCAACCATGCTACGCCCGCTGGTGTCCGCTTGGTTCCGCTACCATGGCGCAATGTGATAGCCGTGCTGTTTTACAAAACAGCGCTGTTTTGTAAATTACATGACAACTAGATGTTTTAAAAAAAATGCACGGCTATCACAAGACGGCGCGCGAGCTCTCTCGATTTTTCTCGCACTATTCGTGTCTCTCTTATTAGAAAACTAAGAAAGAGAGGTACTTAGTGCCAGAAAAATCGAGAGCTCGCGGGCCGTCTTGCGTGATAGCAGTGCAGCGTTGTTTTGTAACACGGCGGGTTGACGATTAGTGGGATTGTCATTCAGCGGTATTCAATCCGCCGTATTACAAAACAGCGCTGTTTTGTAAAACAGCGGATTATACTATATGCCTGCGACACCCCGGTGAGATAAAGCCCATATCGGTGCCTCAAACGTACATGTGGGGTTGGACGACTAGTCCCTAACGTCTACTTTTTCTACATGCTAGCGCAACGGTATAATGCTACATATTTATCACAAAATGGAATGACTATACATTTATTCAAAACATCAGAGAATGCTTGCATGGCTATGAGTATAAAATGATGCTCGACTTCAGGTCTGATATTTCGCTAACTAAAACTATATCCAAATATTTAGAAGGACAAGGATCCGTATAAAAATACTCATTATTTGCATAATCATTGCCATACAGCATTGAATCATCGCCATCTATGACAATACTTACAATTGTAATAATAATAATAGTCTCGTCCTTTAACATACAAACAGAAACAGCAACAGTATTATTATATATTCCTATTATTTTGAAGGAGAATTTATTAAAATATAGATCAATGCAGTTACAAATTTAAAACAATCTTTACAAATTAAGAATTAATCAATAACGTTGGCAAAATCTATGTATTAAGTAGCGCACGTCTGACGGCCAAATAGGCCGAGGTCCGAGGGGTAACCACGTAACGCCCCGAACGCGCGTCGGTACAATTTAATTGTCAATTTTCCATATAAAAAGTGACATTTAGACCTACCCGACGTTCGTACAATGCGTTACGTGATCGACCAGCAGGTCCTTGCTTCCCGAGAAAGGGTGTGCGGGGTCCCAGGGCAGGTGAGGTAGTGATGTCATCGTCGCGTCGTAGTCAGCACGGTCAGCAGTTTCATGCTAACACGGCCTCTCCTGACAGAGCAGCGTCCTCGATGCTCTCCTGTTGTCCTGATTGCGGCTCGGATGTTGGCTCTTGGTCTTGGTTGCGGGTATCGTCACCTGCGGACCAAACAATGATATGTAAATACAATATTGCACTCAACGTAAACATCGCGGTTCAGCAACTGATTTTCTTTTTCTTTTTTTTTTACATGCTACTATGCGCTTTCATTATATTTTCACGTGATACTTTTGTTACTGACACTTTCAGTCAAACAAACGACTTAATTATTACTCAATATTTTTTCTCTCGTACAAGAAACTACATCGATGCCACACGTGACCTTACTCGAGAATGAACGTTATACCGATGCCTCATGAGGCCATACTCGGGGATTAAGACACTATACCGATGCCTCATGAGGCCTTACTCGGGAATTAAAACACTATACCGATGCCTGACTAGGCCTTACTGTCATCAGAAATATATACCATTATCAGTACAACAAAGATACTATGGTTGCAATTTTACTTTTCTAATGTTTCGAGTTGCAGGGCAGTGCATGAACGCTCTTGAGTGTCTTGAGATAAACCTTTTCAATAGAGGGTTTATAGAGATAATGGGTTTATTGTTGAATATATTCATCGTGGCTGCACTAGATTACTGCAGAGAATCTAAAAAAAACTGATTGTTCATTAAGAATACGATAGCCCTTTTGGTGGAAATAAAAGAGAGATTTATTAATTATTTAATTTTTAATTAATTTATGAATGGTTCGTACTTTGAAAATAACGATAATTTGTTAGTTATGATGAAAGATTGAAGATTTTTATTTATAAAAATGAAAAATATTGAACAGACAATTTTGTAATTATAAAGCCCTGTTTTATAAAAGTAACACGTTTAATTAAAGTCTTAGACTCTCATTATGGTAAAGGAAAATTATTGACGTATAGCTATAATTATCGACATATAGCTAGTATTTCAAAATAATTTTTACCCATCCCTAGAACTTGACAGCTACCATTTTGCACCTCCGATAGCGGGGTCTACTCTACTTATTGAGCTGAGTTGCGTAGTCGGCTTACAATGTGTCACATTGTTGACGTTAGGACTGTTTCTAGGACTAGTCGTTGAGAATCGCTTGTTCGAATATATGTGACACCTTCTCTATTTAATACATCCGTACCGATAAGAACTGGCACACTAAGATAATTGTGCGGCACAACATGAAGGTCTACCTCTAAGGTTACATCACTGAACTCTACGGGCAAAGTTACAAAACGATCTGGTCGCAATTCTACTCCACCGCGTAATATTTGAACACTAGGGTACGTTCGACAAGAGATATGCTTAGCAAGGTCATTAACATATTACAGCTGTCACAATATCAGTTTTTGTGTTGTTGCAAGCTGTTTCGCGACAAAAGTTAAAATTAGCTTAATTTCTCATTTCTGATCGTTCTTTAGCAAAACATTTATCGTCACTATTACGTAACGTAACACACAATTTTTGATACAAACCTATTTGTTGACTCAGGATTAGGCACAGACTTGTTTTTATTCGCGTCCGCGTTACTACTCTCAGCCTTAACACGTTTGGGGATTTTTTTTCATTTTATGTCCCGATTGTTTACAATTTAAAACAAGTTACGTGTATGTCTGTATTTTGGATAGCACGCTTATGATTTCTCTTGGACGATGGATCATAGGCGTGCCGGCTTGCACGCAACTCAATGTTATTATTAGGTGCGCCCGCACTTGAACGACGTGGTTTCGCATAACTCGATAAGAACTCCACGATTTTTTCAGGTGTCAATTTAGCGTTTGTAGCGGCCGCTCGTACTTGAGGGTCTGTTATGCCACGTACAATTATATCAAAAATGTTTAAGCTTAGCAAATAATCTCAAAAAATTGAGATTGCGCTAAGCAATTAGTAGACATACTTGTAACAATTAAATTAATGCAATAAACAGTTTAAATTTTTTTTTTTTTTTAATCACATAGTAAGTTTACTGCTCAACCCCTTTACGATACGTAAACATAACAAAGATCTTCTCGCATATTCCGCATATGTGGAGTACTTATCAGAGTCTTGCAACATCACATCAAAAAGTATATTTGCAACGTCAATGCGGCGCGGACAGAGCGATCTAAGTGCTGATTTGAAATTCGACCAATTACGGTTGTCACTCGTCCACTCGCGCAACCAGGAGCGTGCCTCACCTTTTAATGATAATCCCACACGAGCTGGCACTTCTTTATCGTCCCACTGCACGGCTATCACAAGACGGCGCGCGAGCTCTCTCGATTTTTCTCGCACTATCCGTCTCCCTCTTATTAGAACACTTAGAAAGAGAGGTATAGAGCGAGAAAAATCGAGAGAGCTCGCGGGCCGTCTTGTGATAGCCGTGCAGGTTTTGCGAGCGGGCGCGATCCACTTCGTCACACCACCCATCAACGTCATGATTACTGGGGTCAAAATCAGACACATAATAA
The DNA here is from genome assembly GCA_963854355.1 of Epinotia brunnichana. Taxonomy (NCBI): domain Eukaryota; kingdom Metazoa; phylum Arthropoda; class Insecta; order Lepidoptera; family Tortricidae; genus Epinotia; species Epinotia brunnichana. The sequence goes on from OY977944.1 coordinate 32,036,144, forward strand.
TGGGTAGATCTCACCGGATTCATGGTCCTCAACGCGTCGATGAGACGCTCCGTGATGTCCGTTGACGCCGTCAGTGGTGTCTCGGTGGCGAGGTGGACCTCGGTGCTGCCAGCAACGAATGGGGTACCGCTGACTGGCCCAGCAGGCTCCGGCAGAGGTGTACTGGCCAGTCCAGCAGGCTCTGGCGGGGCTGCACTGCCTGCGCTGTCCAAGTCCGCGCTGAAGGCACCGGTCGCGAACGATGTCACACTGGCAGGAGTGGCGACACGCTGCTCCAGCGTCGCGAGGCGGTTCAGGATCGCTTCCATCGTCACTTCCAGTCTACCTTTATTAGGGACAGAAGCTGGCGAAGACGTGCGCTCTCGCGTTTTACGTTTTCTACTCGACATTGTGAAAAATTAAGTCAAAATGGCAAAAATATGCGGCTGTAATGGCAGTTCACATTCCTACATCTAATATTATATATTCCGGGAGGAAACTATTATTTTAAAGGAGAATTTATTAAAATATAATGCAGTTACAAATTTAATACAATCTTTACAAATTAAGAATTAATCAATAACGTTGGCAAAATCTATGTATGTGTTAATAAGTAGCGCACGTCCGACGGCCAAATAGACCGAGGGGCTCTGGGCCTAAGAACGCTCCCCTGCTCTCCCCCAATCTCACGTCTGAAATCAGTTGCATATGTCTAATTTAGACCCTATTCCTTCATCAAATATGACCAATACAATACCATAATTAAATTTGTATAAAACAATCTCACGCGGCGACGTCAAAGGCCCGGCACTCCTTGCCGTCTTATGCAACATATTCCAATTCGACCACCTTCGTATCTCCATAGTGATAAGGTCTAATTTAATTTAAGTAATCCTAGATGTGACTGTAAAATTAAGTTTGTTTTTTTTATGGATCATATTTCTTTTGTCGGAATCGAGTGTCGCCAAATCACTACACCATTTAAGAATGCGATTGCTTTGCAAGATGTGAAAGTTATGAAGTCCGTTATTGCTTCTGAAAAAAAGGGTTTAAATTGGAGTAAAATATCATTTCCCATACAAGTCAAAGCTCCATTTACACTCCTTCATGGAGAACAACTTAGTCAGTCAGAAATCAGTGGTAATGGAGCTTTATAGTATATTAACTAGTTTTCTTATTAATATTACAATAACCAATTTGAATAGTCCTGTTTAATTCTACAACGGAACTTAAAATATCTAAATCACTATTTTTTAGGGTTCCGTAGCCAAATGGCAAAAAACGGAACCCTTATAGATTCGTCATGTCCGTCCGTCTGTCTGTCTGTCCGTCCGTATGTCACAGCCACTTTTTTCCGAAACTATAAGAGCTATACTGTTGAAACTTGGTAAGTAGATGTATTATGTGAACCGCATTAAGATTTTCATACAAAAATCGAAAAAAAACATTAAGTTTTAGGGGTCCCCATACTCAGAACTGAAACTCAAAAAAATATTTTTCATCAAACCCATTTATGGATAGGTCTTCAAAAATGATATGGAGGTTTGTAACATCATTTTTTTCTAAACTGAATAGTTTGCGCGAGAGACACTTCCAAAGTGGTAAAATGTGCCCCCCCCCCCCTGTAACTTCTAAAATAAGAGAATGATAAAACTGAAAAAAATATATGATGTACATTACCATGCAAACTACCAACGAAAATTGGTTTGAACGAGATCTATGAAGTAGTTTTTTTTAATACGTCATATATCGTAAAAAGCAATTTATGTAACGGAACCCTTCATGTGCGAGTCCGACTCGCACTTGGCCGCTTTTTTTTTGTATTTAGTCTCGACGTCATTACTAATATAATCATGATTTATCAGTTACGCAAAAAAAGACTGTACATAAGTACTAGTTTAATAATCGGCAAGTATTATTAAGTTAAATTTAGACACAATTTGTTTTCTATAAATATACTTATTTACCGATACTTTATTGGAGTAAATGTATTTATTTATAATTATTTAACGAAGCAAGAGGTCCTGGGTTCGAATCCCGGTACGGGCATTTATTTGTGTGATGAGCACGAATATTTGTTCCTGAGTCATGGATGTTTTCTATGTATTTAAGTATTTATTTCTCTATATAAGTATCTATATCGTCGTCTAGTACCCATAGTACAAGCTTTGCTTAGTTTGGGACTAGGTTGATTTGTGTATGATTGTCCGCAAAAATATTAATATTATATTATATTAATATTATTTTTATGAGAATCAAATCAAAGTACTACTTATTAGTATTTTTTTTTCTACCAACTTATGGCACGTGTCATACAAATACAATTTGTTAATTTAATGGTTTTACGTGTAAAAAAATGTCGGTTACGGAGAACGACAAAGACGATAAAATTATTGTGTTTACGATTAAAAACAGCTATTACTATTTTTATTGAAAAAAATCGGCATTTTTTGACACTTTTTTATACCTACTTCTAGGTCTAAAGTTTGTTTGATTCGTAGATATATGTAAGACGGAGAAAAAAAAAACAGGCTAATAGATAATGTTTTGCGAAACCGTCAAATGCAGACTATAACAAAAGTTGTCATAAAACCCAGATCGTACTAGTAAATGTGACGGTTTTAAGTAAAACGTCCCACTTTGTCGATTCTAGTTACGGAGTTACGGGCAGTTTAGTGAAATATGGCAAAACTTACCGAAAATCAACTTTCGATGAAAACTGATAGAACATACTGTAATAAACCTATGATTTTGATCACGACGCATAAATCTCCATTTTAAGCACCTTTTTAGGGCCTCAAAGTTCAGTGCCCAGCGACCCACTTTGTCGCATACAGAAAAAAATCGTCAATATTATATTTGTACCTGTTATTAGAGAACAATTTCTACTTTGCCGATATGGTGTTATGAGTAATTTGTAATTATAACTGAGTATATTTTTAAAATTGAAAATTGGCTTTGTCACGTCAGCATGAATTAAACACGAGAAAATTTTCGCTCAATGATTTCTATGATTTTCGGTGTCATTTAAATGTGAAAGAAAGTTAAAAGAGCATTTTTAAAATACGTTGCGATGAGTTCGATCCGTTTGCTACATCTCATAGGTTCAATACGTACACCATTTTTGGTTTGTAATGATACTGTTTTTGGTTCAGCAAATTACACCTATGTTTATAAATTATGATTTTATACTTGTAGTAATTTTTTAGCGTATGATCCACCAAACCGTCAAAGTGGGTCACTAAATTTGAGTCGAAAAGAAATTTCGTTCAATTACGTTAAAAAAGTTTAAACAAACGACGTTAGTATCAAAGACTCTTAGATTAACAATAACAAACCATTATCTCATACATAAAACTGAAAAATATACCAAACAAACACTTTCAATGAAGAAGCACTAAAGTTTAATAAACCGACCAAGTGGGACGCTCCCTATATAAAATCACTAAACTTTATACACACAAAAAGTACTTATAATTTGATATTTTACATATTCTATGCTTCATAAGTATGTTTTTAAAGTAATCTCATGTTATATATTAAGAGACACATGTATTTTAATTTTTATGCATGGCACTCTTCAAATCATTTGTTATTAACTTTTTGACATAATAACTAAATAAAAGTATCCACAGAATTATTTTAGTCTTATTTAGCATGGGAAACCATTTATAAATACAACTTTAATGATAAATCTGCGTGCCGTATAATAGAATATAGAAATAAACCCATATTCAGGATTTACATATTTTCGTCCTGTTTTTATGTTCAAGCCTCCATAACATTCAAAATACTAAGGTTACATACATGATTTTAACTTATTTAAAATCCCTAAAGTATGCCTATTCATTTAATACCAACCACTCCATAACTTCAAAGTAAAAGTGTGTTTTCTGCCATCCCAAACTTTAACCAACGTTTTCTCAATTGTCGCTTTTTCACTTCTGCAACTTTGCAGAATTTTTAAAAAATAACTATAGCACCTAGAGACATGAATCTTTCACCAAAATATAGCGTATGATCTGTAGTATTAGGAACTACTCTTAACTCCATATCGAAGAAGTGGGACGTTTTCCCAAAAACCGTCACAAATATTCTCATTAGATGACGTAGATAAGAAAAAACCGTATGTTATAAAATAAAATGAAGTATTATCGACTAAAAAATCTAAAAACAATCAAAAAAGTATTTTCACGTAACATTCAAATCAATAGAATAGAGAAGTGTTATTAAACTCGAGTTCAGTTTCAACAATTTCGAATTCGCAAAACATTTTTTGAATTATTTAAACGAATAATTATAGTAACTTATTCATTATCATAAAAATACCGACCTAACATGCTGTGTTTTATCATTGAAAATGTAATATATTCTAATTTAAGTTAGTATTTTATCTGTGTGCAATTTACCATATTACATATTAATTTATTGCATTGCATTTACCTTTACTAGGTATATAGTATTTTCGTTATTTAAAAATACGTTGCATTTTGCAAAAATCGTCACATAGTTGAACGTCATATCCGCGGTAATTTATTGGATTTTATTTTTTATTAAAATATGTATCCTGAGCACTTGGTGTAATAATAACTAAAAATGATTGAATGAGACAGACAAATACAGAATTTCCTGACTTATGAATTGGCATGAAATGTCTGTCGTCGAATATCCGGCAGAATTGATCTAGTTTTACGTGATTAATGTCGTCATCGGTAACGTCTTTCGACTGTCGTCAAATATCCGGCAGAATTTATGTAGTTTTACGTGATTAATGTCGCCATCATTAATGTCATTCGACTGTAATCGAATATCCGTCAGAATTGATCTAGTTTTACGTGATTAATGTCGTCACCATTAGTGTCATTCAACTGTCGTCGAATATTCGGCAGAATTTGATCTAGTTATACGTGATTAATGTCGTCATCGGTAACGTCTTTCGACTGTCGTCAAATATCCGACAGAGTTAATCTACTTTTACGTGAATAATGTCGTCATCATTTATGTCATTCGACTGTCGTCGAATATCCGTCAGAACTTTTACGTGATTAATGTCGTCATCATTAATTTCATTCGACGGTCGTCAAATATCCGACAGAATTTGATCTAGTTTTACGTGATTAATGTCGTCATCGGTAACGTCTTTCGACTGTCGTCGAATATCCGACAGAATTGGTCTAGTTTTACGTGATTAATGTCGTCATAATTTATGTCATTCGACTGTCGTCGAATATCCGTCAGAAGTTTTACGTGATTAATGTCGTCATCATTAATGTCATTCAACAGTCGTCAAATATCCGACAGAATTTGATCTAGTTTTACGTGATGAATGTCGTCATCGGTAACGTCATTCGGCTGTCGTCAAATATCCGACAGAATTGATCTAGTTTTACGTGATTAATGTCGTCATTGGTAACGTCATTCAACTGCCGTCGAATATCCGACAGAATTGATCTAATTTTACGTGATTAATGTCATCATCGGTAACGTCTTTCGACTGTCGTCAAATATCCGACAGAATTGATCTAGTTTGACGTGATTAATGTCGTCATCAGTAACGACATGTGACTGTCGTCGAATATCCGACATAATTGATCTAGTTTTACGTGATTAATGTCGTCATCAGTGACGTCTAGTTACTGTCGTGAATTATACGTCGCAGAATAACGACATATATGACGTCGATAATGAATTAAGACGTCATCGTTGCGAGTTTAACGTTAAAATGACGTGACTTCGACGTCACCTTGTTACTTGGGCTCCATTTCATCCACCCTGTGTTTATACGATGGGTAACTTAATGCCATAAGGTAATGTTATATTAATACTTCCAATTAATGTAATATAATATTATACATGTGTTATTTATGATTTCTATGTATTTAAGTATTTGTATATATTAAATATATCGCCTTCTAGTACACAAGCCTTATTGAAACTACCTCGATTTGTGTAAGATTGTCCCTTAATATGTATTTATGCATTTAAAACAAAACTTAAGTGGTTGCTTCATAAAGTTTACGTGTCCCTGCACGTGTCCCCTGGGTGACAAACTCAAATGCCATACAATTAAGTTAGATAAAGTTTAAAATAAAACTCAAAACACCAGTTCACAGTAAGCAAAACTTTGTACAAGTTTATACTTATAAACTAAAGGCGACGGCGGAGCGAACGCAACTGTGTACTTACAAAGTTGCGTTCGCTCCGCTGTCGCCTCTCCCTTAGGCGGCATCGAAGTTTTCAATTTTTCAACCGGAATAAAAGTGGAAGCTCACGTACCCTTTTGTGTCCAGTGTTGAGAATGGATTCCGATTTCTTTGCAGTTTCCTAGCAAACAGTAAGTACGTGTTTTACTCGAACGTGACTTTAGAGCGGTAGGTTTTATTTAAGTGATTAGGTCCTGAAACGGTAGGTACACTTTTGGTACAAGGAACGGGTTTAACTGGCTTTATTGAGAACACTTTAATGGAGCATGAAGTATAAAAACGCGCAAATATTGATCTAAGTGTTTTAGGCCATGTTTATCGGCCAAGCGAGGTGATCGGCATCAAGAGAATCATTCTGGATATTACACCCTACATAAGTAACTTACAAATGTACAAACTTACGTTTATTATTAGAATAGATAATATTTTCAGGAACAAATTTTTATCTGAAATAAGTTTCTGTCAAAAATTTCGTTTCTGGTAAGTACCTAAGTATTACAAGCTTTTATTCAGACGATTCTAACGAGCCCAAACTAAGGTTTCGTCGGATAAGTACTGAATTCCCATGGCCACCTTGTATCTCCATCATCAGATTAGCGCGATGGTACCATAATATTGAGTTGTCATCCAAACTATACCTTTACCCAAAATTTCAGGTCAATCGGTTGAAGATATCTGCTTCAAAATGTTAGTTGCAAGATTCCACCCGAACATACATAGTTACATACCTCATTTTTACAGAGCTACATACTCGTAGTTAGTTAGGTACATATATTGCAAGTTAATAGAGAGCTAGTAAAATAAGTCAACGCGACCAATTCAAAACCGAATCCAATACGTCCGACTTTAATTTTCTAACCTCACAATATTCAAAATACGAACAAAATCATGTTCTCTGTCGAAACAATTCTTCATCTACCATGTACAGTCAGCATCATACTATTTAAACACTTTCCGACCTTATCTCTGAGCAATAAGGTCCTATAACCGCCTAGAATGTATACATGTTTATGCTCACTGTACCTAGACGAGTATAGACTTATTGGATGCAATTGCTCAGGACTCGCGGTGAATCAGATACGTGATCCAAATCAAGATACAACTCTCGGGAGATTCGTTTATTGTGGTTGTTTCATTATTATATAATCGAATTGACTGTTGTGGTCGTGTTTTCCGGAAAATACTTAGCTTGGGCACTAGAAAATAGAAGATTGACTGTAGACTTATTTAAATTATTGTTTTACACGGGTCTAACGCGATATTTATTTACCTTCATTTCTGACGTTTCGACACGGGTGGTCATGGTCCGATGTAGGTTGATCACGTAACGCATTGTACCAAATTTATTTAATTACAAAATTAAATTGTACCGACGCGCGTTCGGAACGTTACGTGATTACCCCTCTGATGGCATGATTTAAATGTGTAGGTACAAAGCGCGAGAGTTTAAAGAGGGTGTAGACTCTTGTGGTATTTGTTTATGATGTTAGAATCGGAATCGTAATAATTTTTCATCTTGACGCCGCGATTCGTAGTTACTAAGCGTAATAGGTACGGGTGGCGGGACCGGTCATTTTGCCACTCTTTGGGGGAGGCCCATGTCCAGCAGTGGACGTCTTTCGGCTCAGCTCGTGTATAAGAACATGGATGTACTTAATGTCCGTGGGAGTTTTATTCTGCGAGTCATATTGAAATGTCACTCAAAAGTTTTTAATTCTGCCGAATATACAGAACTATCGCAAAACCGTAATTTCAGAATTCCTGTTTACTCTAAAAATTCAGTTTTTGCCCAAAGATTTGGCTCGTTTCTCCATCCATTCATATATAATAAAATATGTACAAAATTTCCTTTGCAAGACTACTCGACGAGGGAAGTAAAACTTAAGGTACAATCATGGCTCAATACACTTTCTTATGAGGAAATAGGGAAGATTCTGGAAATTATCAAATAAAACACACACACGTACACACACAAACACTATACAAACACACACATTGTATTCCTTATTTGATATTTATAATATATTGTCCAATTGATTGTAATATTTTGAATCCATGCAATGTAAAAGGTAATATGCGGTCTCCTGCGATACAGGCATAGCCTAGTGCAGGGACTGGCACTTATAAAATATATGTAAACGATTCTGCTAAATAAATGTCTTAATGTCTTATATGATGATGGTGATGAAGTGTAGGTAGACGTCTAGATTCGTTAGGTGTGACGGGTGGAGTGAGGCGCATGACCGCGAAAAGACTAAACAGCCCTGGATAAGCTCGTTAGGTTGGGGCGTGCTTTTAGCAGCTTTCCTCTACAAAGCAGAAAAACCGCGGAGCGTAGTGTTTCGAAATATGTATTTGGCACTGAACGATTTAATTTGGTAGTTAAATTTTTTAAACGAAATTTAACTACCAAATTAAATTGTAAATCTCACGAATAATTTGGATCCACTGCTAATTAATTGCTTTTTAAGCACAATTTGGCCACTATTTGTTAAATATGGTGTTTAATTAATGTGTTCATATTAAGCCTGTTTTTCATTAAACATTTGTCATACCTGGCCGAATAAATGTGGTAGTTGGAACATATACCAGTCGATTAAACTTCACCTACTAAGGTAAATGTCCCGATGTGTTACACCTTAACGTGCCGGCTCCTTTTGTGTCAGGCTTGCTTTAGAGCGCATGAGAGCAACTCTTTTGTTATGAATTAAGATTGAAAGTGCAAAGTATTAGACCAGTACCAGTTATCTTATTACCAAAGTAATTATAAACGATTTTAGTACCAAAACTTAAAGCGGTCTACTTCATTTAGTGAACTAAGTAAGTACTTATGTTCTACACTCCTGCTTGGAGTCGATTTTATCGGACGGGTGTTATTTCCCACCACTGTTGAACAAACAACATTATTTACCCGCTTTACGATGCTCACCGACACTAATAGGACATAAATTGGAACTGTTTTTCGAAAAGGCGAAGTTTTAACTCATAATTTAACGTTCCTTCGGGCTTATACTGCGTTCATAACGATGAAAGTTTTTACGATGTCTTAATAAACTCATACTGAACTAACCTATGATATAAAATTGAGCAATACTACAGGTGTATCTTCATTACGTCAACTGGGGTTACTTTGATTCGCGGGGCGACTTTGATCAAATAGGTTTTTCTCCGAAATCATTGTTTTTACTTGTGGGTGAACTGTGGCAGTGAATATATTAGTTATCTATCTTGCTGTATACTCGATTAAATCTTCTTCATTTCAAATAGTTTTGCTTTATACTACATTCTAAATGATCAAAGTAGCCCCATTTTTTCCTAAAGTAACCCCAGTCTACCGGTACCTACTGTAGAAAATGTAGTGCTGCCCTACATGGGCATGGCAGGGCGTGGGTTCACACCACTGGGTTAAAAAAAAACACATGTACTTACCGTAATATCATTTGATACTTAACTATAGACCGAGTAGTTGATAGCTTTTATCGCTGCGGATCGACAGAGAATCCTCGCTGGCAGTGTTAACACTCAGCGATCAACTATAAATATATCTTTCTATACACCGTGGCCGTGAATAACCCGAAAGATTTAAACCACGTATTTTTGACGACAGTACGAGTAAATAATGTTGTATCAACATGGGTCTAATTATGTGTCTTAATTAAATTACTATTTCAGTACAAATTTAATCTTATTAATTGCCCGCTTCTTTGTGAACAACTCTTTAGTTGAGAAACTCAAGTTGAAGAACAGAGAGCGAGCATAACACTTCACGAATCGCTCCGAAATCATACGACGAACGGCGAATGCCGTGACTTGTGTTCCATGACAAGAAGTGTCAAGTTATGCTCAAGCCTTTAGGGTGTGTTAGACTGGAGATTTTTTAACTTTTGATTTGTTTCAAATAATTAATATCTCCTTAATTATGAGTTTTTGGACTATATGTTACATAACTTTATATACTCTAATTAGGCTCTAGTATCGTTAGCTTAAATCTTTCGGGTTATTCACGGCCACGGTGTATAAGTATTTTGTTTGTCTCTTCAGCGAGAAAATAGTCGATAGCAAATCGCTTTCTACTAGTGCCTCATCCCGGTCCCTTGTTCGTCTATGACTATGACCCTATCGACCTAGTCCCAAACTAAGCAAAGCTTGTACTATGGGTAGTAGACGAAGATAAACATACTTATATAGATAAATAAATACTTAAATACATAGAAAACATCCATGACTCAGGAACAAATATTCGTGCTCATCACACAAATAAATGCCCTTACCGGGATTCGAACCCAGGACCTCTTGCTTCGTAGGCAGGGTCACTACCAACTAGGCTAAAGCGGTCGTCAATAATGTATGTTACAATAAATTACTATTGCATTTTTGTAAGTGGCTCAAGGAGCCATTCGTACACAAATCCATTTCATCTGAACCTGAATATTTTTACTTACAATATAAAATGTAAGTTAAAATGTACCTCAAACTAACGAAGTAACTTTACAAGTTTTTCAACGGAAAGAATTTCCAAACTGACAAGCTGAGCGTGCAGCTAACAATAAAAGCGGGAATGTAGTTATAGTACAAAGTTGGCAGTATTAAGGCGGGTGCCGAGTGCAGGCGAATACATCACGTACCGTATTAGAGCGGTTATTAAAGGCGTGAGGCAAGAGCGGAAGCGATTTGGATGTAGAAGTACCGATTTGGATTAAGGTATACCGGTGGGTCGAGTAATTATAGACGAACGCAAATAATTCCGAGTTTCTGACACATTATTTTTACTGAAATAAACAAATAAAATAAATAATAAATAAATACCATTTTAAGTTTTATTATGTTTCAATGTTGGTTCAATCAGAGCATCTTTTCTAACTGTCATCTTCAATAATCCCCTCTACAAACAACAGTTACGTTATTGTCACCGTCGTCCTCGTGTTTATTTATATTTTATTCTTTTTTTCTTTATTTATCTCACAAAAACTTAAACGCTAGTTTTACAAAATATGGAACCGCCAAACTGAGGACAGTTTGTTGGCGGATAATACGCTCGTTACCACTGTTGTTTTTATCCGAACTACTTACATTAATCCTAATAAACTAAACCAGGAAAAAGCGTTCCTACAAATAACTACAAAATTTATTTAAGTAAGTAAGTATACCTCGGTTATGCAACCCGTCATGCCTTGCATTTACTTTAACCTAACTAAAAGTTAAAGAAGGAGTTAGAATAATAATATATTTTTAAACATTAGGTGACATTCTGATACAAATCGATCTAGTCCCATAGCCTAAGTAAGTAAGCAAAGCCTATTATCATATCTACCTATGTAAATAAAAACTTTAGTACATAGAAAACATCCAAGAACAAATATGCATGGCCATCTTACAAATTCTGTAGAAGCTGCGCTCACGGCGTATCATGGACACGTTTCCTCTGTTCTAGGCTACGGGTTGCTATTATGGGGCAATTCTGTTGACATAGAGAGAGCATTTAAACTACAAAAAAAGTGCGTTCGTGCCTTAGATAACGCATGGTTTCTTGACAGCTGTAAGCCTTTATTTAATAAGTTTAATATACTTCCACTTCCATGTCAGTACATTAGGGACGCGTGCTGTATGGCCAAAAAAAACCAGCAATATTTCACTCAACGCAGCGAAACCACTAAAAGACACGTAAGAGCTCAATATAGGAACCTTTTGGATCAGCCTCTCTGCAGATCGGCCATATACAAAAATAATTGTTATAATATGTGTATACTCCTGTACAATAAGTTACCTGACATTATTAAATTAGAAAAAATGACCTCTTTCAAAACAAAGTTAACCAAATGGCTGCATGAACAATGTTTTTATAGTATTAAGGAGTATTTGACAAGAAAGTAATAGGTATGTAACAAATAGCTGTAAGTTAGTATTTAAGTCTTGACATCGTGGAATGTTCAGACAATAAAATTTAAAATATATTGACATTGACTTTGTACAAATTTGCACACCTGCATTCAGGTTGGATACGTTGGTTTATCTATTATTTTTAAGATCTTGTAACCGTATTCTGGCAAATAAATTATTTCATTTCATTTCATTTCATTTCAAAGATATTATGCCCTTACCGGGATTCGAATTCATAGGCGGAGTCACTATCAACGTAAAACTCTATCATCGAATTTTAGAACAACAACCATCAAGATTCGTTTTGATTTCAGAAAATTGATTAAGTACACATTTTAACAGTTTTATCATTCCGCTTTCACTTCCCGCTGCCTCCTCTGCCCCACGCCATGCACGCCATTATTATCGCCAACGGATGTAGTTCCGCCTCGTGTGGGGCCATTAAACCCGCGCTTTCATCCGCGTTTTCAATCCCTGATAGGGCGGAGTTTAATAACGCGGCTTACGACTGTTGACACCCAGGATTAAGAAATAAGTGCAGGAAAGACGTTATTACGTTTTTTTAGAGTTGGCGGGTGGGATTAAATAGCAAAGTGCAAAGAGGAGAAACAAAATGTTCCTTACCAGTACTCTACCTAGGTCCATCATCTTACTTAATCAATGATTTCTCTGTTAGATATTTTAAGGGAAACGTCCTTATGTTTGACACTTTTATTCCAATAATTGTTCACCTTTTGCTTGCATTATACTTGAAAGTGTTGAGTATTGAGCCAGTGTCGAGCACTGGCAGTTTGTCATACTAAAGCAATGTATATGTTACTAATGGAATCCATCCATCTGCTAAGCTTAACAGACCAATTTGAATCTTATCCGTCTAACATAAGTTTCAAATTACATAAATAACAACAGACTACACGAAACCTAGGCGCCGTAATTCGGCATGGCTAACAACCAAAACATCGTATCACGTATCAACTTTTAATTTGAGTCTTAAGACACGTCGATAGAGTTGCTTTTCGCTAAAGGTGTGCCTGACAGGACTTTTCAGTGCTTGAAATTTGAGTCGTAAGGTACGGTGTTAGGGTTGATTTCTGCTGAAGGCTGGATTGTAGTTGGGACGTTTATGTACTGCTTGGTATGCACGTGGCGATCGATGGTGCATTTGCGCAGTGAGGGCTGCAGGTCGCTGCACTCGTTACGCAACGTTGCGTCGATTCCAGAATGACGTATGTACAGTACTATTGAAGTGCAATGAGAACTGAAAAATTGTACAGAATCTTTACACGTTTTTAGGGTTCCGTACTCAAAGAGTAAAACGGGTCCCTATTACTTAGACTCCGCTGTCCGTCCGTCCGTCCGTCCATCCGTCCGTCCGTCCGTCTGTCGGTCACCAGGCTGTATCTCACTGATACCGTGATAGTTCCAGCTGAAATTTTCACAGATGATGTAAGTATTTCTGTTGTCGCTATAACAACAAATACTAAAAACACAGAATAAAATAGTTTTTATAGATAATGGTACGGAACCCTTCGTGCGCGAGTCCTACTCGCACTTGGCCGGTTTTTTCATATAAACTCTCCTGAGGGCGTCTTGAGGAACTACGAGAAAAAGGGTGCAAGGGTTTTTTGAAAGGCCAGAAATCAGTATACTATATACTTGAATTTCAGGAACCATGAGTTAGGGTGACTTACAATTTTCATAAAATCCATCCTGAGTTGGATTGCATTCCGTCTATCTCAACACTTATAACTTCACAATATAATAAATTGCTTCGCGAAGAGCAATTTATTATATTGTGCTGTATGCTCAATGGGCATACACTGCCATACTGTGCACGCGTGCTGATCGCAGAGAATATTACGTTTTTTCCCAAAATGCCTGATATGATGCGCGTTTATTGTCAAATAAGCGTGTAGTTATACAAGTGTGTGTGTTTTAGATGTGTGCGTGCTTTGTCTTGTCAATTACTTGTGGGCGTTGTGTGGGTTAATGTACTTGCGACAGGCTCACTCTATACAAATCGGCCGCCATGTCCGATCTCCTTATATTCATACATCTGTGGTTAAATCATAGCACGTCTAATTGTTTTCCCAGTATGCAGCGAAAAGCGTCCGTAATCCCAAGACAAATAAGTAATCTGCCTATGGAATATTTATAATGTAACAAATTACAGTAGTTGACCACAGAAATAATTAACATTTAAAAAAAGTTGAAAAACCCTCGATATTTTCATTTCAAAGTTTTTACTTATTTTTGTCTGTAATTGTACCTGTGTCTTGTGTACAATAAAATTATTTACGTAGGGGAAGGTGGCTCAAAGTGGGCACCTTAACGGAAACAAGGTCCATAATTTAACACTTTTTGATGGATTATGGCTTAATTTATCGAAAAATTAAAAACAAAATAATTCTACGCAATTTACAAAACCCCTACGATTGACCGCTTTGCCCTAGGGGGGGGGCCTTTTTTTTTTGACGGTGTGAAAATGCCTTACGCATATCATAAGTGAACTTAAGCTTATTTTCTTCTTTTTACCTACCGAAGAACCTTTGAGCGCAGTGCCCGCATTACCCTGCCCGCTTTGCCTTTTTTGACACTTAAAATATCCAAGCAAAATCTAACCTCAAATTATTGAGACGTGTAGAGTTTAATGCAACGTTATTGCGGCCAAATAACTAATTAATAACTAACAGGCATTGATAATAGCATTGCAAACATCAAAAATGAGAGAACACACGAAATATACCTTCAATAATTTTTCAAAAAACAGCCTGAAACATTTTTTTGACGGAGCGTGTAACGGCGTGCTTGCAGGTGAGCCGGATGAATGACGCAATGTGCTCGCGCGGCAGGGAGTACTGTCGCGTTTAACGGCCGCACTCTTACTTTAAACGGCAATATTAAGTCCAGTGCCCGCTTTGGGCACGGTGCCCGCTTTAGGCCACCTTCCCCTATGTATGTCATATGTATGCATATCTCAAAAACGGAGCTTGGTCGGAGGGGCTTGGTTGGCGACCGTCTAGTAAACGCTTAAGAACCATCTCGATCACGTCAGCTTTCGGGTAAAAAAGCTGCATTCAAATCGGTCCATTAGTTTAGGAGCTACGATGCCACATACAGACACACAGACAGGCATACAGACACGTCAAACTTATAACAGCCCTCTTTTTGAGTCGGTTTAAAAATAAATTATTATAAATTTACCGATGAAACTAGTCACGAAAATCGACCCTCTTTAACCAAAGAAAATGATGACGTCACTTATTCATATTTTCCTTTAATCAGAGCGTTTTTGACGTTTCATAAAAGGTACCTACTGATTTTCTGAAACATCTGACACTATAATGATCTAGGGATTAGACTTTTACTCAACATCTCTATTAAGTATGACAACACTTCAACCATATTGTAAAGCTATGACACAATTCATATAAAAACCTAATGCAGTGTTTGAGTACCTACGATTTATTACCTTAGTTAGAGTATTAAGTAAAGTTAAGTTCAACCAATCACCCGAGAAAATCACACTTAAAGTTATGGTTCCATCGTGGCTCGTAACTTACACCTCAGTTTAACTGTTTAACATCGCATAAACTAGGGATATTCAATAATATGGAAGACGGTAAATCTGGTGCACATTTTATTGACAGTAAAATCCAGATGTTCGATGTTAAGGTTTTCAAGTTTTATGATGACTTGCAATACGGCACTTTGCAACACAACTTACCGTTTCGTGTATGTGCCCAATACAATAATAGGTACCTCTAAATGTCATTTCTTTGTATAGGAAAGTGAATTACAAGGCCTTTAGCAAAAAGGCGTCTTCTGACGCCTTGGCGCTACGTAGGAACCGCCTACGCATGCAGGTCAGGGTGCTTACTAGGCACTGCCGCCTAAATATGCACATGCAAACGATAGGACTGTGTGACACAAGGCCGTGCAGATTCTGCTTTGAAGCAGAGGAGACGCCTACACACATCCTAACCGATTGCCCTTGCCTCATGCGCAGTCGTAACTCCTTCTTGGGCAAACACATCATGTGCCCGGAGGAGATCAACACCATCATTAGTTACAATTCCTAAAATTATTAGCCCCAATTTAGTTAACCGCTAAATAATAAAATTATATGTATAATATAGATACTTTTATCGTTGTAACATGTATATATAATTATATTTTATATTAATAACATCCGACACCTAGTCGCACAGTACGCTGTCGCGCACACCCCGTTGGCTCCACAGAAAACCAGCGCCGTTGATCACGCTAGCCGTGCCAACTGCATTGCTAGTGGAGGCCATTTCAGGTTCACATCCCGATCTACGTCTTCGATGTATTTGTTAATGTATTTTGTCTTGTGTTACTTATGTTGTGTTACCTGAATAAATATCATTCATTCATTCATTCATTCATCAATTTTCTTGAGATCAACAAAATCCTGCAATTCTTTGAGTTTGCAGGACTTGACCAAGAATTGTAGTAAGTGGCGATCACAATAGATCAGCGATGGTCGCAGTGATATAAGGGCTTTGACAGCCCGAAAGCCATTACCAGAATAATAATGGGAAAGTGACAGTTGACTTGTCCTTACACTCATTCGAAAAGTTACGCAATTAGCCCTCAGATATGTAAAGCGCTTTTGCGACTGATTTTTAGGGAATATTACTTTTATGTACCAAAATCGTTAGTATTGTCTACACAGGAAAGACGCCTAGTTACTATTATTATTATTCTATTTTTAGACAGGCAGCTAACGCTGATACATCTAAATATCTTAGCGCAGGTTCACACTGCTTTAGATACTGCTTTAAAGCTACTTAAGCTACTTACGCCAGAACGGGCCGTTTCCGGCCCCGGGCCGTTTTCTCAGAGAAACGACGGCGTTTTTTCGCGGGCGAGCCATACCTAAGCCCGGTCGAACCACGGGCGAGGCTCGGAAGCGGCTCGTTGTCGGCACGGCCCGGCCGTGGCTCTGTTGGGCTTGGGTATGGCTCGACCGCGCAAAAACGTCGTCGTTTTTCTGAGAAAGCGACCCAGGCCAGACACGGCCCGTTCTAGCGTGAGTCATCCTTTAGTTTCTAGGGTTTCGTAGTCAACAAGGAAACCTTAAATAGTAGGTATAGTTTTGATTCCTTATTTTGAAATACAAATGCACTTACCTTCTATTGTCAAGATACGCGTCATATTCGTCTGGCATCTTGTCGTCATGCATGTCGTAGAGGTCGCTGTAGAGCGCGGACTCGAGGCGCGACGGGTCCAAGTGGTAGTTGGGGTTCTCGTACGAGAGCAGACCATTCTCTGTTGACAAAGGAAAGATTGATTACTGCTGGTCGACAATGTTCGCGGAGGCGCACATGGATTGCTTTTTTACTATCATGAGGAAACGATGTGCGTCTCTCCTCAATCGCAGTCGTGGCAGCCCAAATAGTATCCTGAGCATGCTTGCCCACCGCTGGGACTCGCCACTGCTCCAGCGTTATGTGCAACTGCAGGCGCCTGTAATACCGGTGCCCAGGCGTCTTTAATTTTAGTTTAGCATAATTATAAAACACTAACCATAGCTCTAAGTTTGTAACCACTAACACTATGGATTTTGTAGTCCGAAATAAATAATTTGTATTTGTATTTGTGTTACTTTTCTGTGTATGTAGATGTTAAAAATTGGAATGTACATACTGTGAGTGTTACTGATAAATGGTTGAGTGGCCTATGGGTCACGCAACTCTCTACCTCAGCCGCATCAATGAATAAAGCGATTTTAATAGTATCTCTCATCTTGTGATTGCACCTCTAGTAAGTACGGTCAAGAAATTTGATTCCTAGGCCATCATAGAACCTGGCCGCTGTAAATGCTATGTCAATACGGGTTACTAGGAATATTGCGTCGCTATGTAGCAGTTAAAATGGCATGGATCTACGGTGGCCTAGGAATCAAATTGGTTGACTGTACATGTGATTAAATATGAATATAAGTACGTACTATTCATACCTCATCAAATACCTGTCTATTATTTAGTACCTACCACTTATAACTAGCCTCATATAGTAAGCTCAATAAGGCTTCTGTTATAATATAATTAACTCTTCATTTAAAATCAATAAAATTATTTCCATATCCTTAAGTTATGTTATTAATCTTAATTCAACATTTCAACGAGCAATATGGTTTCTATCGTGAGCCCCAAAACCGTACCGAAATTCATTATTTACCGTTTTCCCATAGAAAGCCCATTACGGGCCGGAAGTGGCCGTAACGCCGCGCGTGTGGACATGGCTTTATGTGTGCCCTAATTGGGGATTACGCTGGGGCCACACTAACGCTGTGGTATAATAGTAAACAATACAATCAACCTAATTTCTGGTTATGCGGGGGGAGAAAATCTCAGTTTACTTTCTTCTTGGGAAAGTCAGGTTTTTTTTACCTAGTGAATCAAGTGAATGTAATAGATATTTTAGGATGCGTGGTGCAGTCGCCATCACATACATAGGTACACTATAGGTGTTCAAAAATATCGGCACTTGCACCCTTTGCCTTGAAGATAGAGGTGTGTTCCGATGTTTGTGACGTGATGGCTTATAACTACAATTTAATTAGTGTAGATAATTTTGGGTATTTTTCATAAGAAAGTCCCACTTCCATGAAAAGTTTTACACAATTTTGGCATAGCATTTCCCAAATGATTAATTTCGCCTGAGTAATATTTTTTTGAGAGCGTCTAACTTTCACTATCATTATAAAAAAGTCCTGATAAGGTTCGAGAAATGGGAATTATGCGAAAAATGGGTCTACCTCATCTAATATACGTGGGAGATGTGTTCGAGTTTAAGATGATGATGAACCGATACATACTTAATCATGTAACATTGCAGTCAAAGGTCGCCGTCATCTGTTATCACTACTTATGTCTGTTTTATGTGTTCACTTTAAATTGCAAAGTTGTACATCGGCGCATACAATTACTTGCCAAAAAAACAGAGCCGCGATTCAATATCGCTATGATATCGCGTTTCTTTCATGTTTGTATTTCAGATTTGAATTGACAGAGGAATTAAAATAGAATCCCAATAGACTGGATAGCACGGATCCTTTTCGGTATTTCTTCATATATCATATTTTCTCATTTAATATGCTTTCACTTATCTCCTCATATTATGCCATTCCTTAAACAGCATTCCTTGTTCGGTAAAAAAACGTCGAGTCTACGTTTAATAAAATCAATTTTATAAACTAAACAGGCTAAAGCAGGTAGATAGGTTTTATTTCATGTCAGTTTTGCAGCGGCCCGAAGGGCCAAAGCACGCGGGAATAGGAGCCCCGCGCAAGCGGAGCTCCGTCGAAACTATTTAAGTACCTGTTGCTGAGGCTGCGGAAACATCCCACAGGGAAAAATACAATTCGGGGATAACGCAACAGTAAATTAAGTGAATGATAATAAAGATGCACAGGTGGAGAAAAACGCGAATGAAATTACTGATTTTGGTGAGCCGATCTAACCAGTCTCCCAATATTGGGAGAGGGCTATGTTGGGAGTTTATCTGCGTGATCGCATCAGAAATGCGGCTATCCGCAGCAGAACCAAGGTTACTGATTTAGCCCTCCGAATTGCTAAACTTAAGTGGCAGTGGGCGGGGCTGTTGGGGCGGAAAGGTTCTCGAGTAGCGACCACGGACCGGAAGGCGCGGCGTGGGTAGGCCCTCCACAAGGTGGACTGATGAGCTGGATGCGGGTGGCACAGGACCGGTTACTTTGGCACTCTTTTGGGGAGGCCTATTTCCAGCAGTGGACGTCTTTCGGCTGATATGATGATGATGAGAATAGAAGGTAGTTTTCAGTTTGTATAATAAATCGCAAACAAACCTTCCATCACAAGCTAGCCAAGTAACCCCCTGTACCTTAACCCTTAACGACGCCGCGCCCATAACACTCCCGGCTAACGCGCCCTGTTAACATTTATAGGGGTTGGATCGTGGATTGATACCGCAGTTGAAGGGTTAAAGTTTTGGGGTCGAAAAATAAGTGTTTGGATGCTTAGTTTGACTTTCATTTAGAATTTTCAATTCCATTTCTTATAGCTATATTGGAGTGTAGGTACCGAAGTGGCTGTGTTTAGAAAGACAAAATGATCCAATTATTCGAACGAGATAATATATGTGCGACAATGAATGACGTGTATACACTGATAAAAAAATACTAGTTACCTAATATAAATAATGGACAGAGAAAAGTGGCGGTTACTCCACCGACAAGATCAAGGCTCTTAAGTAATGATGATGAATATAAATATGCGGGAGTCCGCTGGATGCGGGTGGCACAGGAACGATCACTTTGGCACTCTTTAGGGGAGGCAGCCTCCAGTAGTGGACGTCTTTCGGCTGATGATGATGATAAATATGCATTATTTACCATTAGCTATACCACGGCCATTAGGTATCACTAATGAACGCCTTGCGTCGTTCACAACCAAAGACATCGATAGTTTTGGATGAAGCTGAACAGGGCCGCCATTCCATTCGTCTTTATTAACGCAAGAGGACATCCTTACTGTTATCCAGATTTTTTACGATAGAGTAATGAAAGAGGGGATATCGCTATGACATACCGCGGTGCTACGTCACACGTTGTACGTTGTATGTCTAAGAGTGAATATCTGCCAGAGATGAGCGAAGCTATATTTTCATATATTTGACACCTATTAGCTGTCAAGCACGCTAGGTGGCAAATTACACCTTTGCACATACCTGATGGACATTTACCCAGAATAGGGTCAGGTACGGCCGAGGACAAAGATATGTGTACACTTTTGCACCCTATTTACAGGTGAAAACTGTATATCTTAGCTGCAAGTACACTATTAAATAAAAGTTACAGCAACAAGAACGTTCGTCCAACCACACCATGTCTGGATAAAAATAAAGTTAACCAGAGTCTGGGCGGTGGTCGATAAAATCCAGTGCACGATAAAAAATTTAATGCCCCATGTTTGCCGGGCTACAAATAGTTTGTTTTCAACGTTCGTGTAAACTTCCATCATGTTCGAATTGAGTTCCGTTGTTTGTCCGGAAAAGGTCCGATATTTTTAACCAACTTCAAAAAAGGAGGAAGCTATATGTTCCACTGTATGTATGTTTTTTTTGGTCCCATTGTCATCAAATCAGGATCTGATGATGGGATCCCAGGAAAATTGAGGGCAACCCTCAAGTTTTATAGGCACGCATGTAGTGATTTCGGTATTTTCTATTATAATTCGTGTGTTTATCTTCGGAAACCGCAATTTTGGTGAAGTGGAACTGATACTGAAGACCACAGATGACTTATGGAACTCCTCAAAGATGCAAAGTTCATCAAAGATTCTGACATGATTCCGTTGAAGTAGCAACTCATGAAGTGGTAATTCTAAGATCCTTTAGGATTTGCTCTCTGAAAGCAGTGCATGTGGTAAATTGGAAAGGAAATGTGGAAATGTTCATATACCTATGTGGCTTGGCGAAGCACTGAATTGAAGTCGGTTTAAACTTTGTTTTTAAAGTAATTTAATATTGAATTTACTTAATGATAATATTCGAACACCGTGGTATACATATTGTGGTAACTTCCACGTTAAATAAATACGAAACAGAAATATTTGATACAATATTTTTTTTCGTTAAGAATATACGAACATATTTAAAAGCAGTTCTGTCGAAAGTTTCAGGTATAAAATTAATACAAATATTATATAATATTATTAACGGCCTCCGTAGCCCAGTGGGTAGTGACTCTGCCTACGAAGCTGGAGGTCCCGGGTTCGAATCCCGGTCAGGGCATTTATTTGTGTGTTTATCACGAATATTTGTTCCTGAGTTATGGATGTTATATATGTATACAAGTATCTATATGTATTTATCTATTATATATATCATCGCCTAGTACCCACAACACAAGCCTTACTGAGCTTACCGTGGGCCTAGGTTGATTTGTGTAAGATTGTCCCATAATATATATATATTTTTTTTATTATTATTATTTTTTTATTATGTTGACGATGGCCGGATATTCACTCATTCACATCACCTACTGCGGTCATGACTTTAGATAAATAAATAAATACTAGGGGGCAATCTGACACAAGTCGAACTAGCCCCTGCCTTATTGAGTTTATAATAAGGCTTGAATTATGGGTAGGTATTAGACGACGACATATTCATACTCGTCACACAAATATAGCCTAAATAGTGTGGGTATGCCCACACTTAGGCTAACCGGTCGACTAACTAAACTTATATGTCTAACTAACTTATGACTTATATGAGATATACGTGCGAGAAGGACGGGTGCTGCTTTATCAGCAGCAAGTATGAGACCATCACAAACATACAAATCTTGTACCTAACGGCAATAGTCAGAGCGCCCGCCCTCCTATTCCTATTCATGCGTAATTAATTACACCCGTTTTTCGCGATTTATCATAAAAAATGCCCCGCTACTATTAGAATACGATATTTTACTGGCGCAGTCGGCAGGACATTACTGCCTTTAAAAAAACTGTGTCAAAAGTTGATTTTCCGACCTGAGATCCCCTGGAATATTGAAGAGGGCCTCTCTAAATTATTGAGCACCGTACCTGTGTATTCGAGTCACGGGGTGGGCGGAATTAAGGAACTTTTAAGACACTCGTGACCTGTAATTCAGAACGCACTCTTTACAGCAGAACCAGCGTAATTCTGACCTCTGATTAAGTATAGTCGTTAATAAACTCGAGATCAAGTTATACTAGGAGTGTTGGGTTGAGTTGAGAGTTATGAATGGCGCGGCTGTTACGTTGGTGACTTAAAGCGCAAGTTTGTTTCGAATCAGTTTCGGTTATGGATTTGATGTGGACGGGATTCACGGCGCATTTTAATACAGTCATTAACCTGGCAGATCTGTATTTTGAAGGGTCAAAACAGAATAGATTTTGATTAAAATGGTATTAGATGCGTACCTATACAGTTTTAAAGTTATTGTTGCTGTCTTCTTCTATCATACATAATATTCATAATAATAAAATTGTAAGTATTAGAATTATGCCTAAATTGAGAAATTAGTTATAATTACTACATTGCGATGCTCTTGCAGGGTGCATGTCTGATACATAAATAAGCTTAGTGTAATCTTAACAACATGTATGCAATAAACGAATTGAATTGAAATTAAAATAGTCAGAAAACAGGTCTAAATTCTGGCAAAAAATCAATTCTCCTGTCTGTGTGGTACATCCTACCCGGCCCTCTACCACTCCACTTAGTTTCCATTTGAACGAACATGTACAATAAATTATGTCTCTTCGGCCGCCTACGAAACCAAAGCTACGTAACCAGTTACATGTGAAGAATATATTTTCTTGCTACGTATGTAGTTACGTACAAATAATTCTTCTTCCTTGTTGGAAACCTGTTACGATCGCAAAACACTAGGTAAGTAAGGCAAGTTAGGTAGCTTTAGATGCCCGAAGCGCAAGGGTCATTGTCAGATTTAGGTTCGCGTCTTTTCGGTGGACATTGCTAAAGTTAAGGGCTATAAAGCCTAATTTTTGGTTGAACTCTGAATCCGCATAAACGGCGTTGCCCCTTCTATAATTCTATGTGATAAAAACATATTATATGTGAGCGTAAAGCCCTTAACTATTGACCACCGGAAAGATGATTTTTGTTTTTGTGACTGACAATGACCCGCAAACAGACCAGAAATAGGGGCTCCGTCGACACTTTCCAAACAAGTTTCGTAGCAGGAAAAATAATTATCCACACGTAAAACTGGTTACGTAGCTTTGTAGGCAGCCGAAGGAAAATGTTTCATCGTAATATAATTGCCTGCTAAAAATCTGTTACCTACCAAAAACGCAAACTAAACATCCAATCTAAACTTAGGCTCCTCATTCACAAACAGGGGGTCGATCGTCAACCAACGTTAAACATTCCAAATCTATTTCAATGTGTGTACAAAACGAAACGTTGAAATAGGAATGCGATGAGTAAGAACAAAATAGATCAGGAAGTAAGTAAAAATGTACCAACCCCATACACTATTAATACTCCGAACGGCAGTTTCATCAATGAGTCATGCATTACATATTGGGTAGGCGCTTGAAGGGCTTCGGATCTGTCCCCGGAGGCCTTGCAAGCGCGCACTTAATTTATTTGGTCGTTATAATAACCCGTCGAGCCTGCGTATATCGTTTTATTTTGAGTGTAATTTAAAGGCAAGGGACGTGGAGGTGATGAAATATGTATTTTCAATATTATTTTAACCGAATTGTAGACAATACAAGTAAAATATCAGAGTCTCAAGGCATAAAACGTGATATTTTTACTCAGACCAAGAAAAAAAAAAGATAGACGGAGCATGACGAACAACCTAGTGAAGCCGGTTTTCAACCAATTCAAATAAGTTTAGCACACGCTGAGGCACACATAAACAAAATGAACTCTCACAAAACTCGAAGTCGAAACAGATCATCTTGACAGCATTGCGACCCTTCCGGCCGTTTTCGCAACTGGAATTCGCAACCAGGTGCGAATAAAGAATTATTATTATTTGTTCGCAACCAGTTGCGAATCAAGAGAACTTTTTCCTTAACCGCAACTTGGTTGCGAAAAAATAATAAAAACAACCCAACACGCGTGATGTTGACGGAGCCGCGCTTCGCGAGGCTCCAGTTTCTAGGCAGTTAGCCCCTCGGGCATCTGAAGATACCTAACGAACCTAACCTACCTATTACTGTGTAATAATATTAGACGCTAAGTGAAGGTGCACGGGTAAATGGAGAGGTAGGTTAGGTTCGTTAGGTATCTTCAGATGCCCGAAGGGCAAACTGCCCAGGAATAGGAGCCCCGCTTCGCAGGGCTCCGTCGTCATGTCATAAGGCGTGTTGAGGAAACATAAAGTATCAACCAACATATTATAAAGGTTGCGAATAAGGAAAAAAAATTTTGTATCGCAAACGCGAAACTTAATCATTAGGATGCCTAGTTGAGGTTTAGGAAAAAGTTATCTTGATTCGCAACTGGTTGCGAACAAAGATTTATAATTCTTAATTCGCAACTGGTTGCGAATCGCAGTTGCGAAAACGGCCAGAAGGATTGCGACACGGGCTGAAGAGTTTTGTGCAATTTTGTTTGTAGATGTGTTCGTGAGTGTGTGCTAAACTTATTTGGCTTGGTTGAAAACCGGCTTCACTAGGTTGTTCGTAATGCTCTGTCTATCTTTATTTTTGGTCTGAGTATTTTTATACCAAATTGGTTTTAAATACGATTGGTACAGTCAGCATCATAGAGTTAGTGCCAGCCAAAGTAGCCAAATATTTCGGTACACGTCTTTATTATTGTAACTGCAAGAGTAAGGATGTGTTACCATATATTTGGTTACTTTGGGTGCTGCTAACTGAAGCTCTGGCGACCTTTCTCATCACCAAGAAGGCAAGAACATAACATCACATATACTTGTAACCTATTACCTATGTAAGTTGGCCGAATGGGGAATGGAGGAAAATTTTATAAGTGCCTGATTTTTTTTTTGGTGGTTAGGAATAACCTATAAGGAATAATAGCACCAGAAAAAAGTTGCAGACTTTTCAGCTGCGTCAATTTTTTTTGATTAATATAAACAGTTTCATCACTTACGTCCAAATCCTCACTAATTAAAAAGTCACACTAAATTCGGATCAAACAAAAAAAAAAACATCGCCATGAGTGGGATTTATCCAACTACGGGTAAGGTGAACAAAAGTCAAACTAAGATCATTATTTTTCATTCAACATGTTATCTTCTTAAGTTTAATACCAATATTATGCATTGAATGTTATTCGGGGAGCGATTGAGATCATTATATGTCAGATTAAATTAACATTTAAAATGGTCTTAGTAAGTACCTGATAAATTGAATGTCTTTGCGCAATTGGAATTCATTTTAATCTTCACTCGCTATTATTAAACTTCTATAGATATATAAGAGCAGACAATGTATAAAATTAATGATGCTATAGACATAATTGTATATAATTTTATGGAATATACGTATCTATTGGTATGGTTAATTTATCAGAATATGATATCATTTCACAATTATTTGATAGCAGGCATTCTATGAGACAATCGATTGACAGAGTCTCTGAAAGGTCACATTCCACACAAATCAATAGGCATACTTAGGACGCAGTATAGCGAAAAGGATCTGCACGATGTGAAATTTGATATTGGAACCTTTTGAGTAAAAAAAAACGCATCATCGCATTGCATGCGATAGCTACGATTTATCATATCCTATCCTATACTATTAAACGAGCAATATTTGTATATATATATATTTGCAATCACGTTCTCGGAAACGGCTCTAACGATTTCGATGAAATTTGGAATATAGGTGGTTACGGGGGCGAGAAATCGATCTAGATAGGTATCATGTCCGGGAAAATTTGTTTTCTCCGTATTTTCTCCATTTTCATCCGAGCGGACCTCGGTCACCCAGGGACTTACTATTAAACGAGCAATATTTGGGCAACCGAGCTCTGTTCGGGTGAAAATTGAGAAAATACGGAGAAAACGAATTTTCCCAGACATGAGACCTTTCTAGATCGATTTCTCGCCCCCGTAAACCACTGCTCACCAAACTTTATCTAAATTGTTAGAGCCGTTTCCGAGAACGTGATTTAGAATTATTTTATTAGAAAGTATAATAAATGAACGACATGCAAATATTATAACTTATATAATATTATTTATAATAATAGGCATTTGTATATAGGCATACGACAATGTAGTAGGTTCGGAGATCACCCCTCCATACAAACTTACAACGTTACAAACTTATAAGTATTTCACAGGTTTCTTATGTGTGTATCATTACGGTATTATGTTATGTTGCATGTTAACAACACAGTAGAAAGTCAGGGTTAAATTTCAATATCCATTATGTTATACTATGACTCTAATGTCAAGTTCAAAGCAAACTTTTTATAGTCAATTAGTGGGCTATGCGCAATACATGTGCATTCCATTGCATTCCACTAGAAATTACATTATTGGCACCGACACGAACATTTATATTATTGAAGACTTTGTACAAGCTTTTATTTAAGGTTCACCAGGACGCTCGGCTTGACTCTACATGGGTCATTCTTGAGAATTGCATAATTCATCTCATTCCCTTAGCGTTTTTTATTTTAAGCAATTTCTACTAAGACACAACGTTGGAACCTCAACTAGGGCTGGTGATGCTGCTGACTCAGCCGAGTCACACAAAAGGCTCAAAATATGCTGGCATTGATAGTGGCTTCATGTTTGAGCCTTTTGGCGTCGAGACCTTAGGGCCATGGGGCACCAGCGCATTAAAACTATTTAAAATGCTTTCTTAGCGCCTTGTCGACGCTTCTGGTGACCAGAAGGCTGGCGCTTACCTAGCCCAACGCATAAGTATTGCCATACAACGTGGCAATGCCGCCAGCCTCCTGGGCACCCTGCCGCCTGGCGCAGATCTGGGACAAGTTTTTTATTTATAATATTATCGTTATTTGTTTAATTTTATTTTTTTCCTTTGTGTATTATGTGTCTAGTTAATTTTTTACTTAATGTCAAATTAAATAATCTAAAGACACAATAAAATAAATTATAATTTATCGCATAACATATTATGCGATATGTGATAAAATATTATGTTATTTATTAAAACATCTGATCTCAAAACTACTATATAATATCATTCCCTTGTCAATTTTATCTTTCGCTTGTAGTTTTTTTATTATTCCCTTGTAGTTTTTATCATTCCCGTGACATTTTTTCTCATTCCCATGTCAGCTAAACTTTGCAAATTGAACAAACATCTGTTCCAAATAGGTATGAAACAGGACGCAACCTGCAGGTTCTGCCAGGAGACAGAGGAGACTGCAATGCACATTATCTGCTCCTGCGGACCACTCATGCATAAAAGAAGTAGCTACCTAGGGCGGCACATCGTGCACCCAGAAGAGATACAACAAAGAATCTGGAATTTCCTGGAGGCAACGGGTCTTAACGGTGAACTCAAAGGGCTGCCACAATAGATCACTTGCTGGTCGAAGCGGTATATTAAGGCCCACAAATCAAACAATAATAATAAAATCACGTAAAATTTCCAACGCGCGTTAGGAAAATTCAATTGTCATTTAACCATTAAAAAAATGACATTTAGATCTACCTAAGGTACGTACCTCTAGGTCGATCACGTAACGCATTGTACGAACGTCGGGTAGGTCTAAATGTCACTTTTAATATGGAAAATTGACAATTAAATTGTACCGACGCGCGTTCGGAACGTTACGTGATTACCCCTCTGAGCATAAAATACTAGAGAGAGGACAAGCCGCCGGCGGCCACGTCGCAGTTGTTAGCTCAATGGGCATACTCTGCCGCTAGTTCACCGTCCGTTGTCACCGAGTGTGCACGCGTGCTGATCGAAGAGAATTTTACCTACGTTTCTTCCCAAAATTCCTGATATGATGCGCGTGTATTGTCCAATAAGAGCGTAGGTATACAAGTGTGTGTGCTTTTTCTTGTCAATTACTTGTGCTTTGTGTGGGTTAATGAACTTGCGACAGGCGTACTCAATACAAATCGGCCGGCATGTCCGATCTCCTTATATGCATACATCTGTAGTACGTACAATGCCTTACGTGATCAACCTGGCAGGAAAACGCAAAAATGAGAAAGAGTATAAAGGGCATAAGACTACAGAAAGGAAGATACACAAAAATGCTCTAACTTTAAGACGCTTATTTTCTCACATTTTGACTGGCTGTCGTAAATCTGGCTCTTTAAGGAGATATAAAGAAACCTTTTTGTTGAATATATTCGCCTCTCTTGAACACGCGTTAACTTATATTTTACGTCTCACTCCAATATGACCTTTTAAAAGGTATGCTATATGTAAAGAAATCACGTGAGTGATTTAAATATTTACTTAAATGAAAATGTTTGCTCTTAATGTGCGATAGTTGTTATTCTTTACTAATCTTTACGGTGATTTGACTATGTAAATTGTTATTATTGTAATACCTACTTAAACAAAGATTTAGATTTTTAATATTTGAGTTATTAACATAATAAAACAACATTTCTTCAACGCTTATTCGTCCTGAAATATAACATTATTAGGTATATAAATTTCGAGCGAACATGGAACCTGGCGAATGTTGAACAAGAAAAACAGAACAAAGCAAAATAATTGGTAAACAAAGAATATAATAAAAGATGAAGGGAGATTCATTAAGTGTTTGAAAAACACAAAGTTTACTAATTTTATATCCACTTTCATGCTTTTGTTTGAGTCCTTATTTTGTCGCTCATTCGTACTACAAAACAACGAAGCGACGTTTAAATTACTTATGTTGAAAACTAGGTCGAATCTAGTCGTTTAATACTGAAATATAAGGATTTGAAATCGTATAAAGGATGGCTCACACTAGAACGGGCCGTGGATCGGAAGCGGCTCGGTGTCGGCAGCCATATTATATGGCTGCCATATATATACTATACGGCCGAGTCACGGCCGGGCTTGGGTATGGCTCGGCTGCGCATAAACACCGTCGTTTTTCTTAGAAAACGGCCCGAGCCGGACACGGTCCGTTCTAGCGTGAGTCATCCTTAATTAAATTAAATTAAATTAAAATATATTTTTATTTCACATTTTCAAATATCCATAGAATGTTAGCAAATCTTAATCTAAGTTAGTTATGTGCGTATCTACTTAACTCTAAATTGAGCAACTGCTTTCACTTGGCTGACCCAGTATATTAAAATAGGGCAGTCGTACTTGTCAGCAATGACCCCCAGGATGCTGTTGGAGCTTCCTCTGAGCCTGTTCACCAGCGAGGCGATCTTCTTACGCATATAAGTGCCTGAAAACTGTCGGTGCGGCCTCCGCTTAATACTGAGGAAGGAGTAGAAAAAATGATGCCAAATGGGTCACCGCTTGCGTATTCCATTATTATTTTATGTGCAGTTGGATAGCAGTTTGTATTTAATTATACAGGTGCTGCAAATAAATCGATAGTATACACTGGTGCTGGATTTGTATTCGACATAAAGCACTCGTCCCTCTCACACGTTATGGGACGACAACTTTATGTCGGACATACATGAATGAATGATTGAATGATTGAATTAATGAATGAATGAATGATTGAATGAATGAATGATTGAATGAATGAATGATTGAATGAATGAATGATTGAATGAATGAATGATTGAATGAATGAATGATTGAATGATTGAATTAATGAATGAATTAATGATTGAATGATTGAATGAATGAATGATTGAATGAATGAATGATTGAATGAATGACGGATGTAATACTTGATCATATCACTCACAGAACTACTAACGGGATGGATAAAACGGCGACAGCTCACACAGGCGTCATGTGTGACAGGAAAATTTATCTTAAGAGGCTGACAAGACCTAATTTGTTGAAATTTAAATTATTTAAGCAGTTTTTTAAGAAAAACTATTGATATACACACATCAAAAAAACATAAGTTAATATTCATCAAGAATTTTTGTGAAACAAATCGTTTGACTTTCGTAATTTACCGACACGTTCGATTAACGCTCACGCGTTTTGGCCGCCGGTACCAGCGCTATGACCATCATTTTCCTTTTCTTCATTACGTAATTAGACCCCTGAAGGGTCGCCATACTTGGTACAAATACCTTAAAAATTTGTGTCAGCATCTCCCGGTCTATATGCGGACGTTCATTCTAATAATATGCGTTACTATTTATAAATAAATAAATAAATAAATAAATAAATATTACGGGACAATCTTACACAAATCAACCTAGGCCCACGGTTAGCTCAGTAAGGCTTGTGTTGTGGGTACTAGGCGATGATATATATAATAGATACATACATATAGATACTTATATACATATATAACATCCATAACTCAGGAACAAATATTCGTGATAAACACACAAATAAATGCCCTGACCGGGATTCGAACCCGGGACCTCCAGCTTCGTAGGCAGAGTCACTACCCACTGGGCTACGGAGGCCGTTAGAAAAAATAGCATTTTATCTAACCGTATTTAAATAGTTAGTTATGATCTTATTATTGTAGGTATCACTTAATATACGTAGTACCACGTTTGCCACTTTTTGCTGTTCGGAACTACCTCACAGCCCTGGGCTCCACGGAAGACCAGCGCTGTGGCATTATTTAATGTCAGAGCATATGCTGAGTGGTGTCCACTTGTGGCTACTATAGCAGCACCACCAGTCTTCTTTTCATCCACATTATTTTAGTTTGTTGTTAATTATTAAGGCTCGACAGTCAACAGGGGCAGCGTTTTCGAGTTTTTTAAAACAATCTCAGACGTAGAAAATAGGGTTTAAAAATCAAAAAAAAAGATACGTATTACTTAAGGATCTAATCTAGTCAAAGTCGCATTCAGTTACGCGATCTAATGAACTTCACTCGATAGAAAAAAATCCCAAAGTTACCTCTTTTTGTAAAGTTTATTCAATATTATGACTAAACTATAGATATTTTAAATTAATTGTTTGTACTCAAATAAAGTTAATAAATATTTATAGACAAATTCGCAGAGTTTAAATAGATATAATTATTATCTTAATTACAATGTTTAAATACCTACAAAATGCGCGAGCGCGGAGGCTCGGCAGGCCCGATCAGTCGCGCGCTGGCCCATACGAACGACGACTCAAGGACGTTAGCGGGTGTATAAGCCTTAAGTAAATTTTTATATAAGTATTGTGTTTTCTTATAAATTGTGATATGTTATTTTGGCTGGCAATAAATTTATTTCTTTCTTTCTTTCTTCTTTCTAATCTATGGACCAGACGCATGTGCCCTTTAGCCTAGTTGGTAGTGACCCTGCCTACGAAGCAAGAGGTCCTGGGTTCGAATCCCGGTAAGGGCATTTATTTGTGTAATGAGCACGAACATTAATTTGTTTCTGAGTCATGGACGTTTTCTATGTTTTTAAGTATTTATTTATCTATATAAGTATGCTTAGTTTCGTCTAGTACCCATAGTACAAGCTTTGCTTAGTTTGGGACAAGTTTGGGACTAGGTCGATTAGTGTAAGATTGTCCGCAAATATTTATTTATTTATTTAATTTACCTAAGCATTTTTAAGATAAGGTTTTTATTCCTTACCTTTATACGAGTATGGTGCCTTTTAATACGCCAAGACAGAGGAGGTACAAGCGAGACGAAATATCGATTGGCTGCCGACCTTCAGACGGTCGCGCCGACCTGGCTGGCCTAACTAATTATTTGAAATTGTACCCTATTGCCCACAAGATAAAGACCATTCCTACATGCCCTAACAAACATATGTTGTTGACTAACTCGGTTATTAGAAAATAAACTGTATTGTGTAGAAAATAGGGTCGGTACGTTTTAGTTAATATGCGGTTTGAATTGGATTGTCATTAAAATTTGTACCATATTGAATGAGGCTTCCTCGTGGTTTCCATCAAGTAGCATGTAGGTACTATCGGCCAACGCTACGGGTTCACAGCTACAGGGTAATTTTTCGACCGCATTGTATGTGTGTGCAGGCGATTTTGGTGAGAAAGTGTGAACCCGTACCGTTGGGCGATAGTACAGTCAGCCTCAAAAGCAGCTCCTATATTGTCGCAGTAACTCAACTACACCCTCGTAAGGTCCTTCGGCCTAATTTTAGGACAAAAAAATCAGGCTTAACAGCCCAACTCATTAGATATTTGTAATAAAATCTAGAAAGAAAGAAAATTTATGACCTATTTTCAGTCACTGGGCCGTTGTTATATTAGTCCTACAAATAGCATGGGCCTTACTAGGATACTGCAACGTAGTTTGAACATAATTAACTTAGAAAAGTTGAAAAACCCGGCATTTTCATTTCAAAGTTCAATATCTCAAAAACGGCTGAAACGATTTTGGTAAAACGTATCAGCTTTCGGACAAAAAAAATGCATGTAAAAATTGGTCTAGTGGTAAACCACTGCATTTTTTTGTCTGGAGCTACGATGCCATAGACAGACACACAAACACACAGATACACAATTACACAGATACACAGTGACACAGACACACAGATACACACACAGTCACGTCAAACTTATAACACCCCTCTTTTTGCGTCGGGGGATAAAAAGTGGCAATATTCTCTAGCCGCCCACCGCCACCATACAAGCGAACATGGTATTTAATATGGAGCAAGAAAATTTTATAGAATTTGTTTTGTAAGTATAAAATAGATAGAAACTAACAAATGTTTTATTATGTTGTTGTTTAATTATGTTTGTTGTTGCTGTTGTTGTGTTTCTTTTTTGTCTAATAAACTTTTTTCATTTTTGTTTTTTTTTAAGACTTCCATTGAAGAGGAGGATGCCTTGTAAAAGGCCTATAATTGTATTGTATGTAAGTACCTATGTTAAAAAAAAATACTGTGTATTTCAATAGAACACAAAATGTTTTTCATGTACTTCTTAACCCAATCTAAACTATTAAAGATTATTAGCTAAGTTTAGTTTATTGTATATCATAGCAGTGACATTTTAATAATCTGTAAGGTATTTGTATGTAACTATGGTCCTTAGGTGCCTTAAATAAATGGTTTATTATTTATTATAAGTAAGATTACAATTATGGACAGATGACCTGGTAAAGGTCGCGGAAGTCCGCTGGGTGCGGATGGCGCAGGACCGGTCATTGTGGCATTCTTTTGGGGAGGCCTATGTCATGCAGTGGACGTCTTTCGGCTGATATGATGATGATGATGATTATTGATTACAAAAGATTTGTTTTGTTGGTTGATGACGTATATTGCCATTGCCATACGCCTACACAAAATGACAAGTAAAAAAAGTAAAAGGTACACTTTTAAGTGAAAACGCTAATACCATCGACTGTTTACATTCACCGCATGTGTAACAAGTTGTAACATATTAATAGCACACTTAAAATAATTAGACAGAGCAAACAAAACACTATACGCCCACAAAAGGTGTCTGTCTACCCACAGTATCTTAACTCCGTTTACAACCTTATGTCACTAAGAGCAATAACGCCACGCAATTTTACCGTTATTAAGTACCTTAAAGCCGTAAACAGGGCTAGTATTCACAACAACCAACAACTCGCCTCAAGAGGACTAATACAATTCTGACCTCCAACTACACGTAGTTGTTACGAATCTAGGGTTCAAACTTTGGTGAGGTGAGTCGGGAATGGTTGTGAGTCGTGTAGTAGGGTAGCCTCCTAATGAAATTGGGAGCAAGGTTACTGTATTAAGATTACTGACATGCATTACCCCTTCGGGCAAAGTAGGTTAATGTACGAAATGGTATTAGTAACATTGGACCATGGAAAACATTTTCTTTATTTAATTTCTTAGACGCGAGAAATAGTGAGTTTAAAGAAAACAGTCAAGCTACTTCAACCACTTTAAAAATGCTATCTCAACAGTTCATAAAAGAGATTTATTCGAGACATCCATTACACATTCTATTTTGATTAATAATAAACGTTTTTATTCGACGTAACTAATTACTCATAGTTTAAGTATGGAATCAATGTAACGCTTTGGTGAAAACTGTAATGTTGCATAATTAATGATTCAATAAATTAATTAATTAATATAATTACTTAAATCCACAACGCAGGTTTCTTCCAAAATACACAATAGGGTTATGAGGTAAGCATCCGCAACACACTTCGTCCTATTTGGAATTAAATGTGTTTCACGCGGTATTTTCAACGCGTGCTGAAGCGATCGCAGATAGCCATTTTCAGTCGCAGCATTTTCAAAGCAGTAACAAGTCACAATGGTTTCGTAACTGCTACGGCACATTGCAACTGTGTTGTCTTTGGTTTCTACGTGTAGTAACAGTTGATACACAATGCGACCACTAAACCACTAGTAACTGTGTGTGGTCGCTGTTTCCACGCATAACGGAAACATTTGTGTCTACACACTTTTATACACTTTGCGTTTAGTTTGTGACTAGTGTACAAACTAGGGAATAATGTGTAGTAACGGTGTGGTAACTCTGTAACCAATAAAAATAAAGTATACGCGAAGTGTAATAATGTTACGTCAATGTTTCTGAACTTGTTAACAGTAAATGACAACAAAAAGGCTTCAAGAAAACCAAAGCTTCTCAATCATTTCATATTGTTCACATCTTGTGCCGTTGTATCATGTCATAATTAATCGAAAAGCGTTTAATCATGTGTGAGTCAAACGAAATGAATAAAGCAAAACCAAACAGACTCTCATCGGACTTCTACAGAAAAGTTGCAAAATTAAAGAATACACACAACAAAACCCCAAGTAAGTAAATACTTACTTAAATACTAGTAAATTATTTAAATACTTTTCCAAACAAATGATTAAAAATAGAAATATAAAACTAAATGGTGATCACGAACCAAATGAAAAAATATTACGTAATTACACTCAATAGTGGTTTAAAACAGCCCCACCTTTTACCCAGTTACTGGGTACCAGCGATATAAAAAATTTCGAATTTTACTCCGTCAACACAACGGAAAACGGTATTATTTTTTAACTTTGAGAACCTCTGTAAACAAAAAAGAACATGGAACCATTTTGTAAATTTAGTAACTTTGTTACTACCTCAAGTTTAACATCGTCACAATCTAGTAACTGTGTGACCACAGTATTGTTTATATCATAATTAACAATTTTTATAGTTTATTCTTGCTTTTATATATATATTATTGTTATTGTTAAAAGCTTTTATTATTGTTGCAAGCTTTTGAGCTCTTTAAATGTATCGATTTATTTAAATAATGCAATATATTAAGTATCGTGTTTTTTGCTATATTGGCAAAATTATGACTATATGATGGCGCGTTGATAAAATTCATCCAATATGATCAAATGACACGAAGAATTCCTTTTCCCATTGAGATTTAAACACATATTCTTAACTAATTATCACTTTTAAAGCAAACACTGACGTTGTGAATTTTGTTGTAATGGCGTCTCTTCTATTATTTAAAATCACCACAAAATAAAGTTAGTTTCTAACGAGTTCTGTCAAAATGAGTGAATGAACGAATGAATTCTGCGATGACTGGTTTCAAACTGGGAACATTGTTACCACACAGCGACAGAACTGCGAACCCAAAAGTTACTGTGTCGACTCTTCCCCAATTTTAGTAGCGGCGACCGAACAATGACGTAACAGCAACCAAACGTGTTACCAGAATCAGTTTGTTCCTACA
Organism: Epinotia brunnichana; assembly: GCA_963854355.1. Lineage (NCBI taxonomy): Eukaryota > Metazoa > Arthropoda > Insecta > Lepidoptera > Tortricidae > Epinotia > Epinotia brunnichana. The sequence goes on from OY977944.1 coordinate 32,072,464, forward strand.
CATAAGTGTCGTAAAATTTACGTAACTGCTACCAAAAATGGTTATATGGAAGAAAGCTAAAATGGCATAAATCATAATTATTGAAATCACATCACTGGATTCGAGGTTAATTTAGAAAATATATTTTAGTACGGACGACGTTAATGGTAAGTAAGTATATTCACACTTTTGCACATTCAATTGTAATTCTTATTCATGAAAACAATATAAATATTTGACATCGACAAATGATTGCAGTGAACTGGTATTAGGTAGATATTAATATTGACAGCTGCTAGTTATACCGGAAGGAAAAAACCGGCCAAGTGCGAGTCGGACTCGCGCACGAAGGGTTCCGTACCATTATCCGTAAAAATATTTATTTTATTCCGTTTTTAGTATATGTTGTTGAAGCGGCAACAGAAATACATCATCTGTGAAAATTTCAACTGTAACTATCACGGTATCAGTGAGATACAGCCTGGTGACAGACAGACAGACAGCGGAGTCTTAGAAATAGGGTCCCGTTTTACTCTTTGAGTACGGAACCCTAAAAAACACCAATTCCAAGTACTCACAATACATTACCGGCACATACGTACATGCCTACTCGTTAAAGTATATAAAAAAAAATATTAACTACCTATTTATTTCAATGGTACACAAAATACTTATTATTCAGGTACAGCTTAACCCAATCTTAAATTTCAAAGATTATACCTAGTTGCAAGCCTAAACGTGCATTCTGAATCCTTGTCTATAATACTGGCTCTAAAACTGTCAACTTTCCGTTTGCACTCTCTGTTTACACTCGATGACAGCTCATTAACGTTTAACTTTCGATGATTCGGTGACTTAACGAGTGCTGTAACAACATGACTGCATGACTTTCCACTCTTGCGCGTCAGCACGGTCATAGTCATGATCAACAGTATTTTAACTCTCAACTAGAGTAATTGGTACAGAACTAAAGAGTTTTAAGCCTCTGCTAGACGGTCGCCAACACGCCCCTCCGACCGAGCGACCTTGGTCCGCACCGACCGTGTAGACAGTTGTTTGCAGCAAAATCTCATACTACAGCGGTCGGTGCCGAGCAAGGTCGCTCGGTCGGAGGGGCGTGATGGCGACCGTCTAGCAGGGGCTTTAGAGACAAATATGGTTTATAGAGATAGAATAATTTTTATCCTGAAAATCACTATCCAACGGGATGGACATGACTCGGGAGTTCACGCAGAAGTAGTCGCGGGTTAATAATTGTACGTTGTATGAAGCATTCCCAAAAACTAAATATTAGGTCCTTACCTATGAAATTGGCGGTGTGTATGGAGAATTTTATGAAAACTGTGATTTTCATACATTGAATATTGCGGATTATTCAGCAATGTCAAATTCAAAGCAAACTAAATTTTGGTAGGAATATAGAAAACTTTTAAGCTACTTTACACATATCTTCATTCCTTAAAAATAGTTCGCATCATAAAACTATACGTAATTGAAACACTTTAACCGGCAGCACATGAAAAGGGCGGTTTTCAAGCTTTAATTTGAAACACTAAATAAAAAATTAAAACCTATTTTTTGTATTTAAAACCTTTGTTACATAGTCTTATAATGAAATTAAAAAATAATTGGAAGTTGCAATAGAAATTAATAAATGACGTATTAAATAATATCTGTGAAAAAACCGCCAATTTCATAGGTAAGGACCTATATAAGGAAACATAAACAGTCCCAATTCATTAGGGACTCCAGGGAGTCCTAAAAAAATCTGATTATTTATGCCATTTTCCTAATTTAACAAAATGGAATGAAAGCATTTACGAACACATGTTGTTTACATAAACGCTTCTGCAGAAAAGTTTAAATCTATTTTAGCACACACAGGAGGGTAGTTGCGCCTCGGAGTGTGAAAGGTTATACTGAAGTGCAACGTCTATGTCTGGAACCCTACGCGGGCTATTTTCGCATCTATTTTACTTTCAAACTGTTTCGCGAGCTCAGGCTGATACGGTAAATCGGCACAAAACATTTCAATGAAAAACATATGAATAGAGCTTCAACTCAAACAAAAAATAAGAATTCAAACCGTGAAAACCGTGTAAACGCATCAGTTAAATAGTTTCTCGTTGTCACCTTTCATTGCTTAGGAGCAGAGTCACTGTCTATATTGTCTATATTAGTATCCTACTTATTAGTAACAGTGTTCCCGGGTTCGAATCCCGGTCAGGGCATTTATTTGTGTATTGATCACGAATATTTGTTCCTGAGTTATGGATGTTATATATGTATATAAGTATCTATATGTACCTATGTATCTATTATATATATCATCGCCTAGTACCCACAACACAAGCATTTTTGTAAGATTGTCCCGTAATATTTAAAAGAAAGTGTGAGGTAGGTACAAGTTGCCGAAACTTCTTAAAAGTTAATTAGGAATATTCACCGGGATTCCTAGAACATTTCGCAGGAAAATAAAAGAAATTTCCATTCAGGAAGTTCCTCATAAAAATATGATATTCAATACTGAAAGTTCTGCAACTATGGAAATGTCTTGTCGGTTCATTGTCACACCGCTCATCGTTATATAAGATACTAGCGACCCGCCCCGGCTTCGCACGGGTTTATACATATGTATAATCCATACATGCACATAAAAACCTTCCTCTTGAATCACTTTATCTATTTAAAAAAAAACTGCATCAAAATCCGTTACGTAGTTTTAAAGATCTAAGCATACATAAGGGACAGACAGACAGACAGCGGGAAGCGACTTTGTTTTATACTATGTAGTGATACGCGCTTTTATATATTGATAAGTTGTCCTCTTCCTCGACTTCGATGACGGCGACCCTAGTAATTCATCATCATCATCATCACATCAGCCGGAAGACGTCCAATGCTGGACATACCTAGGCCTTACCAAAGAGTGCCAAAGTGGTCGGTCCTACCCTACCCCACCCGCATCCATCGGACTCCCGCGAGCTTTACCAGGTCATTAGTCCACCTTGTAGGCCTGTCACCTTGTAGGGTCTACCCGGTGCCGGTTAATGTACGGCCATGATAATGTACAGCCATGATAATGTACAGCCCAATAATACGCGTCCATATGGACACGTTATTATTGGGCCGTGCATTATCACCCTGAGCAAATTCGGTACGGGGCAATAATTGGAAGCCAATCTTGTACGACCTGATAATGTACATCCCAATAATTGGCGTCCATTAAAAAGTCCTGGCTATTTCCGGTCTGAGGGACACAAGTGAACCCTAACCTAACCGACCTAAGGCAGAGTTCGCTTTTTGAGTGAGTAGGCAATAATTGGAAGCCACCTTTGTTCGAGCTGATAATGTACGGCCCGATAATACGCGTCCACTTTTTGTGGCTTCATATTATTGGGCTGTACATTATTGGGCCGTGCATTATCACCCTGAGCAAATTCGGTACGGGGCAATAATTGGAAGCCACCTTTGTCCGGGCTGATAATGTACGGCCTGATAATACGCGTCCACTAAAAGTGGACGCGAATTATCGGGCTGTACATTATTGGCTCCCTACCCACGCTGCGTCTTCCGGTACCTGGTTGCCACTCGAGAACATTTCCGCCCCAATGGCCATCGGTTCTGCGTGCAATGTGCCGTCCATCACTGCCACTTAACCGTAGTAATTATGGATTAATTATTGTGCTCACATGACACCAGTGCCTGTGCGTTATTATATCGAGTTATCATACTGGATATAATATTATCATCGGTGCATAATATTATGGTTATAGCTGTTGATTGGACGCGTGCAATAATCAAGTTTGTTTTGACGGGTGGAACTAAATTGATTTCAGAATGACGCTGACGAGACGAATTTTATGATACATATTATGTCATTGCGACGAGGTTTATTGGTACACGTTATGCAATTTCGTTGTTTTAGATGACAACTTGTTTATTTTCCGATGTGGAAGTACCTAAGGCGAAATCAGTAGAATAGAGACTATATTCCATTTTAGTTAGGTACCAGTGTTATATAGGTTTGAATTTTTTGCTAGACTTTTACACGTAAGCGCTAACTAATTCTTCACAAACCCTATACAGGGTGTTCCCGGCAATTTCCGTTAACTTCGGCACATTGCAGAGTACATTCACAGAAACAAATTAGCATAATTAATTCATGAGAAAAAAAACTATTTTTTTTAGATTTTTGTACAAATTTATTTAATGTAGCATTAACGGTTATTGTGTTACAAGGGTCTTGAAACATATGAAATAAAAAATATGTACACTCAGCGTCAAATACTCTGTAGCAGTCAAAGTGGCCAAATAGTTCGGTACACCATACTAAATATATGGTGTACCGAACTATTTGACTACTTTGGTTGCTACAGAGTATTTGACGCTGAGTGTACCTATCTAAAAAATATGTAATATCGAACGAACTCTTCTAGTGTATAGGACCTTACAAAATTTAAAAAGCTGTTATGACGGCACAGTTAAGAGTCATTTACACTGGTTAAATCTGCAAAACTGATTAAATTAAACATTGAATATCTTAATAACAGTAAGAAATAAGATACTACTGTCTTGGAGAAATTAACTTTATTTGATCTAAACTTGCAATTAACGGAAATTGTCATGAACACGATGTGTTTCGCTACTTTCGCTGCTAATATTATCTATTTGATGCTGACTGTACTATTTAGGAATATATATTTAACAGTAGCTTTTCGATGAAGGAAAATATCATCATGAAGGTTTAATCCCAACGCGGTCCAGATATCATTCTGGTTGGGAGGTCGGATGGCAGTTAATTGCTTTCGTAGAACGTGGCAAAGCGGACCCAAGGCTCCTTAATCGGTAATAATTTACTTTAAAAACAAAGTTTAAACCGACTTCAATTCAGTACTTCGCTAAGCCACATGGTACATGAAAAGTGCCACATTTCCTTTCCAAATTACCACATGAACTGCTTTCCGAGAGCAAATGCGTTGATTATTGCAGAAAAAAACCCCAATTCGCTGTGTGGGCTGATAATATTTGAGAAGTTCCGTCGATTCCTCAAGGATCTCAGATTTAACACTTCATTAGTTGCTACTTCAACGGAATCATGTCAGAATCTTTGACGTACTTTACATCTTTGAGGAGTTCCATAAGTCATCTGTGGTCTTCATCATCAGTTCCACTTCACCAAAATTACGATTTCCGAGGGTAAATACACGAGTTATAACAGAAAATACCGAAATCACTACACGCGTGCCTATAAAATTTTAGGGTTGCCCTTAACTTCCCTGGGATGCCATCATCAGATCCTGATTTGGTTACAATGGGTCCACTTTGGAAGTATACTCTTTCGAATAAAAAAAGAATTTTGGGAATCGGTCCACAATTGACAGAGAAATCGGCGAACATACATAAAAAAAAAACATACAGTGGAAGAGTGGAACATATAACCTCCTCCTTTTTGAAGTCGGTTAAAAATGCTAGAAGTATGATGATGTATGTATGTGTTACTCACTGTCGCGCTTGTGCAGCCCCATGTTGTAGCAGATCCGCGGCAACAGCACTAGTGCGCGCACGCACACATTGTACAAGTCCAACACGCACACACCGACACTTCACTTCACATCACTAGCTCCTGAAGAATTTGTTGTACAGTCGACGCCAAAAATATGTTTACAGTTTTTATGACTATACCTATCTCTTTAACAATTTATGATGGGTTTGAAACACTTTGGGAGATTTAACAGTGACATAACTTTTTTAAAGCAGCTGTCAAATCGACTTGTTACATCAGTTAACACTTTCACTGCCAGGAAGTCGGCGGCTACACCGTAGGCGCTTTTTGCTACTCACCGGGAAAACCACGGGATTAGCTACGAGCGTAGCGCGTCTTGGCAGTGAATGTGTTTGTGTCAAATCGATATGGCATCAGCATCAGAGCGTTTTTCAAAAAAAGTGTAGGTACAAAACTTTTTTTTTTCTGTATACGTTTTTTTTTGGTTTTTTTAACCCGGAATCATTGATACTATTGATCCTCACAAGAAAAAAAGTGTCCCAGATTTTACTATGTATATTTTTTTTCCAGTGCGTCACGACCATATAAATAAAAAAACACTGCATACAAAAAGGTGACGATCTGGAATGGAATCTTTAGGACACTTTTTTTCGTATACGTGTATGAGGATCGATAGTATCAAAGATTCTGAGTAAGGAAAACAAAAAAAAACAATTCTGAAAAATTCAGTTTTGTACACTTTTTTTAAAAACGCTCATTATCAGTATTATCACTGTTAAAGTGCTCCAGGCCTTTCGACCCATCATTCATTGTACAAGTTAAGTCAATGTGATAGGATGTTGTATTGTATCATTGTACATTTCAATTTCTACAAAATCGACTCTAAGTAAGACATCTGAATATGTATGTCTCCGTGACGATAAAGTAGTGTTCAGAACTTCGGATATATTTTGAGTCGGGTTCGCTCAGAGGGGTGTGATGACGCAACTTTTCGGACGCACGTTAAGGCAACTCGACTGTCATTTACCCTTACCTCTGTTCTCAAAAAAATCAACGTAACAGTAGATATCAGTTTCAGTCAGCCTATTCTGCTAAAAGTATTGAATTGGGATCGGTTTTGTATTTGCTTTGCATGTAATCTAGCCAGTTCAAGGTACCTACACATTTAATTCAAGCCAGTCCAACAACGATAGTATAAGTATATACTTTGTTTTTTACAACGACTGTGGCAAACAAGCTTACGGCCTGCCTGATGGTAAGCAGGTACCGTAGCCTATGGACAATTGTGACTCCAGAAGAATCACAAGCGCGTTGAATACCCTTACATACACATGCTTCTATCCATTTCGGCTTTGATTCAAAATCAAACGTACATAATGACAAGGAGAGAGGCGGGTTAATGTTTACAAACACCTGTAAGTACATAATACCATACGCTCGCTTATAGTTAGGTACGATATAAACACTTTGTACGAGGAGGTTCTTATAAGGCTGAACATCGTCTCCATTAAGAACCAGACGAAAATAAGATCACAATTAAATGAGTTGAAAAATAATTTTGACTACAAAATTGCAATGCAACCCGTGCATCAAATTTCACTTTTCACTTTTACTCGACATCACCATGCGACTTGCGTAGCGCTTGTCTGACCCGTTTTAGGAATACTAAGTGCCATCATAACACCTAGGTGCAAGTGTGTTGGGTAACTCTTTAATTACCATTTAGCTTTAGAACATCAAGTATGAACATGAACAACATTGTCCGCCGTCGAAAAGTTGCACTTTAGCGACGAAAGTAATATGAGAGACGATCATGGCGCGTATTACAGACAACCTAAGGAAGATAAAATATAGCGATGTCTCCTGATGTGCCTGAATACTAGTGTTTTTTTTATAAATCAGATATCGATACCTGCAGACTCAAAGGGCGTAACAGCCTGTTGTTGTAATGGCGGTTACGCCCTTTGAGTCTGCAGGTATCGATATGGAGTTTCAGAGATTACCCGCAACATACAAACGTACAATCATATGTACTACAATGCTACTAACTTGCATTTCACAGACAATTACCTCTTTCTTATTAGTAGGTACATATCATATCACATAAGCACTAAGCGGCAGTTGTTCTCAAACTACCTATAAATACCATAAAATACACTTAATTGTGAAACTGATTCTAGGTTATCCTTAAAGGATAACCCAAGCAATTTTTTTTTTGTAAAAGAAATACATTTCTTTAAATATAAAAGTGTCGTTAAACCCTATCGGGTTTGTATCGACACAGCATTCGTGAACAGTTAATAGCTTCAAATGTAAGGTTAACTAATAATACATTTATTTATTTCTAGAGGGAGGTAGCATTAAATATGCGTAGCTACAATAATTTCCATCCGGGTAAAAACACCGTTCCTCAGGCCGATATGTTAAGGTACCTATGCAATTCGCGACCTGTTAGGCATTATCTCTCAACGCACTTCAGCTAGAACGGGCTGTGTCCGGCCCGGGCCGTTTTCTAAGAAAAACGACGGCGGTTTGGCGCGGCCGAGCCATACCCAAGCCCGGCTGAGCCGTGCCGACACCGAGCCGCTTCCGAGCCTCGGCCGTGGCTCAGCCGGGCTTCGGTATGACTCGGCCGCGCAGAAACGCCGTCGTTTTTCTTTAGAAAACTGCCCGGGCCGGACACGGCCCGTTCTAGCGTGAGTCATCCTTTATGGCGCGTATGTTGCCACGTTTTTAGATCAGTTTTTAGCTGAATCTGCAAATATTTTCACCGCTCAAGCAAGAAACTAACATGAGTTTACATAATACATATGTCGTATGTTTCTTGTGAGTCTGCGCGCACGCAAACCCGCGGGCGACACACTCCTGGGAACTGTTTTGAATGCCATTATTATGCCACGGATGAAAGTTAGGTTTTTGTCGTAGGTATTGGACTATCAGGGTACTGTAGTAGTATTTAATATAAGACTACGAGTTAATTTTGTATAGTACTAGCGACCCGCCCCGGCTTCGCACGTGTTTATGTGTATAATACATGCATGTATGGTTTGAATTATACATATAAACCTTCCTCTTGAATCACTCTATCTATTAAAAAAAACCGCATCACAATCCGTTGCGTAGTTTTAACGATCTACGCATACATAGGGACAGACAGACAGACAGACAGACAGACAGCGGGAAGCGACTTTGTATTCTACTATGTATATTGATATACCAGCAGCCGTACCTGCGATTCTCCGAAAAATTCGCTTTTAAAGTTAAAGTATCTCAAAATCCGAAACTTTGCTCTGAAAATTAATATATCCCGGAAATAAGACCTAGCTGAAATTTGCAAGTTAAGGTTAATTTATAGTTTTGCTTAATGTGCATGGTAATTAAGAGACAAGGCAACATATTAAAAACAAGTACGAGTATTTCACCTTCTTTAATCCAGGTACTTTTTGGCGCTACATATTTGTTTCGTAGGCAGAGTGTAATCATCATAAGGGTATGAAAGGGGTTATTTTCGTAATTTTTTACCCAACTGCCTTAGAAGGAGGGTTATTTTTTCCGAGCGTATGTATGTACATACATTGTATGTATGTATGTATGTGGACAAGTAAATTATATTTCTCGGGCTACAGTCCAAACGGCTATATGGATTTTGACATATGAGGTGTCGTTGAATTCCTCTTAAACGTTAGAGTGATATAATATAGCTCTAATATTTGTAAATTAGCAGTTGGGTTTTTCGAAATACTTTTGATTTCACATGTTGTCATCTTACTGTTATTCTTTTTATTCCATTTGCGAGTTAGAATAATTATTAATTGTATTTGGACGCGCAGAGACCTTTTAAATCTCTGGGGTACTAAATTAATATCATAAACTTATTGTTAATTCTGATACAGACCTTATATCGAATGTACTTAATTGATAATATTTTACAATTTTTATTTTGGACATTTAGTTTGTTAACCGTTTAGGTACTAATTGGTTAAAATCTGCAATTTTTAAATAATTATTGTGTAAGATTATTAATATTATATTGTAGAATACCATTTGACATGTAAAAGTGCCATTGTGGCCTATTTGCAGAATAAATAATTGATTTTGATTTTTTTGAGTTTTACGAACTATACTCAGTGAATTATAAACATACCAATATCGATGTACCTACATACCTAGTATAAAAGGTAATTAACAAATAGATAACGATGAATGAATTGAATGATGTATAATGTAATTAAATATGCGTATGTAAAAACCCTGACATGTAACTTGGTGTTATTAATAAAGTATTTGTATTTGTTGCTTTATGCGTTGATTTGTATGCGGAACCCTGCTACACTCGCCTCAAACTTACACACATCACAGTTTTTGCCATATTCATACAGAGATGAGCTGATAGCTCCACTCTGAGTAAAAGCGAAAGGCTCGTTAAATCTAATTACCCATTAACTTGCGGTAGCATTAATTATTATACGATTATAATCGGGTAAACAATCTGGAAACGGGTTTACGATTGTCGGCTTCTGTAATGACAATTTTAATCGGCATGTTGTATAGCGGGAGTTCATTTGTGTTGTGTTTAATCATTTTAATCGTATCGTAGGTATTCCAAAAAAAATATTGTATAAGAATGTTTTTAATACGAGGAAGATGAGAGGTTGGTTGACAAGCGAAATCGCTATTTACTGTTTTTTCTGACTTTTGTACTTACTTAGAATTTTAGAAGAACTGATTTTCTTTGGAATAAAACACTGGTTCTCAAGCTTTTATGCAACAATAATTTTTTATAATATTCAGATTAAAATTATATCCACGTTTGTATCGTCTCATTTTGGGTCTTGCATGTTAAACGATTAAGTTTGTACCTAATGCAAAAATAACTCTATCATATTAAGGTATATAACCATATGTGTACCTAATATACAACCTAAGATTTAGCCTCATCAGTCATTACGGTCTTCTTTAGAGCTGATTACTATGTGTCAAGTGTCAGACGTGATGGCTTCCTAGTGCTTATATAAAACGTTTAATGTGCCTACAATAATAAATAATCTATTTGTTAAAATTATTTTATTTAACCAATGCCCACATTCATATCGTGCATGCCCCTTATGTAGTTTTTCAACGGTGCCCTTATAATGGCCTCAAGAAATACAAGATAATATTCGATAGTACTCAGTAAAGGCGGTCTCATTAACAATATAATCTTTCAAACAATCAAACATCGGTCTGTTCCCATTTGCATATATCCGTTTCGCAACTCCAATACGAACGTAATTAGTTCACACTCCACCGAGTTTTGTAATTACGTCGGCCTTGTGGCTTAACCGGTCAATGTTTGCGCCAATATGGTCAAATGTTTGACACGGCAAGCATAATAGGGCATTCTCAGATCGGAGGTTCTTTATCAGCGCCCGTGCTCAACATAAAATACCCTTGTTATAGCTTGCCGAAGATAGAGATGAATGGCGCAAACGCGCTGTGGACGGCAGAGCGTTGTGCGATGGAACCTGGTTCGAGACACTGGCCAATAGAAGGTTGCGTAGACAACAAACTGAAACTAGAGCCCCTTTTTTTTTTTTTTTTTTTTTTTTTTTTTTTTTTTTTACGTTGGGAAAATGCTTTTACGCATCCCGCCCGCCACGGGGAAGGGACAGGGCGGGTATGACGGACTAACCGCGGCAATAGCCTTGGACTACCGTCTAAAACCCCAACGATTGCCAGCTCCGCCTTAAGAAAGGGGCGCCGCGGGGTCGCTTTCCGCATTCGACCGCGTACGTCCCGACGGGCGACCTACAGGGTAGCGGGCCGCAGACATTGCGCGCCAGGTCAGCGCATTCAGTCCAGTGGGATTCATTTTTGCAGGGTATCCCCCGAACCCCGCACCATCCCACTACGGAGGAGGCAGTAAATGCGCGTAGCGCCTGGCTCTGCCTCCCGCCCGTCGCCGGCGGAGCGGATCCGCGAGGGGATCATTCTCGCGTGCCCGCTCCGCGGCCTCCTTCTGTGACATAACCTGGTCACTGAAGGAGGCCATGAAACTAGAGCCCCTGGCACGAATTTCGTCTGCCAGAAATGTGAAAGATCATGCCGGTCGCGTATTGGCCTCTACAGTCACCAAAAACGATGTCTCCAAGGCAATGTTTAAATCGTCTGGAATAGACGCAAAGGCCTGTGATGATGATGATGATACCGACAAACGTTTCATCGAGTATGAATGTTTCGCTGAATTTTATTATTATTATGTATTATTGCAACTTTATAACTTTACAAAACAAACATAACCTACCCTAATGGGTTCTAGATGACTACGTTTTGATGAAATTAAAATTCGACTAAACAATGCGTTCGGTGAAACGTTTGTCGGTGAAATAAATCCCCTGAAATCTGTTTTTAAATTAAATAGTTTTAAATGAGTCGTCCAATGTATGTAAGTTGGATCAAACATTAGACACCAACTTACAAATGAGATCTGGGCTGTAATTTTGTGTATCCGATCATCTATTATACATTTAAGAGTAGTGTATATTTTGTGATAATAACACCGACATGAATATCCTTCCGGTTCCGTGGAAAACGTACAAGGTTTAATTTACTAATTCACGTAATTTTGCTATTCCGGGTTTTTTAATTGTCCAGTAATGGAATCTTCCCGGCCTAGCGAGGTAAAATATTTTTTTCAACACACCTGCTCGTAAAGTAGGTCTTATTACAGCGTATTTACACTGATAATGCAGAATATTACCCATGCCGTGCCTTTTACATTACATTATCGCACTAGTGCCTTTTTATTACATATCTTTTTAAATATTAGCAAAATAATGCAGAATATTACCCATGCCGTGACTTTTACATTACATTATCGCACTAGTGCCTTTTCATTACATATCTTTTAACATTTTAATTTTTTTTTTCCTCGCAAATGTGTTGAAAAACGTCGTATGAAACACGTGAGCATTGGTCATTACACTTCTCGTCTCCATTAAGCCTTCGCCTTCGGCTCAGGCTTAAAAACCGACTCGAGTGTAATGACCAACTTAGCACACTTGTATCATAATGTACTATTAAGCAAGTTTTTAAACGGGTGTGGCTTGTCAAACGGTTATCCTCATCATCATCATCATCATCTACTTATATTTGATTGTAAATGTTTATTTTACTTTTATACTAGCAATTCCATACCTACTACACTCAAGAGCAAAAGTTTCGGGTCGATGAAATACCGTCATATTTCCTAAAATAGTCCAAATGTTGTACCTACAGTTTTTTAATCCTTTCATGATCTTTATTAAATTTTACATCTAAACTGCAGAAATAACAGTAAAAAAGAAACACGTTACCAGGTTTAAATCGGACTCGTAAAAACCCATGAAAAAAACAACGTTAACGGAGCGAGATATCGCAAAAATCGTCATTTTTGGATGTTGATATCTTTATGATAGGTTCCGGAAATTGCTAATACTAATAATAATGGGTATTACGAAGACTAGTATATTATGTAAATAAGACTAGTGTAAAATATTTAAAAAAACCTATTGCGGTTATTTAATTTAGGTTGACCCGAAATTTTTGCTCTTGAGTGTAGTTAGTGGTCTAATAATTAAATAAACGGTAATAATTTACCTATAAATTAGCTCCGTGATGCAAGTCACGGAAATAAGACACCGAATCCTCAAATTAGTAAAGGGTTGGCAACGCGCTTGTGATTATTTTTAAATCGCAAACGTTCTGCATCAGGTTGTTTAGCATCAGGCAATTCATGAGCTTCTTCACCAGCGTTGTAGCCTAAAAAAGCTAGGTAGGTAAATAATTCATAAAACTCCGTTTTTTTTTGTTTCATAAAAGTTTTTTAATCTCTACTTCGGCATTTTAAGATGATACCGTCCCTACAATTTATTGAAGTGTACCTAAATTATTGACGCAAATATAAACGCTTCATCGTATGTGATGATAAAAAGAAAGGCAAGTTGGAAATGACTCCACCGACAAGAGCCTAGCTCTTAAATAAGAAGAAGATAAATTATTGACGGTAAAATCAATGAATCTGGGTAATAGTTCGTTGGTTTTTATTCTTTGGGGTTTTACTGCGTTAGAATAGTAGACACAATTCACCATGTGCCGACAACTGCCTACTTAAGTAGAATTTTACGGATTCGCAGTACAAGCATCAATAAAAAGTGAAAACGGACACACTGACCATGTAATAACATAGTTTATTGCATGCTGTATTGCCTAAAGACACAAATCTGTACGTTAAATCCAAAATGACTTACGTTCATTCTATTGTACACGATTATACCGAAATATACAGCTTATCGTTATGGCCTTAAAACATAAAATTACGTGAATATTCTTGGCTACAAGACTTATTCACTACAATTTTTATACTAGTTTACGAGAAAATTCCTAGTTTAAGTTGACCGATAGATTCTTAATGACCATGCTTAACCGGAGATCAGTTTTACACTCGTTCGCCTATAACATATCGGAAAGCTTTGTAAATAGCTGGTCTATTAAATTACCTACAATTAAGACTTATCTAGAAACTGTGTTAACGTCTTTATGGCTACTGTTTATGTAGTCAGTTAACTATTTATGGTGTTGTAAAAATAATATCGTTTTATTAGTTGACGTTTTGGAGCATAAAATGATACCTTGTAAGTTTTAGTTTATAAATAGCACAAAAAAATAAGGAAATTAATAAAAAGTTAAAGAGCATACCTATCCGGCATTAACCGGTCATCTAAAACTATTGATCTGTTATAAAAATCGGTTTTTACTGACAATTGAAAACCCGTATATACCTAAGTAGGTAATTAAAATAAACTTTTCAGAAAGGTGCCTGCAGGCTTTCCTAAAGTTGAAACTCCTATCCGAGTTTATAAAGTCGATTACTTTTTTTTTAGTTTATTGGCCAATACCTTTAGTACGTTTTGGTGTAGATTTTTATTTTTAACTTATATTATTTTGTTTTAATATAAGTTAAGGCTTTTGACTGTTTTACAGTTTAATTCTCCCAAATCTACTCTTAACTTGAATTATTACAAAGTAACTAGTGTTTATGGTATTCAATACAACGACCTTACGAGTATACGTCAATTAGTACATCTCATCTGATAATCCCACGGCATCGGTTTCCCAATAAAAAAATGTTAATTATGATAATTTGAATCCAAGTGATATTGTATGTGTATCCTTGGCATTATATTGTGATTAAGTCAATGACAAGTTAACTAAATATCATATCGTATCTCATTGACGATGATGTCATTATCGAAGATGCAATAATTATATGAAGACTTCTTAAGAAACTCATCCCATTTCTATGTTTCGAGATTTATTTATTTAAACTTTATTGCACAAACAAAAAGTACAAAAAGCGGACTTAATGCCTTTAGGCATTCTCTACTAGTCCACCGCATGGCTAAACAGAAACGCTTACAGGCGCAGACAGTTGACAAAAAAAATATAAAGGATACATTATACGAGTTTTGAAATTCCATTATGTTGGTTATGGCCCGGATACGACGCCAATTGTGACCTTAAATTTATTTACGATGTCATTCGAACCAGTTTTTGTAGATGAACAAATTCGGAGTAGCGCCTATTCCGCCAAAAGTATTGTCGCTCATTTAGCACCACCCAGGGGACACGTGCAGGGTTGTGGTACTAGGTAACTCCTGCGGACGCGAGCTTATTATACAAGAGAAATCGTGCGTTAATCATCATGAGATTTCAAGGAAAACACTTTAGAAACGCATTTATATGTTAGGTAGTACCTAAGTACTTAATAATCAAAATAAGTGAAACTAGTAGGTGCCAACAATATTTCCCTTTGGTACCTTATCCTAGGTAAACGAACAAACGTAGACGAATTATATACCTACAGAATGTGGCCTGTAATAGGAGCAAATATTCAAAGGGACGCTTCCTTAGAGCATTTGTAGTAACCCCTTGTGTCCCACTCATTTTTTTTTTGGATTCTGAGATATTTTGATCTAAAGTTATGACCTCCAAGTAATGTATCTTTGCACCACGACATCATAGCACAGCAGTCAATGCGGATTTTGAGGTAACATCATGAAACGAGTCATAATAGTTTTTGCATTTTTGTTTTCAAAATATATTTTTGTGATTTTTTGATTTTTATTTAATTTTTTAGTGTATTTAAAATAAAAAGTTACTGATAGCACTCAAGAAGAGCAAAAAAATACAACTAAACAAAATTTTGAAGAAAAAAAAAATTAAGTTTAAACATTTGGAAATAATTGTTCACAAGCTTAATAATCTACCGTTTAATTTTTTGCTCCTATAACAGGCCACACCCTGTATAGTAATGTTGTATGGAATGTATGAGTTATGTATATAAGTACAAATAGGTAATACTTATGTTATGGTGTTTTTACTTTCATTAATTACAAAAGAAGGCAAAGGAAATTGAGGTTACATTGCCTATACAGCCGCCGAATGTCGACCAAAACGTAAACCACAGCGTTGAAAAGGACGATCGTTTGATAGTCTGTGGCGCGACGGGTCGTTGACCCCCGAACAGCAACAGGAATATCTTGGGCTGAATTAACCTATTTTAGTAATCTATATTACTTTTTATTTCGTAGCGTCGTCTCATTGGATTAAGGCGCTGTCAACACCAAAAACGCGCACACTGTCTATTTGTATCGGAGTAAACGAGAGCGAGTGTTAATTGAGCGGCCAGGTTTTAGACGAAAATAATGACTTAAAATTAAAATAAAAAAAAGTGTGGATTTTTTGCGAAATATGGCTCGCCTACGGTTTAGGTATGAATATGTGGACTTCATGTTTTTAATTGCAGACCCATACGTCAAAAAAATAAGGACATAGAACCGTTGAAGATGATTTTAAGACCAATCTTTGCAATTATTTTCTATCGAGCCGATTTCATCCAATTATGTTTCGAGCCCGTCTACGGTCTTGGAAATATGATGAATATTAACATATATTTTTTTTGATGTGCTAGAACAAATAGTTTTTCTTAAACAACTGCTTAAATAATATCAATTTCAACAAATTTGGTTTTGTCAGCCTCTTAAGAGGATTGTGAACCTGTAAATTTTCATACAAAAACCGATAACGTTTTTCACTCCGTAAACATTGTTCGATTTCTATAATTTTTGGACATGTTGTAGATATAATGAAAAACTAGGTCTGTACGTTTTGATTTTTAAGAAATATTGCTTACGTTAAAAGTTATTAGCATCTAAAAATCTGTATTTTTGACTTAAAAACTTTGTCTACCGTTTTATTTTTACGTACGACACGTACAGACATAGATTAAAGTATAATAAATCGAATAATACCAAAATTGTTTCATTTGATAAAGGTTTAGGGGGGTAAAAACATTATCACCCGAAACAATATTTCAAGAAGAAACTGCAGGACTGGCAACTCTCTCTATCACACGATACGGGTGAGGCACAGAGCGGTGTGAAACGGATTTTTAAATACCTACTCGCGCCGCGTATGGACACTTTACAATCCTCTTAAGCTCGCAAGTTTATTAGTTGGTACCTACGTGAGATTATTTGAGTTGGCCGAATCTGATCAAAGTACTTAGTCCATTTAAAAAGCAACTTTTCACCTCACTAGCTCGGAAAGGCCTTTTGGTATGTTTGATATCTATTGAGAAAATCGCTTTTCATCCACATGTGAAGACAGTTGACGACCATGACGTAGAACAATGTTTATTTTTGTTTTTTGTATATTTCATGACATTTTTTTTTTTACTTTTTTAAACTTTTTTTAGGATAAGGAACTTTCGGAGCGGCTCCAGCAAAGACCAGAGGGCTGGCAGCTATTTTGGCCAAAGGATTAGCCTAGCAATCCAAAGAGGTAACGCAGCCAGCCTTCTGGGCACCAATAGCCAACGACGGCGACCTGGGGGCATTTACTTTTTATAGTTTTAGTTTATGATATTATGATATAGTTTTAGTTAAGTTATATTTCTTTATTTCATTATGTTAACTTTTTTTTAAACTTAAAAAAAAAAACTTTTTTTAAATCTTTTTTTTTCCTCGCTGTACTTAGTGAGGTGAAAAGATTTGTGTTATACACGGGTGAAAAGTTATTTTACGTCTCGTGTGTTGAAACACTCGCAGGTAAAATACAACTTTCCCCCCTTGTATAACAAATAACAATTACTGTCCAAGGTTCCAATTAAAATGACAGTTGTATAAAAAACCGGCAACATTAAAAAATATCTACCATACATAGGATTGGTGTGAGGGACGATAAGTTTCTATTGGTGTTTAGCAGGGAAAAGTTGCGTATGTGTGATATATACCATGTCGCAGAGAAATGTTATACCTATGTCAATTTGCTGTTTTGCTGTCAAATAAGAAAGAAAAGCTAGGTATTTATGTCGTAAAAGGCGACTTAAGGGGGTCAACGGGGTCGCCAGTGATTTTTTGTGGCGGGGGCCACAGCACTCGGCCACCCCAGAGAAGGCGGCGAAGATGCCCAGAACGAGCCAGCAGGGGCAAAGCGCGAGGAGGGCTCTAGTGCGTTCAACCTGAGATCCTAGAGTCCTCCGAATTACTTAGCGCAGATGGCGGTTGACGTGGAGTTTTTACATAACCCAGACCTCCCCCGAGAGCTGGGTACCTGGTTCGCAGGTTTTCTCCACGAAAAAAAAAAAAAAAAAAAAGTTATTTATGTACAAAGGATACATTGTACAGTCGCCATCACATACATCGGAGCAAACAAGCAGCTCACAAACATCGGAACACACCTCTATTTTCAAGGCATTACCGCAGGCAGTGTACCTATACATAATTATTGTATTAAAGTACCACCACCACACAGGTATAGGTATAAGTACAGTTGTCACCATAGTATTTTACACTAGGTAGGTGCAAAACGTAGGTAATATGTATAGTGTAGCTATCAGCCGTGAAAGAATAAAAAACGACTTTAAAAGAAAATTAAAACGACATAATTTAAGTATCATAACACATAAGTAACTGTATGCATGGTTTAGGTTAGGTTAAACATGTGTCTAACCTAAACCTATTTATAAATTAGTACCTAATTAATTAATTATTAACTCTGTATTATTATGTTTATAATCACACAGACAAACTGTTCCGACAGTTTTGTGAGACCCAGCTAATGTACCCATGTTTATATACTCTGTTTATTAAATAAATGTAATAATAATAATATTATTTATATGTGTATGTTTATTTCATTATGTATTCGATAAACGTTTAATCTGGGATTGAGTTTTCATTCTTTATATGCCTGCACCAAATGTTTCTGTTTAGCCCAATGGTTGACTGGTAGAGAATGCCTTATGGCTTTAGGCACTTGTCCCACCGCCGGCGAGTAGCGAGTACTTTCATAGTAATTCTTACTCGCGCGAGTAGAAGCGAGTAAGAATTACTATGAGAGTACTCGCTACTCGCTGGCGGTGGGACAAGTGCCTTAAGTCCGCCATTTGTACTTTATTTTATATTGTGCAATAAAGTTTAAATAAATAAAAAATAAAATAATAGCTCTACAATAGGGCGCCTTCAGTTAATTATTATTGTCATCTATTCTTATCTTAATTCAAATTGCAAGAGTCCGGTTCTGTGACAGCTGTCATCTCAGTACAGTTTCAAACGTCAAAGATGACTTAAACTGTAAATACTGAGATACAGCTGTTACCGGACTCTTACAACCTGAAATAGGTACCTTAAAAGTACCTACTAGGGTTGGGCCAGAAAAAAAAACGGTTTTTACGATTATTTATTACAGATGAGCAAAAATATGAATCTATAAAAAATGTGTGTGAAGATTGCATGCGAGTTATGCGATGTCGTAGGTATTATTACTTACCTTAGTATTTTATAATTAACAATGTGGCTACATTAATTATGATTGTGTGAACAGACTCGTTTACCGTCATTGTTCATAGTTAATGTCCTATACAACTTACAAAATAATGGTAGTGTTAGTGGTTTTATAATTATACTATTAATAGCAATACCTAATGCTTGTCTTAGATTTTATATTTTACTTAAAATATGAACAAGAATTAGTAAAAATATGGGAATTAGATCATCATGATTATTTTCTGTTTGGCCTAAAGGTTGACTAATAGAGAATGCCTTATGGTATTAATTCACCTTTTGGATTTGTTACTGTGCAATAAAGTTTAAATAATTAATTAATAAATCATGGCGCCTAAGCAAATCTGTAAAATAACTATAACTCTTTTAACGTTTTTACCTAACATTGGTTACCTAACTATACATAAGAGTAAATCAATAACACATTAATTCATAAGATTTAATATTATATAAGAATAACCAAATTACCTATAATAAATAACGTAAGAGGCCGAGATCAGATCCGTTCATAATTAGATATGTTTGTATGGATTGATAGAAGACCAACTATACACCGTGGCCGTGAATAACCCGAAAGATTTAAGCTAACGATACTAGAGCCTAATTAGAGTATATAAAGTTATGTAACATATAGTCCAAAAACTCATAATTAAGGAGATATTAATTATTTGAAACAAATCAAAAGTTAAAAAATCTCCAGTCTAACACACCCTAAAGGCTTGAGCATAACTTGACACTTCTTGTCATGGAACACAAGTCACGGCATTCGCCGTTCGTCGTATGATTTTGGAGCGATTCGTGAAGTGTTATGCTCGCTCTCTGTTCTTCAACTTGAGTTTCTCAACTAAAGAGTTGTTCACAAAGAAGCGGGCAATTAATAAGATTTAATTTGTACTGAAATAGTAATTTAATTAAGACACATAATTAGACCCATGTTGATACAACATTATTTACTCGTACTGTCGTCAAAAATACGTGGTTTAAATCTTTCGGGTTATTCACGGCCACGGTGTATAGGATTTTTCTAGCTTGATGATTGACAGATGCCAAACTCACGCTCACGTATATTACGCACTGTTTTCACGGTAGCTAGACCTTTTATTAACTTTGAGATCAAGTCTATATTATAAAATCCGCATATTGGAAGTGATTGAATTTTTACAAGCAATATTTGTCCCTTGGAAAAAATATGAATTTCAAAAGTGACCTTAATACTATTAAGGTCACTTTGCATTGGTAAGCGAAATTCATATTTTTTCCAAGGGACAAATATTGCTTGTAAAAATTCAATCACTTCCAATAAAATGTCATTATTTTATTTTATTTATTTATTGGTATTAAGTTAATACCAATAAATAAATAAAATAAAATAATGACATTTTATTATGAAGTGACATCTATCATTCTAATCAAGCTAGAAAAAATCCTATATGGTGAACCTGTACCTGCACGATTTTGTATATAAATTTACTATATGAATTTCGCTTACCAATGCAAAGTGACCTTAATACTATTAAGGTCACTTTGCATTGGTAAGCGAAATTCATATTTTTTCCAAGGGACAAATATTGCTTGTAAAAATTCAATCACTTCCAATATGCGGATTTTATAATATAGACTTGATCTCAAAGTTAATACCAATTAATAAATAAAATAAAATAATGACATTTTATTATGAAGTGACATCTATCATTCTAATCAAGCTAGAAAAAATCCTATATGGTGAACCTGTACCTGCACGATTTTGTATATAAATTTACTACTCTATCATCAAAATTAAGGCAGTAACAGTTATTGTGCGACCTACTTAGAACTGTAATATTATGACCAGTTGCGTGCCCTTAAAACTACCAAATTCATTATAACGTCGGCATGACGCTCATAATATTTACCCTAAAAAGGGGAAATGATGGATCACAGAGGAAATAGAGTGGCCAAAACAAAATGGGTGGTTCGTGATTGATCGCAGAGCTGTGACCCGGATGCCGGTGCGATGCCCCCAGTTGTGGAACAGTCTAATAGTACCGTCAGTATCATAAACATGTATACATTCAAGGACCTTATTGCTTAGAGATAAGGTCCAAAAGTGTTTAAGATACATGTTTAAGATGCTGGCTGGTAATCGTTTGGAAACGATGCTGGGACAGTTGGTAAATTGGCTAGTTTAACAGATGGTGATTATGATAGTTTGTTTAAACTAGCATACGGTCTGCCTAGTGGATTCCAGAAGAATCACAAGCGCGCTGCCAACCCTTAATTGATTTGAGGATTCATTGTGTTGCAAGTTGGGGACAAACGGGGACTCTCAACAAAATACATCCTCGGGAGCTCTGGTGACCTGATGTGAATAGGGTTGATGTGCGTTGGGGGCAATGGGCTAGCAGCACCTGTCACTGCAATATCACGTTTTCTCTATCTTTAAACTGACAATTTCTGGAACCACTTGTGTAATTTCATACGAGTATAAAAAGAATAAGTATTGCATATTAAACCTGACCAGCTCCTCCATTTGGGAATGGATGAAAATATCAGAAGTGGCTGATTATTTTTTCCTTAGCACCAGAAAAAAGTTGCAGACTTTTCAGTTGCGTCAATTCTTTTTGAAAAATATAAACGGTTTCCTCGCTTACGTTTTGGGTTTAGGACGGCTATTAAGTCACTTTCCTTGATCCGTCTCATATTGCAAGAAAATATCTTAAATATCAGTGGTAAACTAACACTGGCAATAATATTGACAGCTGCAGCAGCTATATTTGTCAAATATAGTTGGGGAGGGGGCTTGGCCCAGCTGAGGCTCGGTTGAAGTAATGGTTTAGCTGTTTTTGGGATGAACTTGACCCCCCCAAGCCCCCCCTAGATCCGCTAGTGGTCGAGCCCTAAGTATCCTGTACCTCTCCGCAAGCCGGTCACAAAGCGGCTTACTGAAGGCGCCGGCGCGGCTGAAGCCTAATCCTGCCAAGCTTAACCCTAATTAATTGAAGACCTTCGTTTAAAGCCGTTGCTGATTTATTTTAATAAAAATTTAGTATGGGCAATATAAGACAAAATAAACATTTAGTAGCTATCGAGATAAACCGAACTTTTTTAAAGGGCCGGCAACGCGCATAATGACCATAAGGTTTTACCCGGTTATTATGTACTATTGTTAATCAATAATCATCAACCCAAATGCGACGAATTGTCATTGTCATCTTAATGAACTAAGCTGCCAAAATACTAATATCCAATACATTTTGGTTCAAAGATTGCGAAAACGGACGATTTCAAAATCTTTACAAACGGTACATACTCAAAAATCGATTTGCAGACTTAAAAGCGAAAAGAATTGCGACTTATATAATTGTGAGCCATCAAAAAATCGTTAAAGTTATGAATACTCATATATTGGCATTGAATACAAGTTCCGACTCATGAAGCTCTGCTCAGTAAAATCAGTTACGCTTACCGGCAGAGGATACTGATTAAAATCGGTTTTTGTGAAAAAAACGGTTAACGTAGAGATGGGTGTGACAGGAAGCAATTGAATCTAACTCCCTTGTGGTACTCAGTCTAAATGAACACAATGATTTGGGTTGGGATAGGTAGTCGGTGGGAACGATCAGAAACTAGCCGAAAATGTTTCAGACGAGGCAATCAAGTCGTTAATTTGACGATGTTGCCCCAATTTATCCGACTGTTTAATGACTAAATATAACTTACATAACTTCAAACGCTAGTCCGTCGAAGCTATGGATCCTCACGTTTGTAAAGGAACAAAGGTTAACTTTATGAAATGTTTATTGACAAAAACATGTTGCATAATAGATACAAGTCATGGGACTCCTGAGCTAGGAAAATGACAAGTTTGGAAATCGAAACAAGCATTCGTACAGACTAACAATGTCTAAAATTTTTATATAATTTTAAGGTGTTTAATGTAAGTGTGTAGTGTACTAGTATATGTATTTGATGAACTTTAAATTGAGATAAGAATATAAATAAAAAATCCTTAACCATGCATGGAATTGATAGTATGCATATACATATGTACTCCAGAGTAGTCCAGAGTAACGCATTTTATATTATGGGATTTACATCCCTGGATAGGAGATGGATGATTTACATTGTCTTTATCTATACTTACCAATATTACAGAGGTAAAGTTTGTTACTGGGTAGTTTTGTGAGTTTGTAGCTTTGCAAGTTTGTAAGTAGAGTTAACTCCTCATCTAATTTCAAAATTTCTTGCACGAGTAGGTAAATAAAATATAGAATGAAACTTCGGTATGAATACCTATGTACCTATAGGCTATATTTCCCACCACGCCCGCGTTATTTGTCAAAGTAACTCCCGTAATAAACGCGATCATAATATACCCTCTAGTTCAATAATATTTATGCTAAGATTGTGATAAAAAATTATATTTTTTATGTTCTCTAGGTGTTTAACGTTTTCATACTCTCGGGCGGATGCGCAGGCACTAAATACCTAACTACTTAGTCACTTTTTTCAAAGCATACATTTAGTCTATTTTCTAGTAAACAGTATTATTTTCTAGTGTCTTTTAGTATCAAGTAAAGTCCGGCTAAACCACACATGCTAGGTTTCATGTCGCCTGTTTTGGTTTAATCCAATTGGCAATATGATTTTTATGGTAGGTATTTATTATTTAATAAAATCATATCATTATCAATTTTACAGTCGATTATCAGTTTTACGCCATTTACCAAAAGTAGTTCCTTTGAGAAGTTAGCTTTTTTCATTTAGAGCAGAGGGATAAATTTTACTACTCAGGGAATAAAATCAATGCATCATTTCAATAAAAATCAAGAAAATTATATTGCATGTCGGCCAAAATAACAGCATAGAAAACCTATTTCAGTTACTTGTAAATATTTCCAACATTTTACCGAAGTGCGTACCCGAATACCTTCAGGTAATTTCAACCAATGAGCGTCGAGCATACGAATAGTTGCGTGATTCAATTATTTTCAAGGCATCACTAATTTAAAGCACGCTCTAGAACTAATCAGAATTAACTTCAACGAATTAACATTTCATAGTCCGTGCCTAGCCTATCATTATTTATTAGTCGGCGAAACAAATTCAAAATTTGAATTACCGTTTGAAAACGCAATTATATCCAATCGGTATAATCGAACACAGCACAACACTATTGAATCGAAATGTCAAAATTCAAATTTGAAACACCATAGACTCACTTTGAGTCACTTTGTTTTTTTTAATGCTTGGGCGACGTGCGACTGT
This sequence comes from Epinotia brunnichana, assembly GCA_963854355.1. NCBI lineage: Eukaryota > Metazoa > Arthropoda > Insecta > Lepidoptera > Tortricidae > Epinotia > Epinotia brunnichana. The sequence goes on from OY977944.1 coordinate 32,097,061, forward strand.
GAGCGCGAATGCCGTTGGACTGAGGGGCGCCCAGCAGCGCCCGCCCTGTTCGGTTTTCAGCCAGTGACGTCTAGAGGCCATTTATTAGTTTTTGGTGCGTTATTAGCTTTAGTCATTGTAAGTTTAATGGGAATTCTATTGGATTGCAAACCAAGGGAAGGAGTGAGAAAATAAATGATTTTAAAGCAAAGGTTGCTGCTGTCTTTGTCTTTACATATAATGGCTATATTAGAATGATATAAGATGTTATTTGAATCGTAATATTGTTTCTGAGCTTTTTAGTTTTTTTGTCTGTGGACTTTGCAGAAAGCCCTAAGTGTGCATTACTTAGTTGACTATAAGTAATGCCGTTTGTATGTAATTCGGGATGACTTTATGAATATGAGCGAATAAGGTGACATTCCATAGTGTCGCTGCAGTGTCTCCAGGTCATTTTTTAGGGTGCCGTACTCATAGAGTTAAACGGGACCCTATTACTAAGGCTTCGCCGTCCGTCCGTCCGTCCGTCCATCGGTCTGTCTGTCACCAGGCTGTATCTCAAGAACCGTGATAGCTAGAGAGTTATAATTTTCACAGATTATGTATTTCTGTTGCCGCTATAACAACAAATACTAAAAACAAAATAAAATATTTTTTTAAGGGGGGCTCCCATACAACAAACGTGATTTTTTTGCCGTTTTTACTGATAATGGTACGGAACCCTTCGTGCGCGAGTCCAACTCGCACTAGGACAGTTTTTCTAATTGGGCAATGTCATATCAGCATATCGAAAGCCTACTCGTATTTGGGGTGAGTGGCTAAATTAACTGCATTCAATAAATTAGATTTTGATACAGTTTCTGAATTCTGCAAGTTCTCTTTTAGAAACTATATGATTGTAAGTACAGGATTGAAACAAAGGCTCATTGATAGTGGAAGGTCACGAGATGGAAGGTACCGTCTTTACGTTGGATTTAAAACAAGTGACTGCTCCAAGGTAGTGACGTCTGCCTGGTTAGGTACAGTCGCCATCACATACATAGGTACACTTTAGGTGTTCAAAAATATCGGCGCCTGCACCCTAATGCCTTGAAAATAGAGGTGTGTTCCGATGTTTGTGACGTGCTTGTTTGCTCCGTTGTATGTGATGGCGACTGTACATCGACGTATCCGCAAGCTTCACCGAGCTTGTCAAACGATGTTAGTGTTGTTAATGCATGAGTCATCTGTAAAGGCTAGTACATAATAAGGTTTTGCCGACATTTGGGCGTTGTTAAAATTTTGGTACCATAGAATTATAGTCTATTTAAGTATTTACTTATTAAGAAGGTTCTTAGGCTTATTAGATCGCGATGAACGGTAACTATAATTATTCAAAATTTGTTACAACAGTTTATAAATGTTGATTGATGTTGATCGAAGTACCTAGATTGATTGAAGTAGGCCGTTAAAAATTTAGTTTTTGACATAATTATGAGTAGGGTCATTTCGCCGGTTGGCGACCACCTAATTGCATGTGCCGGTTAGCGACCACTTAGCTGACTTGGTGAACTGAAAGCATTTTTTCTTGTTTTTTTGTAAATTCCTATTCCATAACTACAAACAATAAGGCATCCGGCTGACTGTTTCAATAGGCTCTGTAGAATTGATGTTATCTTCAATTGAAAAAACCATGTTCTTCAAGTGGTCGCTAACCGAAGGTGGTCACGTAACCGGCGAAATGACCCTATTACAGTTGGAATTATTTTATTTTTGTCATCCGAAAAATTATGCCAAAATTATAATGTCGAATTTCGAATATTCCAGCTTAAGTTGTAAAATCGCTTTTTGAACGAATTACCTACTTTTATAAAACTCGCCGAGCTTAGATAATTTTAAATAATTAAACATACGTTGAATTGTAGCACCGTTTCCCCAACATAATTTCAAATGAAGGAATAATACTCGTAGAAAACAAATCTAAATGACATGTCACAAATGATGGCGATGAATGTAAGTCTGATTTTGTATGATGTTTGATTAGGTATGATTACTACGTTTCTTGGTAATTTGGAAAATGAGTAATATGAGTATATAGATAATTGTTGGTAAGTTGGTATATGGTATCAATGTATTATATGTAACTACTTATTAATACCTAATTATTAATTTTAAGGCAGTTATTGTGACTACCCAATAACATACATTTTCGAAAAAAAGGTTTTGACAGATCATCGTAATACTTAAATTAAATAGATAATTTGAGCTTTATCAATATATAGGTATCGATTTTTTTTAATTCAGACACTTCTTATACTTACCTCATTTACTTTAAAGGTGTGTGCAGCAAAATAACGATCAATAGTATTATGAACGTTAGTATAAAAACGAAAGAAAATAATATATTTAGCGCAAAAACAAATTATATAAAAACAAAATAAAATCAACATTATAATGAACAGGCTCATAGAGTAGAACCTACAATTATGACATTTGCGCCAAATGGCACTAAGCTTGGTGACAATGAAATAAATCTAATTTTAAAATAGAATCCGCATTTGCATGCAATCATGATTTAGATGAGTACCCTTCACACCACAAAGGCAATGGCGAGACGAGGTGCATTGCACCGGAAGCAATCCAATATACCTACAGAGAATAAACATTAGCATAGTTTCAGTAGCAGACGAGATCCTTCGGTATTAAGTTATCTTTAATAACGTTGAAGGGAATTTTCTTCAATTTAGGCATATTACCTCTGCCTCAAAAAGATCCTCGAAAAAATATTATAGGTATATTTTTTCAAAACAGTGTACAATATATAATTTCAATATCACAGTATTATAAAATTATATTGCTTCAGTAGACCCATTTATTGAATCATGCTCTCTGTTTATTTTGGGTGTATGTGCCTGCAGTTCCTTTCGCGTTCAAGTCGTGAATCGCACGTCGTCATACTATACCAACACCCGCCCCATTTCAACCCCTTATGCTATTTCAAATTTCAACCCCTAAAGCCATGGTAGCTTAGTAGTTGTAGCATCTCGTGACAGACGACAAAAAAAGCGGCCAAGTGCGAGTCGGACTCGCACATGAAGGGTTCCGTTAAATAAATTGCAGTTTACGATTTACGACGTATTAAAAAAAAACTATTTACTAGATCTCGTTCAAACTAATTTTCGGTAGAAGTTTGCATAGTAATGTACATCATATATTTTTTTTAGATTGATCGTTCTCTTATTTTAGAAGTTACAGGGGGGGGGACCCTATCCATTGATAACCCTACACGTATGGGTTTGATGAAAAAAAAAATTTGAGTTTCAGTTCTAAGTATAGGGAACCCCAAAAAAATTTTTTTTTTCTATTTTTGTGTAAAAATCTTAATGTGGTTTACAGAATACATTTACTTACGAAGTTTCAACAGTATAGCTCTTATAGTTTCGGAAAAAAGTGGCTGTGACATACGGACGGACAGACAGACAGACAGACATGACGAATCTATAAGGGTTCCGTTTTTTGCCATTTGGCTACGGAACCCTAAAAAAGGTTCAGTGAAGACCACGACCATTGATGTTGATGAAATAGGTATGTATTTAATATTGCCATTAGCTGTAAATGGCGTCTGAGAGTTAAACATAATTAGGCTAGACTCTTAACTGCTCCAGCATACTTAAGAGAGTAAGGTACCTACTTCATATCTAGTGTTTATGTATCTATGTAGTAGCTTAAACAATATGAAACTTAATATTACCGATCGTATCTCACTGAAATATCTTACAATATTTTTGCTAATGAGATTTTTTCGCCGCTATTCTTGAAAACCATTTTTAAGGGTCTATTCGACTGAAAGCTTTAAATTCGAATCAGGTTCACATTTTGCGCGCTCTTTCATGCTGATACGCCTACCGTGCAAGGATAAGCACGTACGACAACACAAAACCGATTTTAATTTATTTTAGTCGAATACCCCTTTGTCAATATTCCGTTCCCTCACGTATGCATCTACCTTTACAATCAACGACCTTTCAAAGTTTTTAAAACTCACATTACTTTTAAAAAACCAAGGCATTCTATGCTATACTCGTACAGCCAGTGTTTATGTTCGCGAAGTCTCAGACGAGGTCAGGACGAAGGTTGAAAGCTTTTGTTAATTCAGCCGAGAGTATAACAATAAATTGGATTCGAATTTTGGACGTTATGCTTTTTAATTTAAATGGAATCGTATTTGGAGCATGGGCCCCGATTTCAGATTGAAGCAATATAAATATTTAGAAATTTCAGTTCGTTGTTTGGAATCCGTGTTTTAGATCGGAGCGAAAATGGAATATTTACAAGCGATACCTAAATAGTTGGGCCAAACATTTGTGTCACTGTAGAAGTAGTAGGTATATCATTTACTTTTACAATCATCCCATCTACTTTGTTCATTAGCACCCCAAAGCTGAATTTATTTATCTAGATATGTTTCTACTTCTTTGCTATTGACACGATTGGCTGGACCAAATAGATATAGCTGCTTATTCAAAAAAAGTAAACGAACGCGGTCCTTTTTTTAAGTTTTGTACCTATTGTATCTATCTTGTCATAATACTATTGTAGTCGTGACTCATCATGAGACTACCGCATGTATTTTGATTGTCACCGTATTAGATGTTTTTCATTTTGGTATAATATTTAACCAACCCCTCCCCCCTCTGATAAATAAAATGTTATGTACTTTCGTTTGATATTTAACAGTCGGTTTTCGGTGAAGGAAAATATCGTGAGGAAACCGGTTCTACTCCCAATATAGGGTCTAGTTTTCGCTTGAGTTGGAAAATTTCCTAAAATTAGTGCCTGCGCCAAATCTTGGGGTTAGGTGCCAATGCGGATTCCAGACAAAAAGCTGATTCTAACCAAACGTTGTCAAGTGAAAGTATGCAAAGATCACATGTTTAAGTGTAAAATAGAACGTCAATAGTTGTATACAACTATTGACGTTCACTATAGCGTGTGTAGGTACTTACGAAATGTTCCCACAAACTATGCAGACAATAATGGGTGACATTCAGTAAAAGTCAATGTTATCTTAAAAGCGCTTTTAGATGAACGAGACGTGTGCGTCACGATTTTTGTGTTTAACAGCAGTATACATTAATTAGCATTAATATTCTGTGCTAAAATAGTCAAGAAATGATTATATTTTATGTGGTAAAAAGTTTTGAATTTAAAAAGTACTTATGGCCTTTGGATTGTCAATTGGATTCCATTGATTATATAAATAAAAAAAGCGGCCAAGTGCGAGTCGGACTTGCACATGAAGGGTTCCGTTAAATAAATTGCTTTTTTACGATTTATGACGTATTAAAAAAAAACTACTTACTAGACCTCGTTCAAACCAATTTTCGTTGGAAGTTTGCATGGTTATGTACATCATATTTTTTTTTTAGTTTTATCATTCTCTTATTTTAGAAGTTACATGGGGGGGGGCACACATTTTACCACTTTGGAAGTGTCTCTCGCGCAAACTATTCAGTTTAGAAAGAAATAATGTTAGAAACCTCAATATCATTTTTGAAGACCTTTCCATAGATACCCCACCCGTATGGGTTTGATGAAAAAAAAATTTGAGTTTCAGTTCTTAGTATGGGGAACCCCAAAATTTATTGTTTTTTTTCTATTTTTGTGTGATAATCTTAATGCGGTTTACAGAATACATCTACTTACCAAGTTTCAACAGTATATCTCTTATAGTTTCGGAAAAAAAGTGGCTGTGACATACGGACGGACAGACAGACAGACATGACGAATCTATAAGGGTTCCGTTTTTTGCCATTTGGCTACGGAACCCTAACAATAGGGTGAGAGGAGTGCCTCATCATCATCATCATTTTCAGCCTGTAATCGCCCACTGCTGAGCATAAGCCTCTCTTCGCGTACGCCACTTATCCCGGTCCCGTGCTAGTCTCATCCAGAAATGACCCGCGGTCTTTTTTATGTCATCAACCCATCGAGCTGGTGGACGACCAACGCTTCTTTTTCCTGCAATTGGCCACCAATCCGTTAACGTTTTGGTCCACCTACCATCACGCTGCCTGGCAATATGTCCTGCCCAACTCCATTTGAGTTTGGTTATGACTTCGCTGACGTCACGCACCTTAGTGCGACGTCGGATCTCAATATTCCTCACTCGGTCTTGTAGCTTAATGCCGAGCATGGCGCGCTCCATGGCTCTCTGTGCTACCCGTACTTTATGCACAGTCTCCTTTGTGAGCGTCCATGTCTCAGCACCATACGTCATTGTGGGCAGGACACACTGATTATAGAGACGAGTCTTCAGGCATTGTGGAACGTCAACGGATTTGAGGATGTCATCTAACTTGTTGAATGCCGCCCAACCCAGCTGAATTCTCCTGGAGATCTCTTTGTTTTGATGTTCCTTGTCAAAGGATAGAGTATGACCAAGGTAAACGTACCGCTCAACCATCTCCAGAGGAGTGCCTACTTAATCACAAATATTCTTGGGTCGAACCTTACAGTTATCAATAGTGTTCAAGTCAAAAAAATTGACTGTTTTCAAAGATATCTGTTGAGAATCATTGAAAACTTAAACGTTAGGACATATTCTAAGTCACGATGACTGGATGATAATAATAGCAGAGGGAACGATAGAAGGAAAAAGGAAAAGATAAAGATGGAGAAGAACTTACATGGAACAAATAAGAGAAAAAATAATAGCTTCGTATTATAGAGAAATTAAAGAAACTGGAGAATTTAGAGTTGGAACATCACCGACAATGATAGTACTCACGGCTCAAACAAGATAAGAAAGCGGCCAAGTGCGAGTCGGACTCGCCCATGAAGGGTTCCGTAAAATAAATTGCGGTTTACGATTGATGAGGAATTAAAAAAAAACTACTTACTAGATCTCGTGCAAACCAATTTTCGGTGCAAGTACATCATATTTTTTTTTTAGTTTTATCATTCTCTTATTTTTCGGAAAAAAGTGGCTATGACATACGGACAGACAGACAGACATACATACATGACCAATCTATAAGGGTTCCTTTTTTTGCCATTTGGCTACGGAACCCCAAAAAGGAGGAATTAAGGTTCACAGATTGACAAGATGTTTTTTAAATCTCAGTTCGTGTGTTATAAACGACTCGTCGCGTCGTGGTGGTAGGTAGGTAATTGCAGTCGCAACGAGCGCGACATTTCGCTAACGGCAGATGATGTGACCATTATCTTTGTCTAAATCCCGCAGGGACTCAATTTTGGAATGTAAAGCTTTAGGATTGGTATGATATTTTTACCCCTCAATTGCTCAGAGGTTTGCTGGAAGAGATCCCTTTAATAGGGATAAGTTCGTCTGAAGTTTGATTTTGTAACTGTATATTCTTTAACCTGTTATTGTGTACAATATAGTGATTACATACAGTCACATTCAGTCAGTCAGTGGGCGGGGCACATTGCACGTAGAACCGATGACCGTTGGGGCGGAAAGGTTCTCGAGTGGCGACCACGTACCGGAAGGCGTGGCGTGGGTACCCCCCCCCCCCCCCTCACCCCACAAGGTGGACTGATGACCTGGTAAAGGTCGCGGGAGTCCGCTGGATGCGGGTGGCGCAGGACCGGTCATTTTGGCACTCTTTGGGGGAGGCATATGTCCAGTAGTGGACGTCTTTCGGCTGATATGATGATGATGATGATGATACAGTCAGCATCAGAAGTAGCTAAGCAAAATAACACGCTCAAAATGAAATACAGAGATCCTGATTCCCTTGACATTAGAGTCCATGTGTAGATAATTTTGAGCACTATAGGACCGCTTAGCAACTTCTGCTGCTGACGTTCATACATTATGCAACCTCATCATCCTTCTACCGTTTTACCGGTTGTACCCTAGAAGAGTCTAGAGTCCACTTTGGCGCGTAATCCCAAGATTTGGCATAGGCACTAGTTTTATGAAAACGACTGCCTTCCAAGCTTCCAATGCAGTGTTTTTTTTTATTTATCAACCTATCACAACATTATCAGGTTATTCCATCTTTAAACCTGCAATTGATAGTGTTACTGAAAATGTAATTTCACATAATCTGCCTACCCCTTTTGGGAATACAGGTACGAGTTTGTTTATATAATAGTACCGTACGATCAACTGACGTTCGAAAATATCGATGCGGATAAGTAGCCTAGATTTTTTAAATATCACGTACTCCACTTACTTCTACTAGTAGGTATTTAAGTATTTATTCATTATTTTTATTACATTCTTGTTTGTGTTTGTAAAATTCCATACCTTGTCTTGCTCTATCTTTAAGCCGCGTAATTGTTAATCTGCACTGTTTGGTTTCCACGGGACAGGCCCAGCCTAGTGTGGAACCTTAGCCACTATGTTGTTTTTGAAATTCTCTCTCGGAAATAAATATATTTTAATTTTTTTTATTTTTTTTTTATCTACACATACTTTTCAATATTATTTATTTTGTGTTCATGAATTCACGATACATTGTATATAGTAAACTTGCTCTAGATTTCATCATAGGTCTTTAGGGCGGTCAATCGTTGCAAATACTTAAGCATCTAAATAGTGGAAGCTGAGATTACTAGATCTGGCCCCGTAGCATGGATGGCCGTTATCACGCGATAAGTGACAAGATAGAGCATCCGTCCCTGGCTGACACCGTTCGATAGAACGAGACGACGCTCTTATCCTGTCACTTATCGCGTGATAAACGCCATCCATGCTACGGGGCCTGGTCTAATATGATTTAATTATAAAACAGTAAAAAAGTATAAGTAACTAGATTCGCATCAAAGTACAGTGCAGGCCAATTAAAATGCACTGACACTGACGCAACGTATTGAGTAAGCGCGCCGCTCTACTGGACAACCAGTGCCATCGGTGTAAAGGGCGGTCCATACTGATGTGCTACAAATCTAACTACTTATTTAGGTACTACCTTACTGCTCCGCTATTCTATAACTTGTTTTAAACTCACCTCACAACGGTCACCCACAAATATATCTTGACGCCGCGATTCGTAGTAACTAAGCGTAGATATAGGTCTAGTTTCGTTACGCGTGACGGGTGACGGGTAAAGAATAACAGCCCAGTACCCTTATTGTGAGATACAATCGTAACCTTTACGTTACGTAAGTAATACGAGATCGAATAAACGCGCTTCGAATAGATTTCGATCTCGCTACGGTATTCTTCGATTCGACCCGTCAAACTTGTAACTCACACTGCCGTTGGACTACGAAACCAACTGCAAAACGTTAGGCACTTTGCGTTTAGTTTTCGATGCGTAATTTAACGTTCGATTCGTACTATTTCGTACTACCAATCGGTAGCGTGAGACATTTCGAATCGAAGAATACCGTCGCGACTGTAGTTTACTATTTCACTTGCAAAATGGCCCGTGATATCATATTATTCCGTCAAGAGTTACCGTAGATCCGATCAAAATTTATCTCAAATTAAAGAACTTATAAAAATAAGGGTTTTGAATTGACAACATATATCCGCAAAATTCGGATTGTCGCGTATTTTGTATTTAAAAATGCAAATAAATGGCCCCCGCGCCGCCATATTGTATCGACAGTGGACACTGTCGACGTCGCGATGCGCGTATTCTGTAATGTCATAACCGACAAACATTTAAATTAAAACGATAAATGCTAGTAATATAAGGTTGAACATTGGAAAATCGTGAACGAACGTGAAGTCGATCGCGAATTAAGTAATGTATAAGTGCCTCACGTTACAGTTTGGATTTTTAGTTCTATGAGTGACCACCAGGGGCGGTGTATAGACTTTTCATACTAAATCTTGACGATAGGCGGTAGCGTCGATAGTAGACGCGACTCTATAATAAATGCATGTATTATATATGTATTATACATATAAACCCGTGCGAAGCCGGGGCGGGTCGCTAGTATTTATATAATTTAATATGACAGTGAAACAATGGATTGATATAAATATTAGGTGAGATTATAGAGTGTTATAAAATATGTTTCTAACACATCTTTATCTGGTTTTAAACACTTTAGTGTCTAAAAACTAGGCTGTTTTAATACAGAGTACTGAGGCCCTAGCACACTAGGTTTTATGCCGGAGAAAATGTACTGATTAAACGTCACGTAAAACGCGACATAAAACGTAGTGTGCTAGGGGGGCAGTTCCCGGCAAACAACTTGAACATGCGGGACCTCAGAACATAAAAATTGCGGGAAGTATTCACCTTTGCGCAGGCAAGGTCATTTGCGCACGAAGTTTGACGTCTACTACCCGAGGGACCAAGCTAAGCTCGCAGGAAAATGCGAAGAAAACATTTTTCGAGATATGAGACCTAGCGAGATCGATTTCTCGCCCCCGCAAACCCCAATATTGCAAATTTTATCGAAATCGTTAGAGCCGTTTTCGCGAAAGAGATTACAAATATTTATGTAAGTAGATGTATACAAATATTACTCGTATAATAGTAAAAGATAAACAATAAAACCGGCCAAGTGCGAGTCGGACTCGCGCACGAAGGGTTCCGTACCATTATCTATAAAAATATTTATTTTATTCTGTTTTTATTACCTATTTGTTGTTATAGCGGCAACGCCGGCAACAGAAATAAATCATCTGTGAAAATTTCAACTGTCTAACTATCACGGTTAGTGAGATACAGACTGGTGACAGACGGACAGACAGACATACAGACGTACAGCGGAGTCTTAGTTTAGTCTGAGTTTACTCTTTGAGTACGGAACCCTAAAAACGGATATACGTTAACCCTATAAAAACAAATTTAAGCGAGAGGATGCGTACATAATCTTAATACAAAGTCTGGCATAAAATTTTGAAAGTCAAGCTAAGGTGCCAACGATACACCAGATGACCAGATACCTACACGATACACCCACAGACATTACGCATGTTAAACTTAATCACCTCTTGTTTGCGTCGAGGACTATAATTTACTTTTCAAAACAAAGTTTTAACCGACTTCAAATCAGTAGCCTAATTGCATCAAGATTGCCTATAAAATTTGAAGAGTTCCCTCGATTTCTCCAGGCTCCCAACATCAGAACTGAAATTTGGTGACAACGGGACCAATCTGGATCACAATCGTTTCATAAATTACCGAGTTATCGCGTAACAAACACACATAAAATAAAATAAACATACAGACGAATTGAGAACCTCCTCCTTTTTTTGAAGTTGGTTTAAAATGAGGAGAAACGGGGAGTTCACCGTCAGTGTGGAGTGCCCTTTACCCGCCACGGTACACTGGCGAGCATTGTCCTGCAACGCTTCCGGCGCTCGCGTGCCGGCTTTACACCGTTACGGCATGTAGGGCAGGGATTATGGGTACACAAAGTCAATACTTTGGGTACGGAAGATCTCCATTTCTGGCGGTTGCCTGGTTCTCCCACTGCAATGGGTCAATTTCAAAATGTTTCATGTGACGCTTAGCACAACTTAGGAAACCTTGCAGACCGCAGTAATAATAACATCACTTCTTGCTCTGTGGGGATGTGGTGCTGTGTTCCAGGTGGTAAGGTCACCAGAACTCTCCAGGCCCCGTAGCATGGCCTTATCACGCGATAAGTGACATCCATCCCTGGCTGACACCATTCGATAGAACATGACGACGCTTTTATCTTGTCACTTTTCGCGTGATGAGAGTGCATGCTACGGGGCCTGGATGCGCTGTGTTGGAAGTGAGGGACCAGTATTGATTTCTTCCTAGCTCTCAACACAACGAAACCACAAATCGATAAAGGGTCAGCAACGCGCTGTGATTCTGGTAGAGTTACAAGTGTCCATAGAAAAATACTACGGCAAGGTAGCAGCTCAGATTTTCTGGAGTAGGCATTTCATATTCTAAAAAACGAGTTAAAATAAAAATCTGAGAAAAAAAATCCACGTTCAGAGGGGTAATCACGTAACGTTCCGAACGCGCGTTAGGTCAATCCAACTGTCATTTTTCCATATAAAATTTGACATTTAGATCTACCTAACGTGTGTACAATGCGTTACGTGATCGACCAGCAGGTAACAAACACATTTACCGAAATGGTTTTCGAATTAGGCATCGTTACATATGCCTAAATCGAAAACGATTTGTCGATAAAGTTTCGTAAATTAACATATCCACGATTTCTATCCTTACACGTGTCCCCAAAATGACCTAGTAAGTAAAAGCAATTGCGTTGAATACAATCCATAACTTTATGATATCAATGCGTTACTTACGCAAGCTCATATAAATACATAGCGTTCGAAACAAATTTGAACTCTCATTTCAAAGAAATAGAGTTGCTTTTGTTTTACAGATTTGATTGCGATTCAAGGTTTGGTTAATAGTGAGCATTGAAACGTCAAGTCTTTGACTGATGAGAAATCAATACAGTTAATTTGGGTCGTTACTTATTCAGGTCCTAATAAGACGGCGTCATTAACTACTGAGATCAATATTGACCGGACATATTGTATTGTATTGTATTGTATTGTATTATTTATTGGTAATATTGTCATTTACAAGTCATTTACAATCAAAAAAGTATCACATTACATGTCAATTCTATATAAATATAATTATTTAATAAGTGAATAACTATCCAATTAATTAATTTAAGTATTTATTTATGACTATTTATACTAAAAGTATGACATTTAATTTATTTTGATATGTGTAATTTAATAAATACACCACTATAATTAAACTAAACTAAAACTAAAATACATCTAAATAAAATAAAATATATCTAAAAATGGCCCCTGCGGCATGGTACCGAAGACGCTGGCAGCATTTCCTCGCTGGATCGCCAGGCCGATGCGTTGAGCGGGGAAACTGCCAGGCTCTTTGGTCTCCCGTGGCGTCTCTGAGCCTCTTCGACATATCCTTAAAGAGGCTCAGAGCGCCAGGGCCCCACGGACCTAGGCGTGGGGCCCTGGCGCTCTGCCGAATGGAACAAAATTATACTCGGCGCCGAGACCACTGTATTTGCCAATTAATTTATGCATTAATAATTGATATACCTACATGTGGAGGTTTTTTGTCGAACTTTGATGATTAGAGATAGGTAATAAAGGTTAGTGCTCTTTTTATAAACGAGGACGATAGTTATGTATGACTTGTGCCTTTTCTTTCAATTTGCTGTTACCTAGTGAAATGTGATTTTATAATATACTGGTTTATACAATGACTACAACTTAGAAAAGTTGGAAAACCCCGACATTTTCATTTCAAAGTTCAATGTCTCTAAAACGGCTGAACCGATTTTGTTGAAACATAGCTGGACAATTCTCCGAGCCGAGCCGAGCCGTTTTGCGTGACTTCGGTGAACAATTTTATTTTCAGTATTTTGACTTGAGGCCTACATATTCAAAAACAGGTCTAATTATAAAAAATATGGTGGTAAAGGCATTCATATGAACCTTGTAGTTCACGAGATAATCGAGTATTTACTTACACCGAAATCAACATAGTGACTTGTATCGAAATTAATGAAATAGTTACTTTCAAATCACATAGTATCACCCAATTCAAAAATGATTAAATAAATCTGAAATGAAACAAGTTGTGCCGACAAGGCACATTCAAAATTAGCGATTAGATATTGTATAATACGTGCCGTAGATTAAGTACGTGCGAGATGTGCGAATGATGATAGAAATAGAAATAGAAATATTTATTCGACAAAAACATGTAGCTACTCGTATATATACCGCGTGAGTTAATGAATAAAAAACTACTATTGTGTTGAAAGTACTTCAGAGTCTTTCTCTGAGTGTGGACTGCCATAAACCCCTCTGGGGTGAAGTCCACACTCACCCTGTCTACTCCCCCATCAACATTCTAATTCTTGCCAGGCAGTGGACACTATCCTCAACCACCAACCACCGTTTGGCAAACAAGTCATTTTTTTGTAACAAAAAACACTTATTTATAACTTGTAAATGTTTCAACACTGAAGGATGAATTGTTTTTACGTTTTAAGACTTATAAAAACTTATCATTATACATAAAGATTGATAGCACCGAAGTAATCAATCTCGCCGAATTCAAAATTAGACGATATTTGCAAATTACAGAAAAAAAAAAATTGTACAGGAAAGAGACTTTCAATACGGAATCACATACTTCTGGGGACAGCTTACTCACTATTATTATAACCAAAACACAAACACTAAACAATTTAACTGATACACCGAACTCAAAAATCACGTAACCAAAGCCACCGAACGACGAAGAAACATTTATACAATCTGCTTAAAGCTCATGTTATATATGTATATAAGTATCTATATAATAATAATAATAATAATAATAATTTATTGATAAAACATAATGTACATCAGTGTTTACTATAGACTAGGATCTTAATATTAGAGGCAAATAACACGTGCCTGAACTAGGATACCCTGTGTTTCAGGCAAAAAAGAACTAACAATTGAATATGTTATTCACATGCAAAATATTATTCTTATTTACTAGGTTGTACAAAATAATTAGTAAGTTAATAACCTATATATAAAAAAGGTATAAAAAGATAGAAGATAGAACAAAATTATTTTAAAACGATAAATAACTTCTCAGTATCGTCATAGGACATATTATGTAGGGCTTCTCGTAGCGTTGATTTACATTTCATGTAGTTTAGGGGATATAAATCTAGCCGTGCATTAAGTCTTTTGTAAAGAAGTGGACCTAGGAAAAGAAAAAATCTAGAAGAGAAAGCGTGTCGTGTTTGAGTATAATTAGGACAAACAAAATCTTTACGCCTTTTACTGGCATGATCAGTGTTGTAAGGGGTTTCAGCGTGCTGTTTTAAAACTGTGTGCAATATAAATAATTGTCGGACTGTTAAAACTTCACATGATTTATAAAGCAGGCTAGTGGGGAATTGATAGGGGCGGAAAGTAGAAACCTTAAGAATTGCTCTCTGGGCCCTTTCTAGGTTTAGTAATGTGGTTTTAGCCAAGCCACCCCATGAAGAGATGCAGTAAGTTAATACAGATTGACATAACGCAAAGTAAACTTGTTTGATTATGTGCGAGTCTCCGATCGTACGAGTCTCCGATCTATCTATATTATATATATCATCGCCTAGTACCCACAACACAAGCCTTACTGAGCTTACCGTGGGCCTAGGTTGATTTGTGTAAGATTGTCCCGTAATATTTATTTATGTATTTAAAGGCCGCTAGCCGACGTCCGCTCTCGTCGGTAAACGCGGTGAGACTAAAACTACTTGCGTGTGCGCCGCGACGTTCCTGCCGGAATTCTTTGTGATAATTCCAACGCGTTTTCTAAATGTCACTGAGATCACGCGTTACCCTCGGACGCGTCAAAAAAACGTTTTTATTCAGTGAGTTTATTTGATAAATTATTGTTATATGAATTAGATAAGGGTCAAACTAATAATGTTGATTACGTGAACCGGTATAAAAATATAAACTAAAATTCCAATGTCGAGGTATGATTTTTTGTTTAAACCAACTTGGGAAGCGGAGGCTCCCACTGAACGTCAATTTGGGCCTTATGAATTTTTTTCTTCAAGCATAATATGAATATCTAGAGAATATCCTAATAGCTGTCCAGGTATCAACAATTCTGAAGTATATGTGTGATTTAATTCAAAAATTTTCAAACAACTATTTGAAGAAATTTTTGCCCCGGACACGAAAATGAGCCATTTCGGAGAAATGCCCAGCTAAGAACCGTCTCGATCACGTCAGCTTTTGGATAAAAAAACCGCACACATACAGACACACACACACACAGACACACAGACACGTGAAACTTATAACACCCCTCTTTTTCCGTGGGGGGTTAAAAAGAATACAGTAAAAAAAACAATTATATTGCAACTAAGTAAATGGCGATTACTCACTGTTAACGACTTTGTTCTTCAGAATAAACCCCCAGATTCCAGTGAAAACTATGAAACGACACATCTCAAGGTCATTCGCCTTATTAACTAAACAACTACATTGGAACAGCGTACAGGCGCCAGTGAGACCGAATCATGAACCCTACAATGAATTTTCACTGCAGTTTGCTGTCACGTTTCAACGAGAAACAAATCAATTTAGACTCTAAAACCATTCATAAATGAGTTGCTTTTCGCTTGTGTCAATTGCGGCGCTTCCGACGTTTTATTAATTAGGTTACACTTCAGGATTTCACTTCACAAATTGCCAGTATGCAAGCAACGTGCAAACTGAAAGCTGCTCTAGAGTAAGTAGATATGGTTGATTTTAGCTTGCTTGTGATGCGGCGGTTGAGATGTTTTGTTTTCAGGGCTGTCGACGGTAATCCCGGGAAGTGAGTCATGCTGAAGAGGGCCTGAAAGGCAGAGTTTCAGGCTTTGTGAGTCAGTTACATGCGAACACCAGAATAACAAACACTATTGTGTACCGTTTTTAAACAAACTTAATTACGGATATTTTAGAAACCATGTATGATTATTAATTAGTTTGATTTTTAAACGATTTGATACAGATAACAAATATAACGGAAAAATAAACCATCGAATCTTCTTAAGCCCAAGGCAGGACTCGAACCTCGAACCTGTATTGGGTACAGCGCTCCAACTGAGCTACTCAGACATTGACTGACGAACGCGTATTTTTGCATCACATTTGCCGCCGCTACTAGCGACCTCTTTGTATTTTCTTGAAAGGCTCACAGGCTTTCCACTTAAAATTTACACGAAACAAAAATATTTAATAACATAATTTTGTTTTGTTAATTTTAGTAAATACACTAGTTGCTGGCACGGCTCTGCGGTGTAAACTATAGCCTATGTGTATATTCCGATAGGTTATTCTATACACTGATGAAGAAATTTTGTAAATCGGATGAGTATTTCAGGAGATTACACCGCACATACAAACGTACGAAGCTACACTGTGTAGCCTACACCCTCACAAAGATGCACACTGACTAGCTAACTTTAGTTACCTATTTACTAATGACTCTGTGAGCTCTAGAACTGGCAAGCCAGTAATATTTTTAAACTTCCTTTTTTTGTTAATTTTGAAAATAAATCGACAAAAAAAACTATAATTATTGAAACTGCTCACAAAATTTCACGAGAATCGGTTGAGACGTGCGACCTGTAGAGGAGAACAACCGTACAGCGGGACATCCAGAGTCCAGATATATGAAACTATTTTGGCCCAAGCTGAAACGAAGATTTCAATAATATTTGTATAGATGAGGCTTCCTTCCTTCGAGACAAATTATAACTTGTAAGAAATAATTAAATAGGCAGTATGTAGATCTAATCGTGCTTAAATTCTCCAACGGCAGGCAAATAAATGGGTCAGCCCGAATCGTGAGCTTACGCAACCTGAGAATGTCGATCAGATACGCTGCACTGCGGTGGCGGTGGAGAAAGCAAGCACGTATCCCAACATCTCCATCATGTCTTGAATATTATTTTAGGACGTTTCAAGTACAAATATTTTATTATCTTTACACTGGGAATAACGCTAGGAGGATGATGATTGATGAGGGTGAAGACTACAGTAAATAAATAAATAAATAAATATTACGGGACAATCTTACACAAATCAACCTAGGCCCACGGTAAGCTCAATAAGGCTTGTGTTGTGGGTACTAGGCGATGATATATATAATAGATAAATACATATAGATACTAATATACATATATAACATCCATAACTCAGGAACAAATATTCGTGATAAACACACAAATAAATGCCCTGACCGGGATTCGCACCAGGGACCTCCAGCTTCGTACACTTCGTACAGTTCGTTACAGTATAATTATCTTTTAATAAGGTTGCTAATGGATTGCTAAATACATATATTTTTTTCATTATACTAATGGTGAATGGATGAAAATTTTAGAAATGCATGATTCTTTTTTTGGTGATAGGAATAAAAGTTGCAGACTTTACAGCTGCGTCAATTTTTTTTATGTAAATAGTTTCTCCTCACTTACGTTTTGGGTTTAGGACGGCGAATGAGACACTTTCCTTGATCCGTCTTTATTATAATATTTTAAATATATGCCCTGGCAATGACAAATATAGCTGCTGCAGCTGTCTATAACATTGCCAGTGTCAGTTTACCACCGATTTTTAAGATATTTTTTTGTCATATGAGACGGATCAAGCAAAGCGTCTTTTTTTCCGTCCTAAACCCAAAACGTAAGTCAGGAAACTGTTTATATTTTTCAAATATAATTGACGCAGATGAAAAGACTGCAACTTTTTTCTGGTGCTAAGGAAGGTTATTTTTATCACCAAAAAAAAATTAGGCACTTCTAAAATGTTCATTCATTCCCAATTTCACACCGAAACCGGAAAGCAGAAGCTCTACATATAGCAATATTTTTTATGACATTTTTGGAGAGGACACGGATGAGTGTTAAGCCAAAAGCGTAATCATTCTGACAATTAAATCTAGGAGATACTTGAACGCCGCTGGTCTGCTGAACATGCCTGCACGCAGACGGCTTCACCTTGCCACTCTTCTCTTTGGCATAGTGCGATCTGAGGTTCCAGCATATTTGCTGAGTAGACTTGTATGGCCCAAGAGTGCGCGTAGGTGTAAGGCGATGATTCTGGTGCCAATGCATCGGACCACGTCGTTTCGAGGTAGTTTTAGGTTCGCGGCGTCCAAGTGTTGGAATGATCTCCCTCCACCTATTCAAGGAGCGTCTAGCAGGTATACCTTTAAGCGTCAGCTTGGCTATTTGTTGACGCTCCAGAAATCCTAAACCCAATCCTAACCCATCCAGCACTTTCCTATCCCAACCGTGTCGCGTTTTGTGCTTTGTGTTTTTCTTTCTATCCCATTTGGCTACTGTTACATATTTTACAAAATTACATTTATTATTTATTATGTGTATACAATAATTATGTGTTTATCAATGGTCTTATGTTGTGTTGCGTTCCGTGGGTCACGTACGGTGCTGTCTGAAAATCAGCGCTGTAGGTGTCTGTCTGACACCTCGGCATAATGCTGAGACAGCGACCTATTCACTGCCGCGAAGACACACACAATATGTGTTAAATTGTAATGTATGCCTACTCCCTTTGTCTCTGTGTGTCTTTTGTGTAGTAAATAAATGTCTTCTTCTTCTTCTATACACCTGTACTTTGATTTCAATAGATTTGTTTGTGACGTAAAATCCTGGCACTCCTGCTTTTTCCAGTGTCACTAACTTTTTGATCCAATTGAATAACAAGTTTCATGTCTGTTTGTTTAATCTCTTCTTTGTGCTTTGTCAACAGGGTGGCCCTCTGCAACTCCAAGTCTTCTTGGCTTGGAGTACTGTTGACCATGTGTTGAATTTCCATTGTATGTCTGCTTTGCTTATAACGTGCAATCTTTGCTGGAACAAATGTTTTTCGGTGACATGTTGTATTTCCATTAAACCTTTGACTATTTCAAAAACGGTATCGTTCAAAAGGCAGTTGGCTAAGCCTGAGAACAGTTCAATTGCTACTTGCATTTGGTACTTCGGTGGGAGTTCTCTGGCCATATCCTGTAGTTGTTCCAATAAAAAATATAGTTTTCTTTGTAGAACTTATGGCGTTGGTTCGACAAAGTCCATAGTGTGCATTTCGGTATATAAATACTTTTCAATCCATGTAATATTTCGAAGTAATCAGACCAGGTTGACGACCGCTTTAGCCTAGTTGGTAGTGATCCTGCCTACGAAGCAAGAGGTCCTGGGTTCGAATCCCGGTAAGGGCATTTATTTGTGTGATGAGCACGAATATTTGTTCCTGAGTCATGGATGTTTTCTATGTATTTAAGGGTTTATTTCTCTATATAAGTATCTATATCGTCGTCTAGTACCCATTAGTACAAGCTTCGCTTAGTTTGGGACTAGGTTGATTTGTGTGAGATTGTCCGCAAATATTTATTTTATTTATTTTTAATTAATTAGATGTGCAGGCACGAGGATGAGAAATATTGTATTCATCCATAAAAGGTATTCTGATGTACATCGGTAAATTATAGTCATGCCATGCCACCTATGTACATGTATTTAGCAGTTCTGAGGGGCAAAGACTTCTCAATTATCTTTGTGAGGAGTAATCATGTAACGTTTTGAACAAGCGTTAGGGAAATTAACCTGTCATTTTTCCATAAAAAAGTGACATTTAGATGTACCTGACGCGCGTACATTGCGTTACGTGACGTGAACGACCTGCTGAGCTTTGGTCATTAAGCACTTCAGTTATTCTAACTATGTCTATCTAGTAGGCTAACGATGGGTCGACTACTAGCTGCTAGCTTATTTTCATTCATTACAAATCACACACTCGTTAAGAAAGTTCCAGAAAAAGTACCTACAGGTACAAAGTACCTACACATTTCAGCATCTTAACAATTTTCACCTGATAATGACAATTCCACGTACATTGCTGTGTCAATAAGCTGTCCGGCAACCATCTCAACCCGTCGACGCAGCCATGTAAGTTAAATTGTCATTGTCAGGCGACAATTGTCGATTTGGTAAAATAGGGTTCGGTTACTTTTTCACAAAAGAAAGCATCGACACTATCAATCAAATATAATAAGAAGACACAAATGCTTCTGTCAATTTACATTGGCAATTTGACAACTAAGCTTGCAAATACGTCAGGTACTTAGATAAATCTATCCAATGTTGGTCAAGGTTAGCAAAGCAAGGATGTCAAGCTTGCCGAAGGGCAGATGGTATCTCGGATTGACGGAAGAAATTTAATTAGGGCCGGTGAAGGGCCATTCTCATACCTGCCTCCGCTGTTCTGTAACTTGTTTTAAGCTCACCTCAACCTTCACCCACAAATATATGTTGACGCCGTGATTCGTAGTTACTAAGCGTAAGTAGAGGTCTAGTTATGTTAGGCGTCACGGGTGAGGTGAGGCGTATTAGCGCGTTCCGAATAACAGCCCTGATACAAGACGTGCAACGTGACAGCTACCTGTCTGGTTATCTGATAAATAAGACAACGTAATGTACTGTCGGCATGTTTTTCCATTCTCATTTCATAAGATAGGATGCATTGCTATTGGCATACCTACTTACTTGTATTAAAATAATGAGTTAGCAGCTTTGAAGTTAAGATAAAACTTAATAGGAACAACAAAAATATTTAAAAAAAGTCTTGGCAAACAAGACTTTCGATCAAAAAATGCAATCGCTTCCAAGGTTCATTGTTTGGGAACTACGATGC
Organism: Epinotia brunnichana; assembly: GCA_963854355.1. Classification (NCBI taxonomy): domain Eukaryota; kingdom Metazoa; phylum Arthropoda; class Insecta; order Lepidoptera; family Tortricidae; genus Epinotia; species Epinotia brunnichana. The sequence goes on from OY977944.1 coordinate 32,118,218, forward strand.
ACTTATACAGATACCTACTCGTACACATGTTTTAAACTTTTCGTCAGGGTTCACAGATATAGTTTTTTTTTTTTTTTTTAATAAACTATGGTTTTATGATCCAAAGACCCCGCGAGGAATACGGGCGAACTTTGGTTCTTTTAACTATTATGACATATGAGACTAGTATATATGTAACTTTAAAATATATTGGTACTATGAAATATAGTTTACGTGTTATTGAATTTTTTAAGGCTGTCTATGATTTTGTTGATGAATTTGGTGAATGATTGAATTGAAGATTCTTTTTTAATTATACTTTTGATGTCGTATGGGTCTATATTTATATTGTTACACACGATTTCGTGGTCTATTCTACTCAGGTTAAATTTAGGGCATTGTCTAAGAAGATGGTCAATTGTTTGTGAAGTAGTGGTGTCACACGGGCACAGATCATCCGCAGTGATTTTGAACTTGTGCAGGTATGCTTTGTGGTACCCATGTCCGGTGAGCACCTGTGTTAATTGGAAGCTGATTGGAATAGCGCCTCTTATGTTTCTTATGTCGCTAATTTTAGGCAAATGCTGTTTAAGGTGTGCTCCAGTTTCCGAATATATATAATTCCGTTCGTGAGCTAAATCAGTGTTCATGTTTAATGATAAAAGTCTAGGTATCGTTTTTGTTGAAAACACGAATACCTACTTACGTCTCCATCATAATGATAGAACTAAATCTGTCTGAAGGCTATTTTAAGCTAGATGGACGCATACTCCAAAATTAATTAGACCAAAAGTACCAGGCACCCATAACTGAGTAAGCAATAAATTCTCATTCTATGAATGTACAATGCAGGCGGCGGGGCGCCGCGATGTCTGCTGATAGGGCTGTTGCGTGACTCGCTTTCGGCAGGGCTGCCAGCATTGATATTTGTGGTTGGGGTATCGGTAATTAGTACTAATATGTTTGGAAGTGGGGTTGATTGTGGAGTTAAACATGTGTAATGTAATATGGGTTAGGTTTTTAATCATTTCTTGTCTTGTCTTTCATCGTTACAGAACATTTCAGGCCTTACATACGGCTGTTGTATTCAATATAAAATCTACTGGAAGTAAGAAAGGATAGGTGGGCGAACAATATTTTACATTAGTAGTTACTAGTTAGTCACTCATGTCTCATGAAAAAGGTTGAAGTTGAAACACGTTGCTCTTTTGAAATTACTACTTATAAAGTCGCTATCAAGACATAATATTGGTAAGTATTCTTTATTATTAAACTTTTATACTGGTTCCACAAAACTAGATGATCAGTTGGACTGCACTAGGAGTCCAATTTTTTTTTTATTCAAATGTAATAAAATAAAGCATGTATTTATGTAAACTTTATTGCACAATACAAAAAATAAGTACAATTGGCGGACTTAATGCCATAAGGCATCCTCTACCAGTCAACCATTGGGTAAAACAGAAAAAGCTTTGTAGTAGAACTCAACTCCACTAAACTAATATCAAATAAGTACATACTCATATAAACATACAACATATTATATTATATACTTGATACATAATACCTACTTCATATACCCAGCAAAAATAGTTATGGTGACAACTGCTAGAGCAGCTTATCAAAAAGCAAAGGAAGTATCTTATGTCTACATATAATGCTTAAAGGTTAAAAGCATTAACATGGATATATAGCGCTAGTTTACATATAAAGCTTTGCCTCATTTTCTACAATATGCACGTTCTGATCATAAACAACAAGTGATTATGATTAGATCTGAATAATCGTTCTTTGATCTTAACCCGTCTCAGACAGATTTAAGAATGTTCCATAAACTTAACAGCTTGTAGCACGAAACACAATAAATTTTGAAACAACATTTTTAAAACTAGACGTAGGTACTTAGCGTTTTTCCCAAAAAAGGCTATCCTCCTCGCTTTAGAGTTCAAATTTCATAAACATAACAACTGCAAGTTAAAAAGTCCACGTACTTTTTCATAGTCGTATGTCATTTAAAACCTGTAATAGTAACTCTAATCCATGGACTTAGAGTAGAAAGTCCGAAAGCACAAAGTGTATTTAAATTTCGGTAACGGGTGCTTTGACACAAGATCTAAAGATAACAGAGTAGACGGGAGTGACCCTCGCGAATTCGTCAAGTCGGGACAAGTTCGGGAAACGGGGTTCGTTATGGTAATATTCGTTTATTCAATCTTAGATTAACTGTTAGAGCCCTACAATGGCGCGTGAACATTTTCGATTAGCAACCCGGGTCAATACAGTAGGTACTTAATGAAAGAGTTAAGAGTATACAGAGTGTATTATTAATATTACCTCAAATTGTAACTAGACGTAGGTGTTAGGGATATGAACCGATTTTGCAAGAGATCGTTACGCGCTCGCAGCACTATCGCTGCGCGCTCGCCTCGCTTTCAACTCGCCCGCAAATCGCAAGTGTGATAAGGCCCTTGGTATTCATAAAAAGATTTAGGTTAGGTTACAGCTAGTTCTGAAACATTTCTAACCTCAAAATCAAACCACATCACTAAGCTGTCTAATAAAGAATATGGGAGTATTCCTTCTAAACTTGGCATTTCATTGAATCACTGAGTAATGACAAAGCAAGCAACACCGTTAAGGGGATCCCATACGCCAATGACCTTTGATCTGAATCCCTTAGTTTTCTAATGTGTTTTGTAGCTTATCATATTAACAACAACAGCTTTAAACAATATAGTATCCCATATTTACTTCAAACATCACTGTCTTCGAGACATTTGGCATCAATTGAACAATTTTAGACCAAAAAACAGGCAATTTCTGGCCATAACTTTTGTTAATTACTTATTTTAAAATCAAAACCTTACACACGTTTATACAAACATCAGAGACGAACTCTCAAATATGATGACTTCGTATATGTTAATAATCTTATGACAAAAAGGGTGTTAAAAAACCATAGAAAAATAACTATTAATTTCTTTCAAAATATGGTAAATTGAAATGAAGATTAAAGATTGAAGAATCGATAGCCGTTTGCCTTATAATTATATCTGTAGTGCAAAAGTAGTCGATTCAAAACTAGTCAAAAATCGATGAAAACCCCCTTAAATGCTAGACTAAACATTTGATGGTACGAGTAACAAGTAAAACAGTGGCGCCCAACGTGGGGGCATAATGGACATAATATATCGGTGTACACTATGTTAATTGTAGCAAATATATTTGAGGCAACGTTGCCACAAGTAACGTAGTATCTAGACCAAGTGGAATTGGAATATAATTGTCCATTATGGCCCCAGGTTGGGCGCCATTGTGTTTGTTTTTATAAGGAGCATGAGATGCCTTTACCACGCCTCACTCCAGTCAAGCTTCTAGCGATGGCACTAAAGAAGTAGGCAGCATTGTGCTCAGCTTTAACAAAATGTTATAAATCTAGGGCTAATAATCGTGAGTAACATAATGTGTGCAACAACGAAGTGTTCGCGCTGCACACTTCTAACAATACGTCTGACGCACTATCACGATGGAACTTGCAGCTCCTTACAAAGCTCTATTACTTACACACTTGGTTCGAACAGCTGGCGATGTTCACAAAGGGAAAATTTTGGCCTAACGGTGTCATTTTCTGACGTTTCCGTGGATATTTGACACTATGAGTTTGTGTAACACATCGGAGCCGTAATTAACGTCACTTTATTTTGGTTTTACGGAGGAGTTCTACGTTAAAAATAAGTTATGTACATAGGTAGATCACCTGCCAGTTAGACGACATTGTGATTTTGTAGATTTCATAGGTTTAGGTACCTACATGTAATATTCCTAAATTGAAGAATAAACAACTTTGAGTTTGAGACGAGTCTGTTTATACTAGCTTGAGTAGAGGGCAATCAGCGCTGGACATAATTCTAATCATGATATTGATCTAGGGTTATATTACAGCACCTGCTGGTTTTGGTCAGACAATGGACCGCTCTGGATAGGTAGTGAGAATGATGCTTAGCCAGCACTGACCTGAAGCTCGACTCTTTGTCCTAACGTACGACGAGTATGTTATAGTATAGCCAAACAGTGCCGCTTACAACTCTATCCATGGGATAGTCATACTTATAGTGTAGTGATACTGCCACGATACTGCAGACTGAGGCTATTTACAGCCCCTTTGTGACGCCCTCTGTCCCACCTAAGGGACTTAGCACATTAAATCAAAAAGTAAGTCACTGACCTATGAAGCTGGAGTCATCGTCCTGGCGCGAGATGGCGTGCATGACGAGCGCGGCGAGCACGGGGCGCGCGGCGGGCAGCGCGGCCGCCAAGCGCAGGGACACGGGCGCGGCGGACCAGATAGCGCCGCACAGCATCTAGCGCACCATCAGACCAGCGCCTGACCTGCAACCAAAAATGTAAGTGTAGACTTTACGCAATTACACACTAGATGTCTCTGGCTACAGCTAGTACAACAAACGTTAGCGCGATCTATCTTACAAGATAGATCGCGCTAACGTTTGTTCGACGTAGAAACTATAGGGATCTCAAGTGAATTCCATTTTTCGTCTTGATCTAGGCCACCGCTCTCAGAAAGGGAATGTGTGTGACTCGCTGACACTCTCCAGTATTTTATTATTGTCACTAATACGATACTTCCTTAGTGCATCTGTGGGACTCTCGAGGACACTATTAGACAACTATGTTGATCAACCGAGGATAGTTCTTGCTTCGGGTTGCTTTTGCCTCTGTGAGTCGGCATTCTGGAGTTGGATAGAGTTGCCTATTTTTGTGCAGTGTTATTGTTCCTAATAAATGAGCCCAGTTAACTTATACTCCTTGTTTTTCATGTGGTTACGCTCCACGATCCCTCCATGCTCTACATAATAACTGACTAACCAGGGGGTGACAACTACGTGACAATTTGCAATTAAGCTGTTAGCCAGCAGTGCAGTATGGGATGAAAGGAGCTGTCAAATAAGAAAGCAGCAAGCAATCCATAAACACATAATTAATCCGCTTTACGAAATAAAATAGGTAGATATCTTACGCTCTTCTTCGGAGCTCTTAACTATCTCTATACCTCTTATCTAATCCGTTCAATGGTTTAATCCTGAAAGGTAACAAACTCATCATTTCTCATTCTATTAATATACGACTTATATATATTTGCCATGATAACAAATACAGCAACAAATACGTACAGCTAATCTAATGGATCTAGAGGGTTCCACTAGATTTAAGCTGTACGACAACGCTTGCTCAATCTTTAATTAGGTATATTTATTTTGATTAATCATTAACCCCCCAATACGAACTCAAAAACAATTTTACAGATTGCTGTCACTCCTCTTCACTAATCCCTCTAACTTTAAACAAACTAGACAAAAATATCACACAGTCAACCCCTTCGTTGGGACACTAAGTAGACGGGTTTTATTGTTACGTATAGTCGACATATGTCCATCCACTATCATTAAATGGCTGGAGTGTTTCAGTCTAGACTTTTGTCTCCAACGGCAATTGGATCTTGTAGAAAAATATTGAGCCGATATAACTAAAGCAACATTGAGATAAGATGAAACTATCCCTGATGTGTTACTTTAAGAACTGTGTCTATGAACCTCGACTAACGTAATTAAAATGCCATCAAATGCACATTTCCGATGAAATATACGCATGCACGTTTCAGAAGAAAGGTTGGATAGTTAACTGAAATATCAAGATGGCAAAAAATATCCACAATCGACGATATAATTGCATGGTGACTTTAGGGATCGGAAATTTCGATAGCTTTTTACTTAAACCCGGCAAAATATTTACTCGGTTCTTAATTAATTTAAAGTCATAGTCATCACTTATCAATATCATCATAACTTTAAGCACTAGTTTTTGTGGAGGCAAAAGGCAGGGTACCTAACGTTTATGATTTTTTTGTTTAAAAAACCAATGAAACTTGCCTTGCCTTTGATCCTTAACGAAGATAATGTCCTCAACATCGACTATTCACCAGCTAATACTTACATTGGTATCTAATCCTAATTCCATATTAGGATATTCCTAATTAAGAATTTAATGAGCAGTACGATGACTCCGAGAAACAGCCAGAGAACACCCACTCGGTTCGCCCAGAGCTCGGCAAAAACAACAACGTCCATTATACCAGTGCAAATGGAGGAATATTAATAGTGAAAACAGTAATTTATCAAGCCTGAAGCTTTGAGTGCAGTAGAAATATTGTCAACAGTAGTGTAAATAAATTATAAACGCCGCCAAAAATGCTGCGCTAAATTTAAACTTATAATATTTCAGTGACTGACTGACCAACACCGCACATTGCACAACTAAAACGGAACGTCTATTTAATGCATCGGTTATCTATTTTGTGAAAACGTAAATAATTATAATGTTTTTTACACTCGGTAACGCAGGAATCGCTATCAATAAATAATAAAAAAATAAAAACAAAAATACTTTATTTCAGACCTAGTGATCCATAGTGTATTAGTAACATGTGACTTAATACTAAATCCAATCCAATTGAAATTTAATTTCAGTTTGGATTTAATTGTATACCTCAATAGAAGCCCAGGTAGAAACCGGGAAGGTGCACTGTGACAGGGTATTTTTTAACATTCCTCCCTAAACGAGACAAAAATAGAATGGGACTGCATAAAGCAGAAAGTATTGACGTTTATTTAAAAATAAAATACTGATATCATAGCTTTACTGTGTGCTCTGGGGCTGAGTAGGGTCGCAAGGTTCTGCCGTAAATTGTTTAACATTACATATGTTTGTGGCCAAAGTTGACATGTATTAGTCATAACTTTAACTAACAAGTTCGTACACTTCAGTTCACACTTTGTAATAACGCGTTAAACGTAAGGGTTGCGGTGTGGTTACGGTAGTTATAGGTACTCGTTTAAAAATGTTTACCTTATTTCAATGCTATAAAGTTGAATATCGTACGTTTGTGGCGGCAGAATACTACAGCTAATCCTCATCATTCTATGTTATGAAATCGTACTCCGAGAAAATAAACAATAAATTCTACCAGTACCAGTACAGTATCAGTCCAACTCCAATGCCAGCGGTTTAATAACTTGGGTATGGATTATTTGCTCCCACCATTATTAATTTCACTTATGTTTTCGTTTCTAAAAACTAAAATATTGCTAACGAAAATCGAAACGAAAATGTCTCTTTTTGAAAAACTCACTATTTTTTATCTTGTCATCACAATAGGTAGTAAAAACTTAACTAAATAATTTCCGGGTATTTACAATTTCAATCTAAACTTTTGACTAACATCTTTGACATTTTACGGTTATTCAAATAAAATTTATTTTAAAAAGTCCTGAAAAGTTATGCTGCAATAATAATCACTTGTTTCAGTGTATTTCGCGCCCTCGCTTCAGCGAGCACCCGATACATGAAATGCTATTCGTATGAGAGAGATAATTGAGGCCCTGATATTTGCAGCCTATAATGTAAACAATTATCATGAAATCTGAGCGATTGAAGTCTGCAAACACAGACGAAATAAATCATCGATATCGGTCTCGATATTTTCAATAAAATTATTGCCACCCCGTAATTGGGGGTGTTTTTAAAATGGCGGACGATAGGGGCGGGTTGGTAAACACGGGTTTGATATTAACATGCATGTCACGTGGCTGTTAATCGTGGGGCTGATTGATTTATAGGTGTCTATGTAGATGTCGCTTAATGTTTATAGGGATAGGCATATAATTTTAGAAACAACAGTATATGGTGTCACTTTGTGTCACTGAATATTACGACATTTTACTCGCCAACATTTCATCCAAATTTTATTTATAGGTGTACGTTTTAAGCGTTTCGCTCATATTGGAAGGCTGTTGCTGCTGGTCAACCTACCAACGGAGCCGCAGCTGACGTCCTTCTTAAACCTTCTTAACCTTCTTAAGCTTCTTACAATTTTTCGCACGGAGGTAGATTGGTCAAAACAAAAGACTTAAATATTTTTATTTTAAAGTAACCCCTGCTTCTCTGCATGATTACGTGAAACTGAATGTATTTTTATTGTATTTACATTCAGTTTCACGTAACCCTGTAAAGTATCTGCAACTAGGAATTTTCCTGACATGTCAGTAATTTTAGACATGTGTCAGGAATGCGGCCGGAAAAGAGAAATGTCAGGAATTTTCGGCAAATAAATGAAGAAATAAAATTTAATACACTGTAAACTTTTACTTTTGATGACAATAACAAAAAGGCTTTACCACGAAGTACTTTGGAGTTTCATAAATTGTAACTTATAAATAATCGTAATTATCTTCTCTGCGTCAAGCTCGTGTGAGGAATTTAGGCCAAAAATCAGGAATTTGTCAAGACTTTTGAAATTTGTATCTGGTAACCCTACCTGCAAGTAAGCCTGAAGCAGTCCCTGTAAGTGCATGCAGAGAAACAGGGTTACATTCAAATAAAAAAAATTAAATCTTTTGTTTTGATCAACCCGAGATACAGGCTCAGCCTAGTTGTAGGGCCTGCCGGATATTTTTGTGTATTTGTATGAGACCTGTATTTTTACAAGCTTTATATTAACTTGCACTGTTCGTATGTATGTAAATATGTAAGTACGTAAGTTGTCCGTCAAAATTTGCAATCCATTTTTCAGTCACTTCCCGTTATCCAATTGAGCTGAAATTTTGCAAGCATACATATGAATATCGCATGACAATGCAATATTATGATGACTTGGAGCTGATCTGATGCTGGTGCTGGAAGGTGGCCATATGAACTCCGCAATTAAACAACACAGCCCCATCGAGTTGGGGCTCGTTAGAATCGTCTCAATGAGTAGTTGATGATGGTATGCAGAAAAGTACATTCAGCAATAAAAGCTTGTACCAAAAATTAAATTTTTGACTCAAACTTATTTTAAATAAATTTATTCTTATTCTTTTGTAGGTTATTGTGTGTTATCAATACATACAAGCTTATGAATGCAGATGTGAATAATATTTTTGCATAGGCTTTGTATGGAAATGTTATTTTACCTACCGTAAATAACGTTTAGTATAGTTTTTTATCTTCATGAAAATACATCGTATCGTGCCGCGCTGCACGGCAATGCCAATGCGTTGAGCAAGGTAGGAGCCAGCCTTCTGGTCACCTGTCGCGTCGACAAGATGTTTCGCCAGCTCCGTGAAGGAGCTACGTGCACCGGGACCCCACGGCCCTAATGTCTCCACCCCAAAAGGTATACAAACATGCAGCCAGCGTGTACGGCTGCATATTTGCGCCGCTTGATGTTCTCAGCCTCGTCGGCGGCAGCCCCAGCCCTAATTGAGGTCCCTGGGAAATAGGACGGCGCTACGGTATCCACACAAATAGCATCCCAGAGCGGTGGACCTCCCAACCTCCATGGAACCAGGGTCATGCCATCCGGCCTCCTGCCGTTGTCCCGAGCCAGCCCGGTCGGCACAAGATATTCAAAATTGTATTTCTTTTATGCAACGACGGCGGCAAACAAGCTTACGGCCTCCTGCCTAATGTTAAGCTGGTACCGTAGCCTATGGACACTTGTGACTCCAGAAGAAACACAAGCGCGTTGCCGACCACTTCACTTGAGAATTAGCTGCGTTAGCAGATAGAGACATGCAGGTCCCTCACTCCCAGCACAGCGCATCCTTAGGGCGCGAACACAAAACCACATGCGTCACAGCATGTTGTATGGATAAGTTGCTTCAATAACGTCAATATTTACGATAAAAAAGTGTGATAATACATCATGTGTATGTGTATTCGCTGCCTCGGGTTAACGAGGTAAGGTTAAAAGTGTGAGTTCCTGTATATTTACACCGACACAACCCTCCAACTACAAACACAAACAGCGCCGACCTCAAAAACTACTACAGGGTGCGACCGCGGCATTCGTCTCGCAGACAAATGGCCGGTGGAACTTTCGAACATCCTCTACATTGATGATGCTTTAAATTATTGTAGGGAACTGTTACCTAGATGCATAGTCGGTGAACGACGCATTAAATTGTATACTTGGATACAATATGTTGAATAGATTTAGGGTTGAAAAAATAACAACAGAGTCAGTCCCGAGGAAAGCTGATATCAATAGGTACTTATGCTGTAGATAGATATAGTGTGTAGCTTTCTAAATTTGTGTGTAGGGATAATCTCCTAAACAAAAAAAAACTCAAACGATTTCAAGGAATCTTTCAACAGTAGGTATATAGATTCAGGTTGGATTCAGCCTATAGTCGCGTAATACTTGTTCAGTCCTCAGTTTTCCGGATTCTGAAGAAAAGCGGAGGATATTCTTGAAAGGGAAAGTTAGAGCTTGTCAAGAGACAAGCTCTAACTTTCCCTTTCAATCTTATTTTGTATGTTATACTGATGTTAGTCTAAGTCTAATGTATATTTTATAAGGATCATTCATTCTTGCATCCTTCTGTTATCTTTTGTTACTGCCTATAAAAAAAATATGTAGCTACTCGTCCCGTATTTTCGCATTCATTGCCATACGTTGACACTTCTTAACATTTTAACGTCACTTGAAAATGTCTAGTGAAATGAAAAGAGGTACCTGTAATCTTCGCCGATAAATTTTAATATAGCGCAATGGTTATTGATGGGGCCATTATGTAAATGGCGAATCTCCGCTCTTTTAAATTTATGACCGAATTCGGGAGGCCATTTTGAAGTTTTCTTAATGGAGGATTTTGTCTGTCAATTAATAAATAGGAGTTTTCAGTTTGTGAGTACGTACGGTACATTATGTATATGTGCTTTATGTGTATAAATAAACAAATACATTTTAGGGGACAATCTTACACAAATCGGACTATACCCATAGTACCTAAGCTCAATAAGGCTTAGGTATGTTATGGGTATTAGACGACAATGTTGATATTTTATAGATACAAATACTTAAATTATTGTCAATATATACAAGATTATAATTAACATAAACTAAATTAAATTACAACTACGTTAAATCTAAAAAAGGCCCTCGAGGCATTGTACCGAGGATGCTGGCGGCATTTCCTCGTTGAATTGCAATGCTGATGCGTTGCGCAAGAAAGCCGCCAGCTCTTCGGTCACCAGTTACATCAGCCAGACGTTTCGCGATTTCCGCAAATAACTTATGCGCACTGGGACCCCACGGACCGAGGGTCTCGACGCCAAAGGGTACAAAATACAAAAAAATACAAAATAATTTATTCAGTAACTTAAATGATTTATAAAAATGCAGGTTGGTGTCTCTTTTTAAGCATACCAAGACACTTGTGATAAGAGACACCGCTCTTCGAGGAGGTGTGTGTGTGTGTGTGTGTGTGTGTGTGTGTGTGTGTGTGTGTGTGTGTGTGTGTGTGTGTGTGGGTGAAACACAAATATTCGTACTTATCATTAATATTAATTTTATTATCTCAATAGGTCTTCAATTTCAGTATAGGTTTTACTTTTCAGCCAATCAGTTAACATTGCTTTACACTTCCTAATGGTTGTTGGATAGATGTTGAGTTGATCGTTAATAGTATTATACAGCTTTGCAGGACGACAGTCATACTGCCTTTTCGCAAACACTGTCTTAGAAGCTGGTGTGGGAATGATCTTAGGCTTCCTTCTACGAATCTGCAACACCGGTGTAAATGGAGTTATTTTATGCCTCCTCAAAGTCATATACAGAACATACAGCTTCCTGACTGTTAACAACTCGCATGTTTCGTAGAGCTCAGTAGTAGGGAATCTGTATGGCTTGGAGTACATAACCTTAAGTAGTGCCCTCTGAGCTCTCTCCAGTTCAAGGAATTTAACCTTCGTGGCTCCACCCCAGACTGGGATGCAATAAGCTAGGACTGACTGAGCCAATGATGTGTATATTTGATTTAATACCCGCCTTGATGTTACATGCTTTAAGGTTTTAAAAATATAGATCAGCTTACGAGTCCTAGACATTATGAGCTCAGTATGGACATGCCATGTGAGTCGCTGGTCAATCATGATGCCCAAATATTTCGTTTGACTTACTTTATTAATGACTGGACAGGGACAATTTTCTCCATACAAATGGTACATACTTAAATACATAGAAAACATCCAAGACTGAGAAACAAATATTCATGCTCATCACACAAATATTTGCCTTTACCGGGATTCGAACCCAGGACCTTCAGCTTCGTAGGCACTCACTACCCACTAGGTTAACCGGTCGGTCGTCAAAAAAATGTAGGTATAAATATCATCTCATAGCCACGTCTTCTTGTGATGTTTATGTATATACCTACCTCTACACTGCTGAGTGTAAATTATTCTTATTTTAAATTGAGCTGTCTAGATGCTTATTATTATAAAACTTAAATAACAATAAAAAATATTTAATTCAGACCGTGATCCATATTTTGTTAGTGAAGCCCCCTTCCCCTTACAATAATCAGATCCATCCTTTCCTATTACTTTTTTTTTTTTTGATTTTTATTTTATTTTTATTTATTTATTTACTACAATAAAAAACTTAACACTAGGCACTTAAATCTACTTAACTACTAGTATATATACCCTCTCCAAGGTCACAGCCCTTGGGAAGGGTGCCCATAAGGCTGGCTACATTTCCTCGTTGAATTGCAATTCCAATCCGTTGGCCGAGGAAGTAGCCAGCCCTATGGTCAGCCGTATTATCTAAATTTTTTTTCTTTATTTCTTTATAAAGCCTATGGGCGTCAGGACTCCACGGCCCGAGAGTTTCAACCGCGAAGGCCGCAAATATGTAGGTGTTTGTCAGGCCCGCATATTTGCGGCGCTTCGCGGCTTCTGCCGTTGTTGCCGCCCCGCCCCCCCTCAAAGAAGTTGTGGCTAAATGGGACGGGGCCATGGTGTCCACGCAGGTGGCGTCCCAGATAAGAGGCCGACCCATCCGCCACGGAATGAGTGTCAATCCATCGGGTCTCCTGCCATCGTCACGAGCCAGGCCGGGAGGTTCCAGGACGGCAGGCACGTTTACGCTGGCAAGAGCCCGACGGATGACATCATTAATGCTAGCGTGGCGGGATAAACGGCCGGCACTCTTTGTGCATGAGAGGCCGTGGTAACCCAAACGGTCTACCTCCACTCCGCAGGGGCAGCGGTGAGGTACTACGATATCCGCGCCTAGACGGAGACCGACAGCCAACCTTAAAGAATTGTTGTCTAGGAGAGTTGCACAGTGAATAGAAGGGTAAGCGTGTAGCCAAAATCCGGATTCGGGTTGCGATAAAGCCAATAAACGGGCTTTTTCAGTCCTCGTAGAGGCAGAGTTTAAGAGCCACTCTGATGCCTGGCGGCAAAGAGGTTCATCCCAAGTTCTTTGTACTGCTTTATTTGATGGCAGGGGTTTACCCGGGCAGGCTAGCTGCCACGCATCCTCTGTTTCGTGTAAGTACGCTACCTCAAAATCTCGAAGTGAGGGAGTAACGATTTTACCTATAAGTGGTAACGTACTGTGAACAGAGGAAAGAAAAGCAGGAAGAACGATGCTGGAAATTTGCCTGATTCCAAGGCCGCCATGTCGGATTGGCAGGGTAGCTTGTAGAAATTGCCTTTCATTGATTTGGACGTTGAAAAGTTTTTGGATATGTAGATGCATGATGTTGTCTATTTTTTCGCATAAATTAGTAAATTTCCAGAAGGGGCTACACCTTAATGCGTAAGTCAATTTGGGTACAAAAAGGCAGGACCGAAGAATGAAAAGAGCCATGTGTGAGTTTATTTTGAGGAGTCGGTCAGAGTAATCAGAGAAACGGCGAATTTGGGAATCGACAAAATCCGGGATTGCTTCTTCGAAAACTGGGGCTCCGAGAAGATGAAGTGAGCTATTTGAGAGGACTTTAATGCCTGGACAAATGTTGTTAAAACTGTCAATAATCTGCGATTTATTTACAATTTCAGGACTTATAAAAATCTCGCATTTATTCATATTGAGTTCCAGACCGATCTCTTTAAACTTTGGAATTAAAGATGAAAGGTCGCTGAGAACTGAGCTCGCTTCACCACCCAGGCTGCCGTCATCGAGATACCACAAGTTAAATTTGGAATTTAGAGCCGAAATTATGGGATGAATTGTAAGACTGAAGATGGCTGGCCCTAATGGGTCGCCTTGTTGACAACCGACAGCGGAGGAAATATTGTGGTTTTTGTACATTAATTTTGAGGGTGAACTGTAACATTGCCAAAGATATGGATATAAACTAGGGATATTTTTTTGAACTTCTGTCAACAAAGCATCGCGGTTGACGGAATTGAACGCATTTTTGACATCTAGTTTTACGAGTATCTGTTCTTTGGAGTTGAGAAGGTAAGTTCGGCAAGCATGGACGGCGGCTTCACAACCACCTCTAGATCCAAAACCCAGTTGGACTGGCTGAAAGATAGGCTCTAAGTCCTTCACGACGTATTTGCAGCAAACCTTTGATGTTAACCTTCTGAATGTTGACCCTATAGCGATAGGGCGAATGCCACCATCTTTTTTGCCAAGAGCGCAGAGGTTTGCCCCATATAAAATTGGAACAACTTCTGGGTGGACTTTACCTGAAAGCAAAAAATTTACAAGGCGAGTGATGGACGAAAGAAAGTTATTGTTTCTGCCACCCGGAGAACCTATAGTAAGGTCCTTCAGGTGCTGGGGTGTGATGCCGTCTAAGCCACCGGCCGAACCATTCTTGAAAGACATAATGGCGGCCAACACTGCATCTTCGGAAGCTTGAAGACATGGCAGGGCTGGGCTAGGTGGGTCAGGGAAGTTAGGGTATGGATGAGCCGGTGGGTGCTTTCCTAGTAAGGCTGCGAGTGTTTCGGGAGTATCTGGGGCGGCTGAGTCACTACAAAAAAGAATTTTCGCAGCACCTTTGAGGTCCCCATCGTTCACTTTAGCCTCAACCACTTTGGATATGTCTCGATGTTTAAGTCCAATTGGGGAAGTGCGTTGCGAAGTATCAACATTAGTTGAGCGAGAACAATTCAGTTTAATTTTGGCGGTTAGAGAGCGATGTGAATCTTTTTTGGACACATGCAAGGTATTGAAAGCGAATAAAAGAAGATTTTCCCAACTTGAAACCGAGTTATTCGCGACGCAATCGTCAATCGCCTTGGTAAGGCTCGAAGCGACAGAAAATCTGGCCCCTCTCGGGATTCGCTTGATAACTGGGAAGGCTCTCTTATGTTCGCTTAATATATCAGAAAGAGAAACAGCGGCGTTAATAGAGGTGGTAGGGACTGGCGGGTGAAGGGTAGATATGTTATTTCCAAATTTATGGGACTTGCCTTTGTGTATGTTCAATCCACGCTGTCCCTTATAGAATTTGGGAGTGATACAGTATGGGCATTGAATAAACTCGGGTGAGGACTGACTATCTAGTTGGCTGACGGTTTGTGACGGAGAGGTTGACATCAACAAATAGAAATATACACAAAACACTTAATATACACAACACACTTATAAAGTTTATTTATACATATTGACAGCACTCGTTGACACGACGACGGTTGTCGGGGAGGCGCGACGGCGCGGCGGCCTGGGCATCCTTATAGTTTTGTAAAGTAAAAATTGTTTGTGGATTCTGAGAATAGGTAAATCAGGGTTCCGTTCCGTGGCTGGTTTGGCCTGGCTGGGTTAATAAGATTGTATCAAACGTGACAAACGTCAGATGGTTTCTGTGGACTCATGGAGAAAGTAAATTTATTCAGGTGGGATTTATTTCAATGCGAAGGTTTATATTATAAATTAGGAAGAAATCTTCATATTTCCTTGACCTTCCCGACCTTGTATATTAATTTAAATAATATTTTTCAGATGAGATTAAATTCTCGTTGACATATCAGTTTGACGTTTTTTTTTTTTTTTCCTATTACTTATATCTTATCTTTTGGATATCTACTTACTTGTTAAAATACTGTTTCAAGCAAAAACCACCGAGCGGCACTTTTAAAAACTTTATAATTATTCAATTAATCATCAGTTCACGGGCAGAAGCTAGTAATAGAAAAATAGAGCATCAAATGCAGGAGACTCTGCGGCGCTACCACGAAAATCGAAATTCGAAGTTCGTATAGCTGCATCCCTGTCACTCGAGTATTGTAAGTGCGATAGAGATGGATTCGAGCTTCGAGTTTCGAAGTTCGTGGTTATAGCGCAGCGGGCCTAGCACATCTTACCGCTAATCGAATAGGGACGACTTGGAGCTGTGTCGCGCATCTGTAGCATAAATCACGCTAGAAATGAGAGTGGCGTTCAAATATTATGCGGGAAAGTGACAAGGCGACGAAGATCGCATCGCCATAAAACGCCACAGAAGTAGCGTGAAAGGGCTCCCGTATCGTGTGAGATCCTGGGGTCCACCGCATGAAAACACAGATGGCGGCCACAGTGGACTGTTTAGGCTAGTACACCAGCCCAGCTAGCACGATAGGTTTTATGGTCACGTTTTATTGGCCAAATGTACCAAAACGTCACGTAAAACATAACCATAAAACAAATTAGCATCATGCTAGGTACCCTGGTCCGTATAATCCATTACCACGTATCTCTCACTCACTTTATGCATGTGTTAGAAAGATTCAGAGATATAGTGGTCGCAGATTACTTGGCCGTAGGTACTATCGCCCAAGGGTACGGGTTCACACTTTCTCAATAAAATCGTCTGCACACACATACTGTGCAGTCGAAAAATTACCCTAGAGGGGTGTACCCGCACCCTTGGCCGATAGTACGTTCAGGCTCACAAGGGGCTTAAAACACCTATGTACCGTGTCGCATTAAACGTCATGTTCAACTGCCATATGAAGTTGTCAAACGAGTGAAAACGACAAGGTTCTTAGGTGTTGAGCAACTTATGATGCTGACTGTACATTAACTGGACTCTAGTCTTCAATCAGTCAGCCATTGGTACTCGCAAGTACTGCAAATCAACCCTAAATCTAATTTCAAAATTCTAAGTTATTATCTAATAATAAACTAATCAAACAAATAATAATGAAACTTCGGCATTAAAAACTTATTCATGCTCTCAATCGTCAAATCAGATCAATATCAAACTTTTTACGTCCGCCACGAATCGAATAGATTCGTAAAATCGATTTGCCAAGCGTTAGCCAAAAAGCGTGTACAAAAACCGAAGAAGTTAGGTATCAATCAAAAAGTTACCTTGTGCCTATAATCATAAGTATAATGACGTGTGTAAAGTTAACGTGGTTTTATTTAACCTAGCTTCAATACCGCACGTGGTCAAGTGGAAAAAGGTCAATGTTACCGACCCGGGAGGAGGTTTTGTGCTTTTATTATGAAAACATGAAGTTTCACAAAGAGAGTGAGGATTGAGAGAAAAGGCAAGTGAAAACTGATGGTGAAAACCCGAGTTCTAACTAAGATATATCGGCGCCCTATAGTTACAGGTTATACCTACTTACTTAAGGTTTCCAGTGCGTAATTTTTAGGGTTCCGTACCAAAAAGTCGTACTACTCTGTCCATCTGTCCGTCTGCCACAACATTAAATATCTTAGGAAGTACTTGAGCTTTCAATGTGAAATTTTATGGAGAATGAAAAATATAAATATAATTTTTTATTTTCTGTGTAAATGACGAATACTCGTATGAGGGGGTTTAAAAATTCAAAGTCTAATTAATATATCAAGTGGGGTATCATATGAAAGGGCTTGAGTTGCGCTTTCTAAACCCATTTTGTTTTTTTTCTACAGTGGTTAAATTTTTATTTATTAAGGAAAATGTTAAAAAATTTACCCAGCCAAAATTCTCAAATTATTACATTATGATTAAGAGTAACATACATAATACAGGAAAATTTAAACGTTTTTTTTATTTTTCATCGAAAATATCATTTTTTTAATTAGGTAAGTTTTTATTTTAATTACTTGTGTACTTATGAAATTATATTTCTTCAAATTCCTATAAAATTATCGTAAAAGTCTTTTTTTACAAATAAAAAATAATAATCGAAATCGGTAAGCGTGATAAAAAAATATCGCTGATAAACAAACATAGGTACTAGTTGCAAGTTATTAGTACCAAAATGCAGATGACGCTGCGCTTTACAACGGTAATACTTTGTACCTGTTAAGATTGTTCAAGAAGTAATGGGGTCGTGACGGGTCATGGTGTATGAACGTTGGCACGGAACCCTCGGTGCGCGAGTCAGACTCACACTTGACCGGTTTTTAGGGTTCCGTACTCAAAGAGTAAAACGGGATCCTATTACTAAGACTCCGTCCGTCCGTCCGTCCGTCTGTCTGTCACCAGGCTGTATCTCACTGATACCGTGACAATTCCAGCTGAAATTTTCACAGACGATGTATTACTGTTGCCGCTATTACAACAAATACTAAAAACACAGAATCAAATAGTTTTTTTATAGATGACGTTGCATCGTACGGAACCCTTCGTGCGTGAGTCCGACTCGTACTTGGCCGGTTTTTTTTATATATCACGACTGTATTACAAGCATAAGACCTGCTTGATGGTAAGCAGATAACGGAGCCTATGGACGCCTGCGACCCCAGAGGAGTGGCAGGTGCGTTGCCAACCCTTTATTGATTTGAGGAAAAAAAATAACCAATAGTATTTAGTTTCAGACTTAGCCTCTTTATTTGTATGAAGTATGATATAACCAGGCTTTGTTAGTGCTGCCTAGACTATTTCTATCAACAATATCACAAAGCCATTGTGACCTGAATGCACACAATAGGGCTCCAAACAGCGGCGTCACATGTGACGTCATAGCTATATGACGGAACATTTTTCAGCCTAATATGTACCTAGTGTGACACACGCTATTAAACGATTAGTTTCGTAGAAATACCTAGCTTGAGTCAATACAGTCAGTGACTTAGTGTGTATGTAAATATGCTTAAGTATCCAATTTTGGAGTGTGTTTGTGACACATTGATTGAGAGGCATGTGGCTGTCAAGCGGCGGTCGTGGGTTCGAATCCCGGCTCGTACCAATGAGTTTTTCGGAACTTATGTACGGAATATTTACCGTTAGCTTTTCGGTGAAGGAAAACATCGTGAGGAAACCGGTCTAATCCCAGTAAGGTCTAGTTTCCCTCTGGGTTGGAAGGTTAGTCGCTTTCGTAAAACTAGTGCCTATGCCAAATCTTGGGATTAGGTGTCAAAGCGGACCCCGGGCTCCTTTAGGGGCACAATCGGGAATAACGCTAGGAGGATGATGTTTGTGACACATTGATTCGTATTGGTGCATGCACTCTCTCTTGTGTTCACGCATGACCAAGTGTGTGTGCGCATTTATATTCGGTCAAAATCAGTATGAGTTAGTGTTCAGTCTTTTATGTGAACACTTCCAAGGTTTTAAGGGCTTTTAAAGTCTCATTTTGTTGCTGTACCCATGGATGCATACAGAGGTAGGTACAGTCGCCATCACATACATCGGTGCACTATAGGTGATCAAAAATATCGGCACATGCACCATAATGCCTTGAAAATAGAGGTGTGTTCCGATGTTTGTGAGCTGCTTGTTTGCTCCGATGTATGTGATGGCGACTGTACCTAACTATGTCAGAAATCAGAAATTCAAATCAAATTGCCTATGCGATTTATGATTTCCGTGACAGGAACATAATTTGTAAGTATCTTGCAGTGCAGTTAGATACCAATACAGGAAAAACGCCAGGGGACCGATTTTTGACTTTCGAGCGCTCGACTTTTTCACTCGAAAGCTGACAAAAATGATGAAATGCTGTTTTGAAATAGCGATAAGTAATTGAAAAACGAGTGGTTTTGACCTCTCGTATTCAATTATATTGGTAGAAAGTAAATGCCAGCAATTTTGACACTACTATCGTATTTCCTTTTATTTAATTTTCGAGCGCTCGAAAGTCAAAAATCGGCCCCCTGGCCTTTGTTTCCATCAGCGGGATTGCAATGTAAATGCAATGTTGGCAAAGTCCACGAATTTATTTTGAAAATTAAGGGCTTTGTAGAAACATTTTACACAAAAATGATCATTAAAATGGCGATTCAAGGTACCATCAAAATAAGTCGAACAACGGCCTTATTTACCCTGTTCCTAAAGTGTGTCGTAAGTTTTTCATGTTGTAAGCGGGCTAAGTTAGCTGGAAGTCGGCCAAAGACGTCACATGATCTAGGCACGTCTGGAATAACTAGGTATAATGGTATTGGTACGACGAGTACATATGTCTCTATGTTCGAATGCGTTTTTATGAATTAGAATCAATATAGTGGATGGTATGGGTCTTCATTTGATGAGGTCGCCTTACTTAAACAAATGCAGGCCGTTTTTGAATTAATTGCATTAAGTTTAGTTATGGCCAAGTTCAGTAACATTCGTTAGATCGAATTCGATCAAACAGAAACAGAGATATATCTGTTCTACTTTTGTTCTATCGAAAATAGTAATAATACTTAATGATTCTTATATTACCAATAAACAAAACTGACAAAAATACTCGGGAAACATCACGATTCAATGTCTTTTTGCTTTTTATAAACATTCTTACCTGCAATTAATTTTTAACAACGTAATGACGTTTTAACAATAATAAAATATTATGGATATCTAATGTTTAATTGTATACCTCCATTATGCCCGGGCTCTACCAACTGGAATGAGGAATAACTAGTATCTTCTAATCTAGAAATTAACTCTATTATTGTTTGCTTAAATTGACACTATAGGTACGATCCATTGTACTTAAATAAATGGGAATATGGGCATAATACTTATGTATTTATACTATGTATTTGATTTAAACTTTCACGATTCTCACACAATATTTTTATTAAGGACTTGATCGTGTATAATTAATTAACTTATTTTTTACCTCCCTCCTCTTTTTCTTACTTTTTTTTCCGACGTTTCGGGGGACCTCGGAGAGGCAATATTAATTATACTTACACAAAGCAGGAAGTAATAATACCGGTATCTATATATTTTATAGGTTAACATCAAGATATTCCCTTTTAGTTTTCCCCTAGTTTTCCTGCAATAAACAATGTTCCCCTACGCGTGCGTCCGTAGCTACGCGTAGCATATGAAATCGGAGCATCTTGGAAATAACTTAATTTGATAAGTGCGTTGACATTTCCAAGTCAATAACGAAACGATCCAAGTTTACTAGTGGCGTACGAGATAAGCATTTTATATCTCCTATTAGTACTATATTAGGTACACTTCTGGATCGATTCTTGAAATGCTAAGATTTTGGTCCTATTGCCTTAGTAGGTAATAAGAATGTAAGACGATTAAGTAAGACAACGCTGAAATGAAACGCAAAAACGGAGCTTTTTAGTTCCTGTTTCGTGCGTTTTAACAAGGCGAAGGAGGATACTTGAATCTAAAGAGGTTTACCTGCTTTTGAAACCTCAAGGAATTTAAAAGTAAAAATCGATGTTCAAATGTTAGGAAAATATATTGTCTTGCTTTAATTTCTTACCTTACTTCTTATGCCAAGCTCGTTCCCGAAAAAAATATTACGTAACACACCCGCGTAATAATACACCTTTATTAATATAGTCAAATTGTCACTGCACTTATAGTTTTCGAGTTGGTATAGTCTTTGAGCCGTCCACTGATATGGTAGTAGGGAAAACAGGAAATAAATGAAAATAAAATGGAGACTCGTTCGTGTATTGGGGTTAGTATCAGCGGGCACAACGCATGCGCAATCGTCCCCTTGTTTTGAGCAACCCCTAGGTCGTATTCACAGCACAACTCGTATCTAAACCAGTATAAGTAACCTCCAATTTCATATAGTTGCTACGAATGTAGGGGCCACTTTATAATAGATGTGTAGGAGAGTCGAGGTGGCTGTGAATTGAGCTTATTTGTAGGGGAATCTATTATCAAATCCATAATTGTTATCTAACTTTTGTTTTGACGTTGCATCCCAAAGAATACACATATGAATGCTATATTTTGAATTTACTTTAGCTGAAATTTCACATGGAAACAGGAGCGATATGTTTTTTGATATGGCAATGTAGGAATGTCATTTATGTAAATAGAGCATCTACGTCGTAGTAGGCTTCTACGCATCGTTCACGAGGGTCAAAGTAGAATGCGTCAAGCGAACCTTTGGTCCTCCTTGGCAGCAACATGGTTGGACAATCGTTGGGGGTTTAGTGGGTAGTCTGGGCCTTCTGTCCGGGAGTCTCACACACCCGTCCGGTCCTCCCTGACCGGGCGGACGGCGCGTCAAGCATTCCCCCAAAGTTAAAAAAAAGGCTTCTACGCATCGTGGGCCGCCAGCTGAGAGGGGCGAAGCCAGCTGATGGAACGAAATAGAAATATGCATATATACGGTAAAAATACTAATACTCGCACATAATACTTACGCAGTACATACGTTCGCGTGCAGACTGCTCCTAAATAAAGTAAGTATCTATCTCATTGGTAAAATGAGTAGGTGATTTTGTGCACTACGTCATCTCAATATTTCTGTCAATGTCACGTCTTTCTCGGCTGGTAATGAGTGAGAGACGATGAGTGATGCCTCTGAGAGGGCCTCTATAAAATTGTCAGGAACAACATACAGGATGTGGCCTGTAATAGGAGCAAATATTCAAAGGGACGCTTCCTTAGAGCATTTGTAGTAACCCCTTGTCATTCATTTTTTTTTTTGGATTAGGAGATATTTTGATCTAAAGTTATGACCTCCAAGTAATTCCAATAAAACCTTGGCACCACGACATCATAGCACAGCAGTCAATGCGGATTTTGAGGTAACATCATGTAACGAGTAATAGTTTTTGCATTTTTGTTTTCAAAAGATATTTTTGTGATTTTTTGATTTTAATTTCAATTTTTTGATGTCTTTAAAATAAAAAGTTACTGATAGCCCTCCAGAAGAGTAAAAAAATACAACTAAACTTATTTTAAGAAAAAAAAAATCAAAAAAAGTTTTTTTTTTTCAAGTTTAACCATGTGGAAATAATTGTTCACACGCTTAATAATCTACCGTTTAATTTTTTGCTCCTATTACAGGCCACACCATAGGAGCGAGGGAACCTCTCGCTTCCACGTATGGCGGATTAGTCTAGTCTAGGTCGAGTCCTAAGTCTAGTGTAGCTTTTGTTTTTAATAGTCCATTACACAAGTGCACAGAGAGTAGGTACAGTCAACCAGAAATGTGGTCTACCACATCGAGGTGTGGTCGAGGTTCATTTGAACGTCGTGAAACAACAAGGTCGATTTCCATTTGCAATAATATTATGACGGTAACCTTAGCTACAATCAGATCTCACAGAAACATTTGTCAAAACTGTTAAACCACATTCTTGGCCGACTGTGCCTAGACCAAATAGAAACGACACGAACAAAACTAGTTAATAATAACACACCTGCAGTCTGTGGGCCAGCTACACCCAGCGGTCGTATAACGCCCTGCGCATACAATATAACAACGTCTTCAGGCCCCGTAGCATAGCCTTATCACGCGATAAGTGACAAGATAACAGCGTCGTCTCGTTTTATCGAACGGTGTCAGCCAGGGACGGTTGCTCTATCATGTCACTTATCGCGTGATAAGGCCATCCATGCTACGGGGCCAGGGTGCTGTTGGGACTGCCACGATATTGTAGTGCGTCCGGAATGTTTGTGGCAGAGCGTACGTAATTTTTACGCAATAATGCGCAGCAGGACGGCATCACTAATGCGGCGGGTGTGTGGCAGCGGTAACAGTATCCTGAGGACGTTGGCTGCGAGGTTGGATGCTCCATTACCTAGGCACTGGAACACTCTACATTGTACAGGAACCTATGCCAGGGGATGGAGCACCAAACTCTAAATTAATTTGTAAAAATAACCTTAGTTGATAAGTCGCGATTGTATACTAATAATAACTTATGGATATTAATGAGTGACCGCCTGTTTGAGTGGTTACTATAAATGAGCGCTTCCGTGCTTTGGAAGGCACGCTAAGCAGTTGATCCCGGGTGCTGTCTATGACAGTAGTCGTTAAGCCGAGTTAGAGGCCTTCGGGCGGCTTAAGAACCTCTAACAGTCGAGTTGCCCACTCACTTGACAAAGGGGGGACAACTGTCACTTGCGTCCGCAGGAGCTACCTACCACAACCCTGCACGTGTCCCCTGGGTAGTACTAAAAAGTGACAAACTCAAAGGCCAAATGATGTATGCCATAAGATTAAATAAATGGATATTAATGTCCGAAATAAATAATTGAATTGAATTGAATAAATGTGACTGCCATCTTGCTACAAAACCAGCTCACGTATCGTGTAATCAGCACACTCGATTCCTACAATTGGCACAGAGCCAAGCATTTGCATGCTGATAGGCAAGTATCCTTATGCTTAGACAAATAGCATTCTTATAAAGCCTATTCCCATTTACCCTACAATCAGATGGGGACAATTTTTACCTATGGCCCATTCATTATAAGGCTGCGATTACGCACAAGTGTAACTAATGACTCTGTAACATGTAAAACTCGTGAGACTGAAATGCATTTTTTTTCCCTTCCTCTCCCTGCAATCTGATGCTGGAAGGCCTGGAATTCCAACGACCCACATGTATGTCGGCATGTGTGGTCCCATTGGTCCAGCAGTCAGACCTCGAAAATGAACCCTGGAGTATTTTGTATATATGGTTCAAATTAAAAAATAAATCATGACCCACATGTGGGTCATTGGGATTCCAGGGTAATAAAAATGACCCACATGTGGGACCTACCGTATGACCCACATGTGGGTCGCTGGGAGAGGAAGGGTTTTTAGAAAAAGCGAGTCAATAAAAAAATTATATATAATTAACGCACCTACTCACAAAATTTGACGAGAATCGGTTGAGAAATGCGACCTGTAAGCTCTAGTATAAATTTTATCGATACATATACGTTTTCGAACGCGTTTGCGTTTAGTTTCAATTTGTAAGGAAAAGTGAACAGCGAGCGCCTCTGGTGGTAACTATTAGGAACTACGCGTTGCCATACCAATTGAAACTAAACGCAAACGCATTCGAAAACGTTAAAACTTATACTAGAGCTACTGTAGAGGAGAACAGCGGGAAAGCGGGACGTCCGGACATCTGGACATACGAACGATTTTCGGCCCAAGCTGAAGCATAAAACTTCGTTCGCTTCGCTTGCTCGTTCGATAATGCGCAGCTAGTGTTGTGACTAGAGCCTTAACCCATCCATAGCCATTACTCACATATTAGCTACGCCTCTACGTGCGATTTCCGTTACAGAGCGGAAAAACGCTGCTACGTGCTACGGCGTAGCACGTAGCGTTGCGTGGCCTCGAATAGGTTAACATTTTCACTGCTAAAAATTTCATAGCGCTACGCTACGCCGTAGCCAATAACATGGGAAACACCGTCATGAGGAAAGCTCCTACGCCGCTACGAATTTCTGGTACAGTCGCCATCACATACATCGGAGCAAACAAGCAACTCACAAACATCTGAACACAACTCTATTTTCAAGGCATTAGCAACACCCTGTAGTGTTCAGATGTATGTGATGGCGACTGTACCTACAGTAGGGTGGGTCAAAAAACTTTTTTTCACATTTCTGGATTCTAATAGACGAAATATGGTGCTAATTAGTGTTGATATAACGTGTGTAAAATATTATTGCAATTTATTTACTGGAACTGCCTCCGGATTAGGCTTAAAAATTCGAAAATGTTGGTCATTTTGCAATTTTTTTAACAATTGTTAACATACTTAGGGTACACTACTTACACTTTTAAATCTGCTTATATGTAAACTAGGACCATATTATACCGCACAAACAACATCGGAAACGTAAACAAAGTACTCGAGGGTAAGTTTGATTTTTAAAGTACCGCCCGAAAATGTATTAGTTTAGTCGTTTAGTTGCGCTGTGCTGAACTAGAAGAAAAGTGTGTTATTGTGATTTTTTAAGGATAAATCGTACTCAAAAAGCTTGGAAATGTCCTGTATTTGTAATACTATTGATTTCAAAGATAATGTGAGTCCAACTTATGAAAAAATAATGCAATTTTAATACGAGTGGATAAGATTTGACCTTAAAATGACCAAGAATACCAAAAAGGAACCTAATTTTCAAGAAATTGCTGATATTGTCGTCGAAAAAATTTAAAATATTTGGAATTAAGCGTCGCTGTGCAAAAGAGTGCAAACAATGCTTAAAGCTTACTTATTTATGTTTAAAAACCTGTTAAAATCTCATCCTAATATACCTAAAAAGCGTCTGGAAGAATTCCTCGCTTCCAGTAGTTTTATTTGACATTTCTTCCTGCAAGTGCCTAGATTTTACAAAATGTAATCGTCCCAAGGAAAAGAAAGTCCCAGTCAATGAACAAAGCTTTCTCTGCGTCCAAAGATTTTCAGGAAAAATGATTATTGGTAACACAGACATACAACAAGATTGTTTTCACATTAAAAGCCACCCAAGTTGCAAAGATGGAGGAAGACATTTATGGAAATTAATATCTTGGTCTCATTACTTATCGACAGAACTCAATACTATTATTGATTCGGTAATAAAACGCAACAGCTTCTTTGCCCATCCTGAAAATCTATTGCTCGCGATGTTAACAGACCCTGAAAAACAAAACAAAAATATTTTAAAATTTCCCAATTTTTAAAGTCAATCCGGAGGCAGTATATAATATCTAATTAATATGAAACTTTTTATTTACGTATATGTTATCATGTAACACGTTAATATTGCTATTAGAAGTTAAAAAAAGAACATTTTTTTTTTCTCATACTACTATGACCCATCCTAACCTACAGTCAGCAGCAGATGTGGCTAAGCGGGCCGGGTATACAAACTGATCTCCACACGCTCTTAATTTCTTAAGAATAAAGTCGTGTGCAGTTCATGTTGAAGACCCGGCCCGCTTAGCTACTTCTGCAGCTGACTGTACTGAAAGTATTAATGACTCGAGCCGTCGGGGCTACTAAACGCAAGTCTTCTCAGTACTATGTATGTATAGTCAACCAATTTGATTCCTAGGCCACCGTAGAACCCTGTAATTTTAACTGCTACATAGCGACGCGATAATTCCAGTAGCCCGTATTGACATAGCATTTACAACGGAAAGGTTCTATGATGGCCTAGGAATCAAATTGGTCGACTGTACTATCGGCCAAAGCCCAGAGTCGACCACCTTGCAAGCGATTATGTTTTGAATCTGGTCGACTCTGGCTTTCAATTCAATTCAATTCTTTATTTGTTTCGGACTAGGTAATGTCCATAAGTTGTTAGTATACAATCACGAATTATGACTAAGGTTAGTATTACAAATTAATTTAATCCTATAATCCTAATGGAGTTAGATGCTCCATCCCCTAGTATATTTTTATTTATTTATTTATTTATTTATTTTATTCAGTTCAAAAGACAACATTTGGTCCACAAATTATTAGTATTTACTTAATCTAATGTTAGTAGCTTAATAATGAATACACAAAAGAGATTTGGTCCTCTGACCCATTTGCCACAAAAGAGGACAATCTATCTTGTTAGCTATCATGCTTAGGATGCTGTTGCTACTCCCGCGCACCCTGTCTAAGCCGTCTGTGCGCGACTCGGCGAACATGGACGATGCGCTGCAGAAACGCGGAAGTTTCAACAACACCCTAAAAGCATTATTGTATTGAATGCGCACGGCATTGTAAGCCCGTTGAGTATATCTAACCCACAGACTCGACGTGTACAGCGATGTACAGAAAGCCTTGAAAAGTGTGATTTTCACTTCATCTGTACACCGTTCAAATCTGCGGGCTAGCATGTTCGCTCGGACTGACAATGCCCTGCGCTCTCTCTCCATATCTACATCGTCTTTCTGGTCCTCGGTCAGCAAATGTCCTAAGTATCTAAACTGATTTACCCTTATGAGGGGAACACCGTTAAGAACTATAGGTGGAACAAAGAACGGACATTTACTTCCCGCCTTGAAGACCATGTAGTTGGTTTTACCTACATTGTACGTCAAGCCATGAGCTGCTGCATACGCCTCACATACAGCAATTAATTGACGCAATGCACTGACTGAGGGGGCCAACAGCACCATGTCATCGGCATAACTGAGGTTATTGACAAGGACACCGTCAACAGAGCAGCCAACATGCGTGCTGCTGAGCTCCTCAATCAGAGCATTAATGTACAAACTGAAGAGCAAGGGTGAGCTTATCCCCCCTTGCCTCACCCCGCACTCCAGCCTACATGGCGCCGACAACTCGCCTGCCCACTTCACACGATTTTCCTGATTTCCGTACCAGTACTTAAACAGTGATACCAACTCCAGCGATAAGCCTACACCTTCCAGTTTACGCCAGAGGATCTCATATGAAACTGTGTCGAAAGCTTTTGAGAGATCCATAAAACAAGCATAGACTGGCGTATCCCGGTCAGTGTAATACCTGACAGTGTGCTTCAAACTAAGAATGGCAGCTTCCGTAGACAGACCAGGCACAAAACCAAACTGTGCATCGTGGAGCTTAATATGCCTTTTTAAATACGAGTTGAGCACACTGTCAAGTACCTTTGCTACTATCGTGGCCAAGGAGATGGGCCTATAGTTAGACTTATCCGACGCATCTGCCGTCTTACACTTCACAATAGGCACCACCAAGGTTTTGATCATGTCCTGGGGCAGGTACGAGTGACTTAAGCAGACGTTATACAGCATGGCAAGTACCCGTGGTAGGTGAACGCCGGCATAGCGCAGGTGCTCGATAGAGAGACCATCGTGGCCAGGTGATTTGCCCTTCGACATCTTACATATAGCGAACTTGACGTCCCTGGCGAGAATCAAGGTTGTTGTCTTACTGACCTTCTCTGTATCGAGCAGCCCGCAGGACGGTCCCAATGGAGACTTAACTTTAAAATGTTCCTGAAAAATATTAGCTATATCTTTCGGGTTAGAAACCCCATCGACACTCACAGGAGTACCAGGCTTAGCGTTCAACTTATTGGTACACTTCCAAAAGTTTTTAAAGTCAGACTTGGCGTGGTGTGAGGCTAATAAGTCCATTTTTATTTGTTCTTGGTGGTTTTGACACCACTTTAGTCTGCCCTTAAAAACCTTTCGCGTCTCAATCATGCTATTATACACAGGACCGCTGCTTGGTTTACCGTGGGATACCCACGTATCAAAGTATAACCTGGCACTCGAGCGAGCCTCGCCCACATGTCTGTTCCAGCCTATTACCGTCTTCTTACGGCCCCTCGTACGCTTCTCGTCTCCATGAGAACAGCCGGCAGCCTGACACAATATATTTATTACATTAAAATATAATCTGTCTATGATAGCCTTATGAGTGTTATCATTACAATGGTTACCACAACATTGCACTAACTCCGCAGGAAAATCGATACTCTTTAAACCGTCGTCACATAATTTCTGATACGTACTAATCTGATCACCATTACGGTCACCCCAATGAATTTTATTAGGGGCAAAAGATGACAAAACCGTTTTTCTCTGTGTCATATTCAAATTACATTTAACAACAAGCGGGAGGTGATCAGACCAGTATACATCATATTTGACGTATGTGTCAACAACACATTGCTGCGCAGCACTCGTCACAACACAATGGTCCAACCACCGCCTGCAGCCATGAGCCTCACTTAAAAATGTGAACGTATCTGAAGATAAACCCAGTATATCTACATCGATGCACAACCAATCCTGATCCACTGAAAACTGACACAGCTCACTGTAAAATCTAGTATTAGGGTGCGCATTAAAGTCCCCGAGCATAAAAGCAGATCCAACATTATTCTCCTCAATGATGGCACTCACTAAACCTAGACAATCAGTCAGCTCCGTCAAGTTCTCAGCGCAGTCTGTAGGCATGTATATGCTAAACACGAGTAGTGACTGGTCACTTATATTAATACGCACCGCCGCCACTCGCGGATTACCGCACGCAATCACAGAAACGCACTGAAAGACTGATTTACGCCAGAGGATGGCAACTCCGCCGTACGGCCTACCTCTTAACAGGCCCGCACTGGTGTCCATCGCTGAAACTCCGGTGCTGCCGAAGTCCTCATGTATACTAGCCAGGAACGTCAAATCTGTATCCGCCAGCCACGTCTCTTGAAGAGCAATTATGTCCGCAAACTTGCATAGTTCTCTTATGCCCTCCACAGACCTCTTAATATTTTTGCAATTATATGTCACAAAATTTGTACTATACATTTACACCGTACTGTTTGTCTTCTGCTCGCCTTCAGGCTCATTTCTTCTGTAAGGCCTAAAACGTCGACAGGTTACACCTTCTGGCCAGAATTCTTCCTTTAGATACAAGCCCATTTTATGTCTGGACACCACTATTTTATAGCAGTTGTACCCTTTGTCCTCTTTCATGTTTATTTTGCGAAGCAGCACTTCTTCTTGTGTCTTGGATAAAATAAAGTCCAATATATCACGCTCAGAAACATGCTTGTGGACATATGATACAAACAGGGAGGCTTTTAACTCAGCCGATTTAAATTTGTCGCCCGGCTTAATTACCGCCGTACCTCTGGTGACTTTTGTTTTTGTATTTGAATTTCTATGTTTCTTCTTGTGATCAACTTTCTCCCATTTCACTTTAACTTTCTTTTGTTCTTGTACATTTCCCATGCTACCATTATTTACTTCACGAACACAACCCGCCGACGTTACGGTGTGAGAAGCGGCCGCGGTCAGCTGTTGTTGCTGTGTCTCAAACCGGTCAGACGGGAGCTCGCGATGAGAGATAACGACTTCGTCGAGTCCTGCGCCGCCGCCTGCGCGTGCGTAGTCCGTTTGCAGCCGCGAACTAGATTCGACGCCTATGTTACTGTTGCTTCGCTCTTCATGTCGCAGTATATTATATAGTAGTATAGGGTCCTGCACATGCACAATGTAGGGTGTTCCAGTGCCTAGGTAATGGAGCATCCATCAGCCTCGCAGCTTTCGCCGATGGTACATAACGCTAGTCTTAAGTATTCAAGCCTCAGAGCATAGAATACTAGAGAGAGGACAAGCCGCCGGCGGCCGTGTCGCAACTGTATGCTCAATGGGCATACACTGCCATACTGTGCACGCGTGCTGATCGCAGAGAATATTACGTTTTTTCCCAAAATGCCTGATATGATGCGCGTTTATTGTCAAATAAGCGTGTGTATAAATAGGTATACAAGTGTGTGTATCTTAGATGTGTGCGTGCTTTGTCTTGTCAATTACTTGGGCGTTGTGTGGGTTAATGTACTTGCGACATGCTCACTCTATACAAATCGGCCGCCATGTCCGATCTCCTTATATTCATACATCTGTGATTCAAGCCCTCTTGGCCAAGCGCTAAAGCACAAAACTGCGCGCGGAAGTTAGTATAGAAAGTATGGTCGAGTTTAAGAAGAAGTTATTTAACATTAGGGTAGAAAAAGCGTACTACAAAATAAGTGACTTTTTGTCAGACTGTAATTAATGGAGACTCTCTATTAATTACTCACAATATTGTACATGCCAAATGGTCCAGCATAATGATACAAAAATTTAATTGTAAGACCCTCATGTACCATCATGCGAACAAATAAATTGTAGTAAAGTCATGTTGAAACCGAATCTGGCCACCACGTGTCAGGCATAGCCTAGTGTGGGGCCGCAGGATAAGCTGTACTGTAAAAAGGTTTTCTTTTAATAAACAATTTTTATTTTTATTTTTAAACGATTTGTATTTGTATTTGCACCCCGCGGGATCTGTCAGGCGACTATGGACGGCGGCAAAACGCAATAATCGCCTGACAGCTCTCTTGTCGCGCGACATTGGCGATTTCAATATAGCTTGGACGAGTTGATGTATGAAGATCGCCGTCGTGTTGGTAATCGCTCCAGCAGTGGCCCGGCCTTACGCCTGTATAAACGCCGCCGCATTGTTTGGTCGATAGCGTAGGAATTAGGGTGTGCCTTCGTGGAATGAACAATTTAGGTATACCTGGGTTACCTAGTTGCTACTAGTAGCAACTGCTAGCCTAGTACTAGAAGCGTACGCCCTAACTGATAGTACAGACCTACCAGTGGTGGCACGTGAAAATGTTCGATGGTCAACCCGGAACACCGGAACCGGCGTGCCGGAAGGCTCGGCGTGGGTAGGACACGTGTAGGTAGTAAAAAAAATATATGATGTACATTACCATGCAAACTTCCACCGAAAATTGGTTTGAACGAGATCTAGTAAGTAGTTTCTTTTTAATACGCCATAAATCGTAAACTGCAATTTATTTAACGGAACCCTTCATGTGCGAGTCCGACTCGCACTTGGCCGCTTTTTTTAGCTCAGTAAAGTGATCCAAACTTTTATTAAAAAAAACTAGCTTCCGCCCGCGATGAACTCGTTTATATCGTAAGTCCAGACAAACTGTTACCCCTTTGGATGATTTCCGGGTTTTTCACAGTACAAGGTGGACTGATGACCAGGGGGGTAATAATCAAGTAACGTTCCGAACGCGCGTTAGTACAATTTAACTGTCAATTTTCCATATAAAAAGTGACATTTAGATCTACCCGATTTTCGTACAATGCGTTACTTGATCGACCAGCAGAGGGGTAATCACGTAACGTTCCGAACGCGCGTTAGTACAACCAACTGTCATTATCCATATAAAAAATTGACATCTAGATCTATCTAACGTGCGTACAATGCGTTACGTGATCGACCACCTGGTAAAGGTCGCGGGATGCGGGTGACGCAGGGCCGGTCATTTTGACACTCTTTGGGGGAGGCATATGTCCAGCAGTGGACGTCTTTCGGCTGATATGATGATGATGATTAAGAACTCAGAACAAAAAAAGTTATCAAAATATAACTATAGGCTTGCCTATATTTAAAAATTTTAGGCAAGCCGGTGGGAATTGGTTTGTATGGGCACTCCGCCACTGCAGAGACCTACCTACCTAAGACATTTTTTCAAACTTGACTTATATGTACGTCTACAATATTAATTTGTGGGCAGTTACATGAAGCTGCAATTTGCAAACTTTAAATTGGCAACACACTGGTCATTTGACCAGTAGTCGTTATTAGTCAAGAGCCTCAGATTTTTCAGAAGACTGACTTCTAAAATTGTAACTTCGTGAAACGGGCATTGACGTTGTTTTTCAGAGCTTTTTAACTTTGAATTTTTTTCCAGCTCATACCTAATAGGCTACAAATCGTCTTCTTTCCGACGAAATTCATCATTATCCAGTACTACAGGATTATTTATTTGACATAGGTACTTGTAGGTAAATAGGGAGACGAATTAAAACAATAAAAGAAACTATAGGAATAAAATTTGTATTTCATAGTTCTGAAATGTTTAATACACAATAGTATTTTTAATAAAATAGAACTATCAGCTATTTCATTGCAATAACACTCAAAAATACATTGTCATAACAACGTTGGATAAATTTCTAGTACGAATAACATTAATTTGCCGATGTCTGCGTCTAAGCTAAGTATTGTAATATCTATGTTAATTTAATAATATGTAATGCGGTCATGTCCTGCGGACCCTGAAACAATAAAATGCATTAGGTATTTTAACATTTACAAACATATAATTTTCCAGAGGGGTAGGCAGGCAGTGAACACAGAACCACTTGCTATATGCCTATTGCCTATGTAAAGTCAGCTGCAGAAAATGTGACCCCCTTACATACTACTTCTATGCATTGGGGTCACATTTCTCTCTGTACACTCAAGACACATTGCACGTAGAACCGATGGCCGTTGGGGCGGAAAGGTCCTCGGGTGGCGACCACGTACCGGCGTGGCGCGGCGTGGGCAGGCCCCTCACAAGGTGGACTGATGACCTGGTATAGGTCGCGGGAGTCCGCTGGATGCGGGTGGCACAGGACCGGTCATTTTGGCACGCTTTGGGGGAGGCCTATGTCCGACAGTGGACGTCTTTCGGCTGATATGATGATGATGATGATGACTCAAGACAAGACAATTTAAACTTCAAATCATTTATTTGTGAACAATAGGTATGCACATAATGTAATTAAACGCGTACAACTTGCATAGAAATTTGTTTTAATGCTGTTGAGTATAAATCTTTAGATTTATTCACTTTTACACATTACTCACAATCGGTTAAAGTGCCCATGACCTAATATTTCATAAGAATTTCTCTGATGATTGGTTCACAAACATTTGTTGAGGTCTTTCCGTTTCAAATTGAAATTTTTCCTTCATATTTATATTTATTAGAAAGTAAGTTAGACTGAAATTGCACGATACTCGTAAGTCTTGCCTATGCGCATATTATTTACTCAATAAATTTTAGTTATCATTATATTATAGATCGTTTCGTTCATCATGTTGTAAAGACAAGAAAAGAACTGCTTTACTGTCAAGTGGGATCAAAATCAGACATATGCTTAAAGATCAACGATCGGTCTGGGATACTTAGTGAGATGTAACAGTGATACAGTGTCATGACATGACTGTTTAATTAACCAGCCAATGTGACAGCCGAGGTTAATAACTTCTCAAACTGTTCCAAGCTCACGATCAATAATTAATTGTGCAAGTTATGGGTAAAGCTAGCACGTGATTTTGACCCCACTTGAAAGAAGAAACAGCTCTTTTCTAGTCTTTATAACATGATCGTCATCAACGATCTTCATTTAGCCATAAACGCAACCATCAAATCCCCTAGTTACTATACCTCTCAACTAGCACCTAGTATTAGGTCCCCTGCTTGGCGCGCCGCTCCCACTCCGCCCGCATCCGCAGAATCCCTTTGAACTGCGGCGACGCGTCCGCCTCCCCCTCAGCACCTTCCTTCTCCCTCCTTATCCACTAGTTACTATACCTCTCAACTAGCACCATGTATTAGGTCCCCTGCTTGGCGCGCCGCTCCCACTCCGCCCGCATCCGCAGAATCCCTTTGAACTGCGGCGACGCGTCCGCCTCCCCCTCAGCACCTTCCTTCTCCCTCCTTATCCACTAGTTACTATACCTCTCAACTAGCACCATGTATTAGGTCCCCTGCTTGGCGCGCCGCTCCCACTCCGCCCGCATCCGCAGAATCCCTTTGAACTGCGGCGACGCGTCCGCCTCCCCCTCAGCACCTTCCTTCTCCCTCCTTATCCACTAGTTACTATACCTCTCAACTAGCACCATGTATTAGGTCCCCTGCTTGGCGCGCCGCTCCCACTCCGCCCGCATCCGCAGAATCCCTTTGAACTGCGGCGACGCGTCCGCCTCCCCCTCAGCACCTTCCTTCTCCCTCCTTATCCACTAGTTACTATACCTCTCAACTAGCACCATGTATTAGGTCCCCTGCTTGGCGCGCCGCTCCCACTCCGCCCGCATCCGCAGAATCCCTTTGAACTGCGGCGACGCGTCCGCCTCCCCCTCAGCACCTTCCTTCTCCCTCCTTATCCACTAGTTACTATACCTCTCAACTAGCACCATGTATTATATATTATTAGGTCCCCTGCTTGGCGCGCCGCTCCCACTCCGCCCGCATCCGCAGAATCCCTTTGAACTGCGGCGACGCGTCCGCCTCCCCCTCAGCACCTTCCTTCTCCCTCCTTATCCACTAGTTACTATACCTCTCAACTAGCACCATGTATTAGGTCCCCTGCTTGGCGCGCCGCTCCCACTCCGCCCGCATCCGCAGAATCCCTTTGAACTGCGGCGACGCGTCCGCCTCCCCCTCAGCACCTTCCTTCTCCCTCCTTATCCACTAGTTACTATACCTCTCAACTAGCACCATGTATTAGGTCCCCTGCTTGGCGCGCCGCTCCCACTCCGCCCGCATCCGCAGAATCCCTTTGAACTGCGGCGACGCGTCCGCCTCCCCCTCAGCACCTTCCTTCTCCCTCCTTATCCACTAGTTACTATACCTCTCAACTAGCACCATGTATTAGGTCCCCTGCTTGACGCGCCGCTCCCACTCCGCCCGCATCCGCAGAATCCCTTTGAACTGCGGCGACGCGTCCGCCTCCCCCTCAGCACCTTCCTTCTCCCTCCTTATCCACTAGTTACTATACCTCTCAACTAGCACCATGTATTAGGTCCCCTGCTTGGCGCGCCGCTCCCACTCCGCCCGCATCCGCAGAATCCCTTTGAACTGCGGCGACGCGTCCGCCTCCCCCTCAGCACCTTCCTTCTCCCTCCTTATCCACTAGTTACTATACCTCTCAACTAGCACCATGTATTAGGTCCCCTGCTTGGCGCGCCGCTCCCACTCCGCCCGCATCCGCAGAATCCCTTTGAACTGCGGCGACGCGTCCGCCTCCCCCTCAGCACCTTCCTTCTCCCTCCTTATCCACTAGTTACTATACCTCTCAACTAGCACCATGTATTAGGTCCCCTGCTTGGCGCGCCGCTCCCACTCCGCCCGCATCCGCAGAATCCCTTTGAACTGCGGCGACGCGTCCGCCTCCCCCTCAGCACCTTCCTTCTCCCTCCTTATCCACTAGTTACTATACCTCTCAACTAGCACCATGTATTATATATTATTAGGTCCCCTGCTTGGCGCGCCGCTCCCACTCCGCCCGCATCCGCAGAATCCCTTTGAACTGCGGCGACGCGTCCGCCTCCCCCTCAGCACCTTCCTTCTCCCTCCTTATCCACTAGTTACTATACCTCTCAACTAGCACCATGTATTAGGTCCCCTGCTTGGCGCGCCGCTCCCACTCCGCCCGCATCCGCAGAATCCCTTTGAACTGCGGCGACGCGTCCGCCTCCCCCTCAGCACCTTCCTTCTCCCTCCTTATCCACTAGTTACTATACCTCTCAACTAGCACCATGTATTAGGTCCCCTGCTTGGCGCGCCGCTCCCACTCCGCCCGCATCCGCAGAATCCCTTTGAACTGCGGCGACGCGTCCGCCTCCCCCTCAGCACCTTCCTTCTCCCTCCTTATCCACTAGTTACTATACCTCTCAACTAGCACCATGTATTAGGTCCCCTGCTTGGCGCGCCGCTCCCACTCCGCCCGCATCCGCAGAATCCCTTTGAACTGCGGCGACGCGTCCGCCTCCCCCTCAGCACCTTCCTTCTCCCTCCTTATCCACTAGTTACTATACCTCTCAACTAGCACCATGTATTAGGTCCCCTGCTTGGCGCGCCGCTCCCACTCCGCCCGCATCCGCAGAATCCCTTTGAACTGCGGCGACGCGTCCGCCTCCCCCTCAGCACCTTCCTTCTCCCTCCTTATCCACTAGTTACTATAACCTCTCAACTAGCACCATGTATTAGGTCCCCTGCTTGGCGCGCCGCTCCCACTCCGCCCGCATCCGCAGAATCCCTTTGAACTGCGGCGACGCGTCCGCCTCCCCCTCAGCACCTTCCTTTTCCCTCCTTATCCACTAGTTACTATACCTCTCAACTAGCACCATGTATTAGGTCCCCTGCTTGGCGCGCCGCTCCCACTCCGCCCGCATCCGCAGAATCCCTTTGAACTGCGGCGACGCGTCCGCCTCCCCCTCAGCACCTTCCTTCTCCCTCCTTATCCACTAGTTACTATACCTCTCAACTAGCACCATGTATTATATATTATTAGGTCCCCTGCTTGGCGCGCCGCTCCCACTCCGCCCGCATCCGCAGAATCCCTTTGAACTGCGGCGACGCGTCCGCCTCCCCCTCAGCACCTTCTTCTCCCTCCTTATCCACTAGTTACTATACCTCTCAACTAGCACCATGTATTAGGTCCCCTGCTTGGCGCGCCGCTCCCACTCCGCCCGCATCCGCAGAATCCCTTTGAACTGCGGCGACGCGTCCGCCTCCCCCTCAGCACCTTCTTCTCCCTCCTTATCCACTAGTTACTATACCTCTCAACTAGCACCATGTATTAGGTCCCCTGCTTGGCGCGCCGCTCCCACTCCGCCCGCATCCGCAGAATCCCTTTGAACTGCGGCGACGCGTCCGCCTCCCCCTCAGCACCTTCTTCTCCCTCCTTATCCACTAGTTACTATACCTCTCAACTAGCACCATGTATTAGGTCCCCTGCTTGGCGCGCCGCTCCCACTCCGCCCGCATCCGCAGAATCCCTTTGAACTGCGGCGACGCGTCCGCCTCCCCCTCAGCACCTTCCTTCTCCCTCCTTATCCACTAGTTACTATACCTCTCAACTAGCACCATGTATTAGGTCCCCTGCTTGGCGCGCCGCTCCCACTCCGCCCGCATCCGCAGAATCCCTTTGAACTGCGGCGACGCGTCCGCCTCCCCCTCAGCACCTTCCTTCTCCCTCCTTATCCACTAGTTACTATACCTCTCAACTAGCACCATGTATTAGGTCCCCTGCTTGGCGCGCCGCTCCCACTCCGCCCGCATCCGCAGAATCCCTTTGAACTGCGGCGACGCGTCCGCCTCCCCCTCAGCACCTTCCTTCTCCCTCCTTATCCACTAGTTACTATAACCTCTCAACTAGCACCATGTATTAGGTCCCCTGCTTGGCGCGCCGCTCCCACTCCGCCCGCATCCGCAGAATCCCTTTGAACTGCGGCGACGCGTCCGCCTCCCCCTCAGCACCTTCCTTTTCCCTCCTTATCCACTAGTTACTATACCTCTCAACTAGCACCATGTATTAGGTCCCCTGCTTGGCGCGCCGCTCCCACTCCGCCCGCATCCGCAGAATCCCTTTGAACTGCGGCGACGCGTCCGCCTCCCCCTCAGCACCTTCTTCTCCCTCCTTATCCACTAGTTACTATACCTCTCAACTAGCACCATGTATTAGGTCCCCTGCTTGGCGCGCCGCTCCCACTCCGCCCGCATCCGCAGAATCCCTTTGAACTGCGGCGACGCGTCCGCCTCCCCCTCAGCACCTTCCTTCTCCCTCCTTATCCACTAGTTACTATACCTCTCAACTAGCACCATGTATTATATATTATTAGGTCCCCTGCTTGGCGCGCCGCTCCCACTCCGCCCGCATCCGCAGAATCCCTTTGAACTGCGGCGACGCGTCCGCCTCCCCCTCAGCACCTTCTTCTCCCTCCTTATCCACTAGTTACTATACCTCTCAACTAGCACCATGTATTAGGTCCCCTGCTTGGCGCGCCGCTCCCACTCCGCCCGCATCCGCAGAATCCCTTTGAACTGCGGCGACGCGTCCGCCTCCCCCTCAGCACCTTCTTCTCCCTCCTTATCCACTAGTTACTATACCTCTCAACTAGCACCATGTATTAGGTCCCCTGCTTGGCGCGCCGCTCCCACTCCGCCCGCATCCGCAGAATCCCTTTGAACTGCGGCGACGCGTCCGCCTCCCCCTCAGCACCTTCTTCTCCCTCCTTATCCACTAGTTACTATACCTCTCAACTAGCACCATGTATTAGGTCCCCTGCTTGGCGCGCCGCTCCCACTCCGCCCGCATCCGCAGAATCCCTTTGAACTGCGGCGACGCGTCCGCCTCCCCCTCAGCACCTTCCTTCTCCCTCACTTCTTCCTTATCCTTATCTCCCTCCTTTTCTATCACAGCACTCTCTCGCTTCTCTTTCTCAACCGATAAATGCCTCTTGTCGTCCTCTTTCCTTGCCCAAGGCCGTTTGGTTAAAGTGTCAGCTTTATACGCCATCGCCTCGGATTTAGCCATGTTTTTGATGTCCTCTCTGTCGTTTGAAGGATCAGGGAATGTCCTGTTTCTCAATCTCTTTTCGGGCGTCGAGTCTGATACTTCTTTTTTGTATTTGTTCGCTTCGCTTCTGTATACTGGAGCGCTTTCTCTCTTAGGATTTGATACGCTGTTGATGCTAACGCTTCGTTGGTAGTGAGGCACTCCGAATTGACTGACGCGAGCAGCGATATCTACCATTCTGTTTTCTTCATTGGTTTTTGAAGATGTGTCATCGTTCTCTTTGTCACTGTCCCTAGATTTGATGGAAGCGTTAAACTCGTTTTTAAGCAGCTTCGATCTGGTGGCGTTATTGTCGAGCAGATCGTCTTTCAAACTGTTAGTTTCTGCGATTTCTTGGGCCAAAGTCTCAGCTTCGCAGTCTTTTAGTTTCAAAGAGCGTCTGGCGAACACTTTCATTAGTTCGGGTGTGTCGTCGTTCCGGCGCTCGCTACTGCGGAGTTCTTTAGCCAACATCACGGGTTTCTTCCTGTACACAACGGTTTCTTCATTCCTGTCAGGAGGTCTGATGTCGTTGCTGTCAGTGCTCTGAATAGAACTCTTGCTTCCGAAGCTCGAATGCGATTTTCTATCCATTGATATGTTGTCGTAGATTCTCTCCGTGCTTCCGTCAGTGCTAAGGGAATTTGTCCGCGGTTTCTCCGGCCTGTCTTGCATCTCGACGCTGGTTGATTTGCGTTTGAAAAATGCTTTTGGAGTAGAAGGACTCTGCGGAGTAAGGGGCGGTTGAGACGACGACTTCTTACTGACAACGGGAGAACTCTTCAATTCGATTTGAGTATTTTCAATCACGCTTTCAACTTTGCTGACGACTGAATTCCTTACTTGTGTATTCTGAGTTTTGCTTTCATTCACTTCGAATGTTTCAATGTCTTTTTCGATCTGTGGACTATCAATTTTCTCTGGCGTTATGTTAGCCGTCAGCACCACGTTAGTGGTTGGCTTTGCGTCAACTCTGTTCAGTTGGATTTTGAGGAATTCTGGCACTCCAGGCTTTGCAGTTCCTGTTTGCGGAAGCTTTTCGTCACTCTTGTTTATTTTAAGATCATTATTTTTTACTTGAATTGGAGTATTTTCCTTGTTAATCATAGTAACGGATATATAGTTCTCAGCCTCCTGCTTTTCCCTCTGTATCATATTGTTGCTGATTCTTCCCCCTTGGCTCAAAGCGCTTTCTACTGAAACAGTTTTCCTTCTATCTTCTACCTGCTTTTCAGGGCTACTCTTAACACTATCTAAAGAGCTAGATTTGAGTATTGGTGCCATAATTGGCTTTGGCGAACTTATTATATCATCAATTTTAGCCTCTATCTGAGAAATGTCGCTGTCGCGCTTATGACTGTCCATAGTAATCTGGATGCTGCTCGAAAAGAGCTTCTTATCGTCATGGATATCTGTTTTGAGGCTGTCCATATAGCTACTGTCTGTGCTAGGTAAACTGTCATAATTTGCTTCAGCAGTGCCGTGAAGAATATTATAGTTTCTAGCGGACACTCTCTTACTATAGTCGTGTCGCTCAGTCACATTTCTCCTGTAGTTGACCTCCCAACTTTCGAGCAACGGCTCTGATATTCCGACTATAGCCGGCAGACTGGGCATCTGGCTCTCCTGAGAGCTGATCGATGGAGATTCCGAAGCGTAGCGGAAGCTGTGCGACTTGCCAATGCTGCTTCTGGTCTCCACGTACTCGTCTCCGAGCGATCGAAGTCCTGAGTTCACGTAGGCCTCTTCAGTTTTAGAGGCGCGGTGAGCCTTCTCGCGTTTCTCGATCTGCTTATCGCGGAGCTCGCAGACATGGTCGGAAGATCGGTGTATATGCTTCACGTTTTCGGAACTCTGATGCAGAATGTTCTTAGGAGGCGACACTGAGGCCGACATTACCACGCTATGGTTGAAGTAGGGGATGTTCTTGGGCATGCTCCCGCTGTGGAACATGTACTCGCTGTGCACGCTCTTCATGCGGAGGGCCCTGATGGGGGGCTCCGAGTCGGAGACCTCTAGAGTCGGTGACATGCTCTCCTCCTGGCTTATACTAGAGAGCTCGTTGGCAATAAACGCTTTTGACGAGAACGGCTCCACCAGTCTCTGAACGGAGGCAGGTCTCTTAGACTTGTCGTGGTTCAAACTGAAGGATTCCCTCTTGTCTTCGACGGTTTCTCTGGAGGAAGTTCGTTTCGAGCGCTCCATTTTCTCGTTAAAGTCGTCACGGCGGCTTAGGCGATTTTTCATTTCTTGGTTTAGCATTTTGTCGGTTTCTTCAGCGATTTTGAGATCAGTTATATTGTATTCTACGCCCGGCACTTTGGCAGCGCTGTACACGTCCTTGTACACGCCCTCTTGGACATACGCGCCTTTATTGTCCATCCGTTTATGCATTTGATTGGCGAAAACCTTCTGTCCGGCAGATTTGTGGGTTCTCTCAGCGGGCACCGGTTTGTGCCCTTGTCCGTGGTCAACATAAACAAATCCGCTCCTCTCTGTGTCCATAGCTTTATACTGAGCCGTAGACTTCTCCGTTTTAGATTTCTTAGTTTCTTGGCATTCGCCATCGGGCTGATCTTTCTTAGATTTCTTTCCGCTCTTTCTTAAAAGCAGTCGGCTGAAGAACGACTCCTCCTTCTTCGTCGACCGGATGACTTCGTTCTCTATTTTCTTCTCCGATTTAGACTTCTTCTCATGGCAAGATTCTTCGGCATACTTATTGTCTGATCGGTATTTGGTGACGCGTTCTTGTGAGTGGTAGCTGTTGATCTGACTCTCGCTGGTGGTGACGTGTGGTTTGGGGGAGTCGTCTCGAAGGTTTTGGCCTTGGGAGCTGGATTTGCTTCTCTTGATGGAGGAGCGGGGGGTGTTTTGTTCTGCGATGCTGAGCTTGGCCGGGGCCTGCCCGTGCCCCGACAGCTGGCTGAGGGCCAGCCCGGGGGGTAGTGAGGAGGACTTGAGACGTGTATCCGCCGGCGTCTCCAGAACTCGGTGGAGCTCTCGGTTCAAATGCTGATGCTTTGCGTTCACGATCATGTGATGCTTCGTAGTGGTCGATGAAGAGAATGATTCTGGAAGTAAAAACACAAACATTTTAGCGGTTTGATAGGACATAATCTATAGGGAAACAGAATATCATTTCAAGATCCTTTGTATCGAGTCAACGACTAATGACGATGAAAGTTAGTCATATTTTCTGGACCTCACTGTATCATAGGAAATGGCACAGTTATTTTGTTTCGGACCCTCCTTGTATCACTACGCACAAACTAACTTAGTAATTTCGATTTTATTCAAGTTGTTAATAATGCATTAATGGTATATCATACATACCAGTAACAACTTCTGAGGTTTTATGTGTCACTTCAGGAGTAGTGCTTCGTATCATTTCTTCGTTCAGTTCGGGCGTGATTGGCAAGGCTGATGCGGCAATCTGGAAACAGAATTAAATCTACATTGAGGATTGCATCGCGCTAGAATTTGCAATTTGGGAAGATAAATAGGCATTCACGACATGGTATGCATGCGAAGTTAATAAAAATGCAAAGCAGTTTTAAAGAAATTTTGATTTTACTGTTAATGATTTTGCAATGTAGAAAAATCTGTACATGTTCGAAAGTAAACCAGAATTAGGATATTCGATAGTTCAAGAACACAAATCAAATACTTTCAGTGCCTAATCTTTGGCACTGAATGTGCCCTAACCAATTGTACCGCCATCTATGACGCAGCGCCATCTAGTGACGTGGCAATTTTTTTCAGCAACCTATGGACCTCTTCTACTTTCGCTGTGGCGTGTTCAATCGGATAAGAACGTCAATACAATTATTTTCAATTAGTAGTAGTTGATTTGTGGGTTCTGTTATTAGTTTACAGGACTTACAGGATTAGTTTTGTTCCGCCTGGGCGCGCCGTGGGTCCGCCGCGGCCGCACCGCCATCTTGTGCTTGGCGGCCGAGTGCGAGAGCGGCGCGACGCCCAACGCCGGCTCCGACAAGTCTGCACACGACGACAGATGGCGTTAGTTGGCATTTTATTATTGCAATGTATAGTACAGTCTACAGTCTCATAAAAAACATCTGTTTCTTATGAGATTAGACTGTAGTTTAGTCGTTGGTCGACTAGTACAGGTATATTTTTGTAGAATTAGTAAAAATAGGTAGGGTCATTTCGCCGGTTAGCGACCATTTGGCTGAGTTCATGAACTGAAAGCAAATTTTCTAATTTTATTAGTAAATTCCTATTTTATAACTACAAACAATAATTTATATGGCTAACTGTTTCAATAGGCTCTGTCAAATTGATGTTATGTTCAATTGAAAAAACCATGTCCTTCAGGTGGTCGCTAACCAAAGGTGGTCGCGTAAACGGCATAATGACCCTACAACTCTTAATTGAATATACAGAACGTGTGCCCATTTTTACGAGAGACACAGATTTATGGGTATAAATTCTTAAATCGGGTTTTTTTTTTCAGTATGTAAAAGACGAATATACAGTCATTAAAATTGACTGTAGGTTCTCCCTAAGGGTTAATAGCGTTGCTTCAACACTCTTTAACAATCTTTAAATTGGCAACGCGTTTGTAATTATTTTGGGGTCGCAAGCGTCTACGGTGTTAAGTACAATTATGCAGTTATGGTCCCGTCACAGTATTAAAAACTGGATGCGGTTAGCGCAGGACTGGTCACTTTGGCACTCTTTGGGGGAGGCCTATGTCCAGCAGTGGACGTCTTTCGGCTGATATGATGGTAATCATGAGTATTAAAAAAACGTACTGTATAGGTCCGAGTGGTCGCTCCGGGTGGAGTGGTCGTGCGAGTGGTGGTGACCGCTGCTGCTGTCCTCGTCCATCTCCGACGAGCCGACGCTGAGCAGCGAGCCGTCGCTGCAGGATGAATGCGATATGCCCGCATGGTGCCGCTGAAAATTAAAAAAAAAACTTATAAATCACCAATAGAATTGACAACATTCCAAACTATGTAATGATGCCTAATTCGAAAACCATTTCGGTAATTATGTTACCTGAACGTAATAAAGTAGTTTTCAGATTTCATCTCTCACCCGTTTTTAATAAAATCGTGAAATTGTAATGTGGTTTGAGCCGTCTGTGACGTCGCTGTGGGTCGATCACGTAACTTTTCTTACGCGCGTCTGTAAGGTCTAAATGTCAATTTTATATGGAAAAATGACAGTTAGATTGTGATTTTACTGTCAGACGCGCGTACAATGCGTTACGTGATTGACCTACTGTACTATGACTGTCATATCATAAAGGTGTGCAAGCTGCCATACAGAGTCGTAACGTGGACGTCATAATTTAGTTACGAACTTCTGGAATTCGCTACTTTTCAATCTGATATTTTTGAATGAAAATTACAATTTAGGGAGAAATAAAAAAAACATTTTCTAG
Organism: Epinotia brunnichana; assembly: GCA_963854355.1. Taxonomy (NCBI): domain Eukaryota; kingdom Metazoa; phylum Arthropoda; class Insecta; order Lepidoptera; family Tortricidae; genus Epinotia; species Epinotia brunnichana. The sequence continues at coordinate 32,163,162 of OY977944.1, forward strand.
CGAAATAAACCATAAAATGTCCCACTTGAAAAAACGAAATGTTGTCAATTGTGTACAGTTACACACTACACGCGAAAATATCAAAGACTAGATGCCCGCGTGGCTCTGCCTGCATTTCAAAGTGAACCCACGCGGAGTCGCGAGATAAAATATAGCCTGAAAAATGTATACATCTCTTTGACGCTAACTGTACTGTTGAAAGAGTTTATGAAATCGGATAAGTAGTTCCGGAGATTACCCTCAACATTCAATCATACCGACTTTTCCTCTATATAATTAAATTAGTATAAAAAACCCTAACAATTCCATGCGAACTGTATCGATACGAAGAGGTATTCTTAGGCATTTTTCATAATTATAGCATTAGAGTATACACCATAGGTACCTATTGTCAAAAACATCATTTGCAATTACAATGCTTGCATTTGTGGAAGGCACACCAGGAAGGAAAATTTGATGCTCTGACTTAAATCTTCTTAGGTACTAGGCACAAGTAAACCTCATAAATAGTAGGGGGGGGGGGTCAGGAAAAAATCACGAAAGATCATGTTGGGGGACGGGGGGGTTTAAGGATACCTCACGTGTATTTTCTACAGAGAACGAAACTAAGAAAAAATATCTACCACACGAGTAGATACTTTTTCTCGGCTTCGTTGAACATAAATCTTTACTTAGCACTTCAAAATAGCGAGTCTATTTTACTAAGATAGAAAAATAAACAAGATTTTTTACACAATTAGGTCGAATGAAAAAAATATACGTGAGGTTATGTGTGTGTGGGGGGGGGGGGGGGGGTCAAAAATAGCCGAAAAAACCTCGCGTGATTTGTGCACAAGCCCTAGGTTGATTTGTGTAAGATTGTCCGCAAAAAATATATTTATATTCATAATTATTTTCTCTTTCTTTTCACCAAAACCAAACCAAAAAACTGCGCATCACGAATACAAGAAACAATAAATAAACTGCTCGACTCTTTATGCAAGAGCGGGCTTACTGAAAGCCGGATTCACTTTTCTGACATGACGTGTTGTGGCGCGACAGTACAATATGGGTTTCTTATTTTTATTTTCGAACGCATTTGAAATGTGGGCATGGAGAAGGATGGAAGGTCAGAAAGAAGAACAAACGAAGAGGTTTTAAATTTGATTGGAGAAAGGAGATGTCTACTAAAAACTACTGAAAACAGAAGGAGAAATATGTTGGGGCACCTGATACGACATGACAATTACATAAAAACTATAATTGAAGGAAGGAGAGCCAGGGGAAGACCAAGACGTGCGTTTATGGACCAAGCTAAAGAGAAAGTTAATGCAAGGTCGTTTCAAGAGCTCAAAACAGTTGCAGAGAAAATAACAGAATGGCGATTACTCCACCGACAAGAGCCCGGCTCTTAAGTTTATGATGATGATTTTTATTTTATTACAGTTACATTCACGTTCATCTGATGCGCTTTGACGTGACCTGACGGCTTAAGGAGACACTCCACGGCCCGATTTTGTCGGACGACCAAGCAAGGTCACAGAAAGTCTAGTATGGAGTGACCTTGATTTGGTTGGAAGCCGTGCTTCCGACACGTATCCACACGGCCTGAAATCACGCGTCGGCCGGCATGCAGTCCAACAAAATCGGCCCGTGGAGCGTCTCCTTTATGTTGCGTCAGTCGTCTAATAGGTATAAATTCGTACAGTAAAGGATGACTCACGCTAGAACGGGCCGTGTCCGGCCCGGGCCGTTTTCTAAGAAAAACGACGGCGTTTTTGCGCGGCCGAGCTATACGCGGCCGTGCCGACACCGAGCCGCTTCCGAGCCTCGGCCGTGCCGTGGCCGCAAAAACGCCGTCGTTTTTCTTAGAAAACGGCCCGGCCCGTTCTAGCGTGAGTCATCCTTAAGGTGGTTCGATTGCCATACAAAACGTTATTTGACATTCGCGGGCTAACGGCGTGATATTTTAAGAAACTTATGTAACAAACTTTCATAAATTGGCTTCCCATTTGCGCCAAATTCCCCCTTTCCTAGAATAAACTTGTATAAACTAGATTAATTTGAGAAATTTGTTTGGGACGTGATATTTAGGGAAAACTATTTTTCTCAAATTAATCTAGTTTATACAAGTTTAATCTAGGAAAGGGGGAATTTGGCGCAAATGGGAAGCCATTTGAAGAAAGTTTGTTACATAAGTTTCTTAAAATATCACGCAGTTAGCCTGCGAATGTCAAATAACGCTTTGAATGGCAATCGAACCACCTTAACAAGCGGGTCTGTGAGCTGTAGAACTCGACAGTGTGGATGTGAGAGTGTGTTTATTTAATCTTTATTTTTCGTAAAACATACTACAAAATAAAATCTCCTATAATTATCGAACCTGAGGGCGTAGCATAGTTGCCGTTTTATCACTTATAGCTGTGGATAAGACGTCGCGCGTCGGTCACGTTCTGACAAGACGACGAGTACGAGAGTGACGGATGTACATCCACAAAGATTAGTCATAAAATCGCAACCAAGCTACGGCCGCTCCTCTCAAAATTTCACGAGAATTGGTTGAGAAATGCGACCCGAAGAGATCAGCCGGACATCCGCCGACGGACAAACTAAAGCATATTTGCCAAAGCTGAATGAAACGGAGAACTACGTTCGCTTCGCTCGCTCGTACAACTTTTAGGTTTTAGAAGACGTTAATTACACAATATCAGTACACCACGAGTACCGGATGTGAATAACTACGTTTCGTGGATGCCTAGTGGAGCGGGACGTTTGCGTCACGAGAGCGTAAGAATGAATACCACTTTGGTTCAATCAAACGGATTATTGCATTTATTACTTACTTATTACACCTACACCATCCAAAACAGATAGCTGCTTTCCCCTTCGAAAGAATAGTCTTTGGGGACAGATTTTAAATGAATGATAGCGGAGTCCCTTATATTACCGACAAACGTTTCATCGAATGCATTGTTTCGGCAAATTTTTATTTCATCGTTTTTATTTACTTAGAAACGGTTAACTTTTTAGGAACAGCTCAAAGGCTAGGTTAGGTTCGTTTTATAACAATCCTGAAATGGTTACCGTTTCCATTTTTTTTACAATTCGAGGAATGAAAATTCGGCAAAACATAGGTACTCGTAGGTAAATACTATCGATGAAACGTTTGCCGGTAAAACAAGAGTAAATCCTTTAGGTGACTTTGAACTTTCTTATGGGGTGTGTACCCAAAATAAATAATTAGCATTCACTTACTATGGGCCTCATAAGAAGGCACAGTCACCCAAAAAGCAATAGAGAGGGCTATGGAGTTTCTCAGCGTGATCGCATCACAAATGAGGCTATCCCGCAGTAGAACTAAGGTAACCGATATAGCCCTCCAAATCACAAGGACTGATGTCCTATGTGGATGCGGGAGCCGCAGAACTGGTCATTGTGGCACTCTTTGGGGAGGCATATTTCAGCAGTGGATGTCAATCGGCTGATGTGACGATGATGAATCAGTTGCATTATTTTTTTGTTATTTTTTTTATTATATAGTTCCCAATAACGGTACATCATGCAATACGTACCACACATATCATATACCCCCCCCCCCCCCCCCCCAAAACGTAGAATTTTATAATTGAAAAGGGAACATTTACTTACATATAATCATAATAAGCTATTTCAACAAGCGATGCCAAACCACAACCAGGCTATTTCCTGACTACCAAATTAACCTGCCAGTAGGAAGTTCCTCGTATTTTCCACAAATTGAAGTTCAATAAGGATGTAAATCTGCTAATTCAGGTACATGATTGCAAAAGTTAATGGCCAATTATTGCTTCCATTAGAAATCCATTTGTTTATACATTTTTGATGCTAGTGATTCAGTAAATTATTAATATTTACTTTAGATTAAATCTAATGTAACTTTAGATGGTATATTGCTTTACGTTTTGTACGTACGTCATCATCATCATATCAGCCGAAAGACGTCCACTGCTGGACATAGGCCTCCCCCAAAGAGGACCAAAGCACGTCAGGTAGACATTAAATGTATTTTGTATGGGAAAATGACTGTTGATTTGTTGTAACGCTCGTTTGTAAACTTGCGTAATTACCCCACAGAAATAGAGTGCATAACGCTAATAATTTAATTCTGTGGGAGCTGGGAGCTAAATTAACTAAAAACTTTATTAACAAACAATATGTAAGATTAAAATTAATTGTCCATAATCTTAAACGATTTCCTCTTTCTCCTAATTAGTTCCCCATTCTCGTTGTTTTACTGCGTAGTCAATATCGTACCGTCAGTTTTACGATTTCCTTGAAGCATTGACCTAGTGGAAAATCAAGTTTACAACGCGATAATCGCGTAGTCGCGTTGAATTACGACGATCCCGTATGGCGATACGCGACGCGGCAAATCTCAAGTCGCCTACGTTTTACAGAAATCACCTTCGCATCGCCATTAAGGGGATCCCATACGCCAATGACCTTCGATCTGAATCCCTTAGTTTTCTAATGTTTTTTGTAGCTTATCATATTAACAACAACACCTTTAAGCAATATAGTATCCCATATTTACTTCAAACATCACTGTCTTCGAGATATTTGGCATCGAAGTTGAACAATTTTAGATCAAAAAACAGGTTTTCTGGCCATAACTCTTGTGTTAATTAGTTTAAAATCAAAACCCTACACACGTTTTTAGAGACATCAGAGACGAACCTAAATATGTAGATTTCGTATATGTTAGATCTTTCACAGCAATCTTATAACAAAAAAGGTGATTTTTAGACAATGTTTAAAAATATCATAAAAAAATAACTATCCATGTCTTTCAAAATTTGGTAGACCAAACAGGAGATTTTATAATTCTATCTGTAGTGCAAAAGTATTTGTATCAATTCAAAACTAGTCAAAAATCGATGAAAACCTCGGGTAGCCCCTTAATTGGGAATGGATGAATATTTCAGAAGTGCCTGATTATTTTTTTGGTGATAGGAATAACCTTCCGTAGGACCCGAAAAAAGTTGCAGACTTTTCAGCTGCGTCAATTATTTTTGAAAAATATAAACAGTTTCCTCACTTACGTTTTGGGTTTAAGCTAGGGGCTCCACGCGCTAATTGACTAGTTTTGATGTGTTTTGAGTTGATCCTCCGTCCGTCATAACAATAGATATATTTATGGTACAAACGTTAATCGGTTCTTCAATCCTTTGTCTACTTTTGCAAGAGAGTGGTTTAGAAAAAAAATGTATACATATTTTTTTATGATTTATTCAAACATGGTCCAAAAAAGCTCTGTTTTCGATATTAGTATGTTGTTTATGCACTATTATATATGAAATTTACATGTAATGATTCCTTATTGACGTCTCTAACAAGAGACGTCAATAAGGAATCATTACATGTAAGTTTCATTTTTGTGGGTTGTTACCCAAGAGAGATTTATATTTTTAACTCATTTAAACAAAAGTTACGTCCAAAAAACTGGTTTTTTGGCCTAAAACTGCTAAAGTTTGGTGCCATATATCTCGAAAACGGTGAGTTTTGAAGTAAATATGGGACACTATTTCGGTAAACCTCGTTGTTGTTAATACGGTAAGCCATAAAAAACACGAAAAAACGGACAGTAACAGATCGAAGGTCATTGAAAGAAAAGAAAGAAAGATACATTTATTCACTAACACACAGGACACACATATTTATTAAGCAAAAATAAATAAAAATAACAGTAAAAAACATATAACAAGTGTGTCTCTGCGGCAGTGAACCGGACACTGGCTCAGCATTATGCTGAGGTGTCAGTCAGACACCTACAGCGCTGATTTTCAGCCAGCACCGTTGGTGACTCACGGAAACGTCATACAATTATAATTACACAACTATATAATTAATTGTGAAAGGCGAGAGAGAAATAAACATAAATACATAGTGAGATAGTACATGCAGCACTACCTACATGCAGCTTTAATAAAATAATAACTACATTACACATTAAAGTAAATTTTACTATTAAACTAAAAACAAAAACTAGATAAAAATTTGCAATTGGCATATTTTTTGCTGTCAAAAGTGCAGGATTAGGATTTTTGGAGCGTCAACAAATAGCCTTTAAGCTTACGCTTAAAGGTGTATCTGCTAAGCACCCCTTGGATAGGGGGAGGGATATCATTCCAGCACTTAGACGCCGCGAACTTGAAGCTACCTCGGAAAGCAGCGGTTCGGTGCATAGGTATTATGGCCATTGCCTTGAATCTGCGCGCACTCTTTGACCATACCAGTTTATGAAACAGGTAAGATGGGGTTTCGTGCCTTACCACCCCGAAAAGCAGAGTGGCAAGGTGCAGGCGTCGGCGTGCAGACATGTTAAGCAAGTTAGCGGCGTTCAAATATGGAGTGATGTGGGACCGGGGAGGGACTGGGGAGGACCGAAGAGGGAAACAAAAACGAGCACATGCGTTCTGCACTCGTTGTATGAGCCTCTTGGAACGACCAGTAATGCACCCGTCATACACGACATCACAATAGTTTAACCTAGATAATATAAGCGATTCACATAGGTCGACACGCAAATCGACACTTAGGTAATCACGTATATTATATAGAACTTTAAGGCGATAGAAGCAGTTACTCACAACATTTAGTATGTGGTTCTCAAAGCGCCAATTCTCGTCCATAAGAAGGCCGTGTTTGGTTGTTTCTACCACCTGCTCTATTGGTTCGCCCATGACGGCGACATTCCCGGAAGTCCGAGCATCAAGGGTATTACGGATTTGATGTTTTGACCCGAAAACCACATACTTCGACTTTGGGAGCTGTAAGCCCCTTAATTCATAATTCATTTATTGCATAGTTATTATTTGTTTAGGACGGCCAATAAGACACTTTCCTTGATCCGTCTCATATTACAAGAAAATATCTTAAATATCCGTGGTAAACTGACACTGCCATGCATCTATATTTGTCATTGCCAGGGTCAGATATTTAAAATATATTTTTTTTGGAATATGAGACGGATCAAGGAAAGTGTCTCATTCGCCGTCCTAAACCCAAAACGTAAGTGAAAAAACTATTTATATTTTTCATATATAATTGATGCAGCTGAAAAGTCTGCAACTTTTTTCTGGTGCTAAGGAAGGTAATTCCTATCACCAAAAAATATTTAGGCACTTCAAAAATTTTCATCCATTCTCAATTCGCTCGCTCAAGTGTTTTCAATGAACCGCCAGAACGAACTAATGCTCTCTCAGAACTGTTCAGAACACTAACGGCCTGGCCACGGACACGCGCGGCGGCGGCAGCGGCAGCGGTTTTTCTAATTCATTGCGTGTGATCCCTACTAACTACAATGCGTTGCGCGTCTAGACCGCGCAATGAACAGATAAAACGCTGGCCGCGCCGCAATTGGGAATGGATGAAAATTTTAGAAACGCCTGATTTTTTTTTGGTGATAGGAATAACCTTCGTTAGCACCAGAAAAAAGTTGCAGACTTTTCAGATGCGTTAATTATTTTTGAAAAATATAAACAGTTTCCTCACTTACGTTTTGTGGTTAGGACGGCGAATGAGACAATTTCCTTGATCCGTCTCATATTACATAAAAATATCATAAAAATCCGTGGTAAACTGACACTGGCAATGATATTGACAGCTGCAGCAGCTATATTGGTCATTGCCAGGGTCAGATATTTAAAATATTTTTTGTAATATGAGACGGATCAAGGAAAGTGACTCATTCGCCGTCCTAACCACAAAACGTAAATGAGGAAACTGTTTATATTTTTCAAAAATAATTGACGCAGCTGACAAGTCTGCAACTTTTTTCTGGTGCTAAGGAAGGTTATTCCTATCACCAAAAAAATAATCAGACATTTCTAAAATTTTCATCCATTCCCCATTCGAGCAATGTCGTGTGGTGGAACCGCAGCTTAACCATGCAGTGCGGCCTCAGCCTTAGGTCGTGTTTATGGACCGGCAACGCGTGCTGTCAGGCGAATGAGAAAACATTTACGACTGTTATTAACACTCCTCAGCAATGTTATAATGTCAATGGGTTAATGCAACCCTGCTTCAGTTAATTTAAGAACAGAAGCGATTTTTATCAATGTTTGAACTAAACGGATTAAAATGAACACCTTAACCTGGATTGAAACACAAAACGCATACCTCAAAGGGGTAAAATCAGGGTTGAATGCAGTAGCTCACACGGAAAAATACCGGTTAAAAGCTAAGTACTTACCTCACAAGCCTTTACATCTTATCCTTTATGGATAGATGCATGAATGCTTTAATGTAATCTACCTACGTATCGTCTTGTATGTCGATCTTCATCAACCTTGCTTAGCGTTAACGTGGGATCAGCCTTAAACTTTTGAATAGGCTTATCCACTTGACTAATCATCAACCATGACTTCTCTGATGTGATCTAGTTTATAAAATATATCGTCGTCTAGTACCCATAATACAAGCCTTATTGAGCTTACTATTATTCGGAAAACGAACAGCTACAATAATTAACGTATGATTTGAACATGTGATACAAGAAAGCCAAGTACAGGTTGTCACCAACAGGTTTTGTCCGAATGCTGACGTGATCGAGTTGGTTCTTAGCTAATACGTTTCAACAAAATCGGTTCAGCCAATTTTGAGATATTGAAGTTTGAAATAAAAATAAAAGTTTCTGTCAAATATTTCATCTTTGTTACAAGCTTTTATTGCCGACTGTACTTTTCTGTAAACCATCATCAACTTACTCATTGAGACGATTCTAACAAGCCCAAACTCGAGGGGGTTGTGTCGTTTTATTGCGGAGTTCCTATGGCCACCTTCCAGCTCCAGCATCAAATCAGCTCCATGTCATCATAATAGTGCATTGTCATGCGATATACATATGCTTGCAAAATTGCAGCTCAATTGGATAACGGAAAGTGACTGAAAATGGATTGCAAATTTTGACGGACAACTTACATACCTAACTTACATATTTACATACTTACTTACATACGAACAGTGCAAGTTAATATAATGCTTGTAAAAACAGGAAGAAAAGTACAACGTTGATCTATCATTTGAGGACAACAATGTCCTTTCTGAATAGTAGGTGTGAAAATGTGATTTGGTCTGATACTATTTGTATGTTTGTCTATATGTTTACCTTGATCCTGGCACTGATGTACCTCCTGCGCGGCGGCCGCTTCACGGCCTCCTCCGTCGATTTTGTCACGTACAACATCATTCTAAAGTTTTATCGATTACGTCACAGCATTGTTTCACAGTTTAATTGTATTTTTGCGTTTTTTTTTAATATCTATCATATTCACTTATCGTAGTTTAAATGGAGGTTACTTCTGCACACAACAAAATTTCCATCTAGAATACAATCGAAGAGTTAAAAATATAGTAATAGTAGTTACCTAATGTTTATTGCAAATCATGGTTTTTACAAAGATGTAAAAAAGAAAACATGGACCCAGGTAGGGTATATTCATATTCATATTCATTTATTCATAATATCGTTAGTATATTACATGTCAATTTATTACAATTTAAATAAAACATTAAATATAAAGTAAAACCAATTGGTTAGTAAGTAATAAATTCGTAATAAATTTAGTCCATCATGAAATTTCAATTAAAAGTAATTTTAACTATAATTTAATGTTTAAAAATTCGTCAAAACTATACAGTGTGTGCTCGAGAAGCCAAGCCTTTAGTTTTTTTTTTGAAACATTGCAGTGAGGGGGCTGAGGCGACTTCTACCGGTAACTTATTATATATGTATAGTCGGTCCCATTATGTGAGTCACCTTTTTATTATGTCACCATTATGTGAGTCACCAAGTGACAATTTCTGGCAACACTGGACAAAAGGCCAGCAGTTGTTGGTAAACTTGTAGCTTACTGAAATGATCGACTGTTTACACTGAGTTAGTTACTAAGACATGACTAGCTGTGTTCAATGGTGTTTTCTAGTTTTTTTAATAGGCCTTCGATACATCAGTTTAATTTTTTACTGCTATTTAACTATTGCATAATACCTACATATATAATTCAAAACCAATCTGTACATAGGTACGCATAAATAAACAGAATATAACCAGTCACCAGATGCATGGTGGCTGTCAAAACTGTTGCAAGATAAGTTATTACCCGGAAAGTGACAAGTAAGCCTAAATCTACCTAAGTTTGTTTGATCTCAATTTCATCTGGTTTTACATTTACATTATATAGGTACCTGTTTTCCACATTTAGTTACATAGATTCGGTGACTTGTGTTATAGAATTGAAAGCTTAAACCCTTTATGAATTTCAAAATTTTAAGGCAAAAATGACCACCTGTTAAGGTCATCTTTTTGTATTTTTTATGGTGCAGAATTTTTAGTTGTGTGGAATAGCACGAGACTTGAATTATGGATTCATTTTAGTCTTGCCCGTTAAAGTGTTAAAGCAAGGAAAGAATCAAGAGGATACCTAGAACCAAGAAATAATACTGTTATGGTAGAAAATGAGTTGCCTAGGGACTTGCATTTGTATCTACGTCGGAAACGCTCTTGTAACTCATCTGCAGTCGCAAGAGTTCATGGGGTACGCCTTGGCCACTACTTTGGTCTTAAGCGACCAGCGACAGCGGATTTTCTAATTAATTGCGCGTGATCCCAACTAACCACAGTGCGTTGCGCGTCTCGACCGCGCAATGAACAGTTAAAACGCTGCCGCAGGTCGCTTAAGACCCAAGTCGTGGCCAAGGCGTTACAGAGTCTGCTTAGCATCAGGCAGTTCCGTTGTTTGCGTGATTTTTTTTTTGATGACGTGCGATCTCTTTAAAGATTAGGATGCACTGCTAAAGATGTAAGATAAGGGCAAGTATAACGTCAATGCCAATGTCGCTGATAAAAGATTGTGTTGTCTGATAACACGAGATTAAGGCGAAGGCCTGGGTCGGGTTGTTGATACTTCGGTTCCATTTTCTATCGGGTCAACTTTATGTAATCGCAACTATTACGTATATGTAGTTCGATTATAACATTTATAACATATCGTACTAACGTTAGTTGTAAATATTTGCAACTGCAATTCAGCGAGGAAATGCCGCCAGCATCCTCGTTACAATATGTATCGAAGCTTTTTAGGGTTCCGTAGCCAAATGGCAAAAAACGGAACCCTTATAGATTCGTCATGTCCGTCTGTCTGTCTGTCCGTCCGTATGTCACAGCCACTTTTTTCCGAAAGTATAAGAGCTATACTGTTGAAACTTGGTAAGTTGATGTATTCTGTGAACCGCATTAAGATTTTCACACAAAAATCGAAAAAAAACATTAAGTTTTAGGGGTCCCCATACTCAGAACTGAAACTCAAAAAAATTTTTTTTCATCAAACCCATACGTGTGGGGTATCTATGGATAGGTCTTTAAAAATGATATTGAGGTTTCTAACATCATTTTTTTCTAAACTGAATAGTTTGCGCGAGAGACACTTCCAAAGTGGTAAAATGTGTGTCCCCCCCCCCCCCCCCCTGTAACTTCTAAAATAAGAGAATGATAAAACTAAAAAAAATAAATGATGTACATTATCTAAACTTCCACCGAAAATTGGTTTGAACGAGATCTAATAAGTAGTTTTTTTTTAATACGTCATAAATCGTAAACCGCAATTTATTTCACGGAACCCTTCATGTGCGAGTCCGACTCGCACTTGGCCACTTTTTTAGAATTAACTTAGTTCTAATTTAATTTAGTTGTTATTTATCATGTTAATTATCATATCACTACATACGAGTAGTATAAAACAAAGTCGCTTCCCGCTGTCCGTCTGTCCCTATGCAGGTATGCTTAGATCTTTAAAACTACGCAACGGATTTTCATGCGGGTTTTAATATAGTGATTCAAGAGGAAGGTTTATATCTATGTATAATACATGCATGTATTATACATATAAACCCGTGCGAAGATGGGGCGGGTCGGTAGTTGTATATACTTTAGAAAATAAATATCTTTCATTTGTGTTTGTGTTGTTTTAGTATTTTTATTTATTATTTGAAAACCAAAAATAAGAAGTTGTCAAGTTCCTTCTTAGAACAGCATCTTCTTTATCATTCTTAGTTGTACTTCGTAGAACTTCATCTAGCGTCATCCTCATCAATGTTTTGTGGTAATTAAGTTCAATCATAAGAACCAGCATCCATCACCCAAGTTGTGCGAGGTAGCGTACAGATGCAAGGAAAAGATCCATAAGCGAGGCTGGCTGAACGAGGCGGAAGCGAGGCTGGCAATGTACCCTCACGTATTATCCGCACACCCAAAATCGTAGAAGAAAGCACAATGTCGCTCCTGTCCCAGACTGCAAGTCTTCTTATGCTGGTAAGCAATTTGCCATTCAATCAGCCCGTTTGTATAATCGTATAAACAAAAAAATCAGCATTTACCCGCTACAAACTTATAATTGTAAGCTTACTTTAGTTGATTGGATAAAAAACTTAACTTATAATGAAACGGAAGCACTTCTATCTTGCACAACATGATTTTGTACTTATACGGACACACACACACGCACACACATACACTAACACACACACACACACACACACACACACACACACACACACACACACACACACACACACACACACACACACACACACACACACACACACACACACACACACACACACACACACACACACACACACACACACACACACACACACACACACACACACACACACACACACACACACACACACACACACACACACACACACACACACACACACACACACACACACACACACACACACACACACACACACACACACACACACACACACACACACACACACACACACACACACACACACACACACACACACACACACACACACACACACACACACACACACACACACACACACACACACACACACACACACACACACACACACACACACACACACACACACACACACACACACACACACACACACACACACACACACACACACACACACACACACACACACACACACACACACACACACACACACACACACACACACACACACACACACACACACACACACACACACACACACACACACACACACACACACACACACACACACACACACACACACACACACACACACACACACACACACACACACACACACACACACACACACACACACACACACACACACACACACACACACACACACACACACACACACACACACACACACACACACACACACACACACACACACACACACACACACACACACACACACACACACACACACACACACACACACACACACACACACACACACACACACACACACACACACACACACACACACACACACACACACACACACACACACACACACACACACACACACACACACACACACACACACACACACACACACACACACACACACACACACACACACACACACACACACACACACACACACACACACACACACACACACACACACACACACACACACACACACACACACACACACACACACACACACACACACACACACACACACACACACACACACACACACACACACACACACACACACACACACACACACACACACACACACACACACACACACACACACACACACACACACACACACACACACACACACACACACACACACACACACACACACACACACACACACACACACACACACACACACACACACACACACACACACACACACACACACACACACACACACACACACACACACACACACACACACACACACACACACACACACACACACACACACACACACACACACACACACACACACACACACACACACACACACACACACACACACACACACACACACACACACACACACACACACACACACACACACACACACACACACACACACACACACACACACACACACACACACACACACACACACACACACACACACACACACACACACACACACACACACACACACACACACACACACACACACACACACACACACACACACACACACACACACACACACACACACACACACACACACACACACACACACACACACACACACACACACACACACACACACACACACACACACACACACACACACACACACACACACACACACACACACACACACACACACACACACACACACACACACACACACACACACACACACACACACACACACACACACACACACACACACACACACACACACACACACACACACACACACACACACACACACACACACACACACACACACACACACACACACACACACACACACACACACACACACACACACACACACACACACACACACACACACACACACACACACACACACACACACACACACACACACACACACACACACACACACACACACACACACACACACACACACACACACACACACACACACACACACACACACACACACACACACACACACACACACACACACACACACACACACACACACACACACACACACACACACACACACACACACACACACACACACACACACACACACACACACACACACACACACACACACACACACACACACACACACACACACACACACACACACACACACACACACACACACACACACACACACACACACACACACACACACACACACACACACACACACACACACACACACACACACACACACACACACACACACACACACACACACACACACACACACACACACACACACACACACACACACACACACACACACACACACACACACACACACACACACACACACACACACACACACACACACACACACACACACACACACACACACACACACACACACACACACACACACACACACACACACACACACATACACGCACACACACACACATACACGCACACAATACACACGTACACACACACACACATTTTTCTTAGATTTAAAATACAATTACATAGCTAAAATATGTTCAACACACATATATTCCTACTTTTAAATTAAGTAAATAAATAGATATAAATTATATTATATTATATTAAGTACCTTTATTATGGGTTATGTACCACTTCTTGTTTTTTGGAAGAGCGGTGTCTCCTGACACAAGCAAAATTACTTGCTTAATAGGAGGCTCCAACCTTTGCTATCTGTTAATTTACTTTTATAACCTAAATAAACTTTTTTCATTTTCATTTCATTCATTTTCATAATATTTTTTCCACATAGGTACCCATTTCATTTTTGGCTTTTGATATCTATTTAATTATGAATATAAATACCCACTCGAATTATTAAAATTATCCTCAATGTCAAGGTGCGGCATAACGTAAATCCCCAGAGTCACAAAATGTATAGGTACATTGTATAAATACATGTATATTATACCCGGTGATGTAACAGGGTGTGAAAGTACGAATGTAAATGGCTTCTAATACAATTACATTAGCGCTTCTTAATTACGTTAGAACAACCGTGTGATGGAGTAATTGGGTGTATGGGAAGGTCAAGGCCCGAATTGTAAAACTAAAAGCTAAAAGGGGGTAATATTCGAGACTACTAATTTGAATTAAAAAAGCTTAATAACAGTCGAGCTGTTAGTGTAATAAATGGGCAGAGCCGCGCGAGCAGTTGGAGTTACTGAGATAAACAAAAGAATCCGAACTTGGGATATCTCATCTCAGGTACGATTTGACTATCTATATAAAAAGTTACCTAAGTAGTGACTTGATTCGCTTAAGAACGATTAAACTGGAAGTACTCGATTGAATCATAAAATGCCTATGTAGGTACATTATCAACCGATCGTCGTTTTAATCATAATAATCATAATCATAATCGTTTATTGCACCATGGTAAAATAAAAGTTCTTACGATATGTATGTGTCTCATGGACCCTGGACGGGTATAGCAAACTTAAATTATTAAATTGTTACCTACATTTGCTAGTGTGTGTAGGTAAAATTAGGAAAAGCTAAATTTACAAAGCAAAAACACACTATAGGTTATATAAATCTAAATTAAATTCAATTCAACGCGGCAATGCGGCGAGCGTGATGGGCACCTTTGCACCGGGAGTGACGCGGGGTGGGTTGTTTGAGTAGTTTTAATTTAGTTTAATTTTTTATTTCCAATTTGTTTATTGCTTTTGTTCCTATAAATACTTGTTATTTGGTATTCAATATAAATTTATATATTATAAAAGTTAATAATACTTATATTAATCAAATTTTTAATTCGTTTCGAAAAAACGTCAAAAAAGCTCTGTCTATATGGTAGTACAGACTAATGACTTCACAGTTTTCTATGGTCAAAAAGCGTCCATTTTGGTTTTTATGTAGGTATTTAAAAATGTTTAAAATAGCCAGCAAAACTAATTTGTAGCTTGCACTATGCAACAAATAATTTGACGACACAACTCTTTAAATGGAAGTCAAGGTGTAGTTGCCAAATAATTTTAATACAGGCTATATAGTACATCATAAAATCAAAACAAAAAAAATACTTTCGCTCTTATTATTTAATTGGCGCTTAAACTGATTTCCGCGTAACTATGTGCTTAGGTTACTGTTTATGTAGGTATGTCGCCTCAAATACCATTTCACTATGAACTATATCAACGCGCTATGTTTTATCATTTCAGCCAAGCAGGAAGAGGGGAGCTGTCAATCCGTCCCACCGAGTTAACCTAAACAGGTCCTAAATGCTTAGACATTAAGAATTACATTAGCTTTTCAGGTTTCACGCAGTGTTGCAACCGGTACACATAATGACATGCAATTTATTGATTTGTAAATAAAGTAAGTGAAATGGGCTTTAATTTGGGTGGACGAGAGTTGGAAATTGCTTGGCGACGCGACCCGTATGAAGAATATATTGCGGCGAGAACGCCATTCGAAGTTTAATTTACTTTAAAACCAATTTGTTGGTTTGAACATAACTTTAGTACACGTGCAGTCAAGAAAAGTGTTAAACAATTCAGAATTTTATGTCGCCATCTCTTTTTTCATTCCATTTCGGGATGTTTTCGTGACACTTCTATTATTATAATTGCTTGGTAAATCATCATCATCATATCACCCGAAAGGCGTCCACTGCTGAACATCGGCCTCCCCTAAAGAGTGCCACTTGCTTGGTAAATATTTATCTTATTTTGTTTCCTTCGTTTATTTCTCTGTACTACGATATATCAAACATTTGGGACCTGTCCTGTCTTACTTTCTTTAAACTGGGGTAGGTACGCCATCTGATCATTAGACGTGAATAAAAAGTGAATGCACTGAACACATAACTGATAAACTGGATTGACTGATAATATTATTTTCTTCACTCTTAGATAACATCTGAAACATCTCAAATCCTATCACGCTCTGTCTGATTATATTCGTATTTATTCAATACCAATTTCGCATAAAAATCAGAGTACCTGGGATATCAAGTTTCGCTCGGTGTTTTTCGTGTTTTTCCGAAGAAAACGAATTTTCCCAGAAATAAGAGTTTAGTTTTCATTCCCGTAAAAATGAATATCACCAGTGATGTGCGAAGATGTATTTTTATACATTAGACACCTAGTTATGTAGTTGTAGGTACAAGACAGCTTCGAACATCTGTGGTGGAAATTGACCCTAAAGTCCCTAAACCCCTATAATGTAGGTAAATCGCATCGAAATCGCATTTACATACAAATGTGTAAACTTTACAAATGTTGCTTGTTCAATAATAAAAGCCAGATGACCAGAGCACATGACCAGAAAAGTCCTAGACATGACTGTTGCACCCCAGGGGCGAGGTAGACCCCGGTTAACCTGGATGGCAGTAGTGAGAAAAGACATGGAAGCGGGAAATTTAAGACCAGAGACGACCCTGGACCGACCGGCCTGGCGACGCATGATTAGAAGAGCCGACCCCAAGTAAATGGGAAGGAGCCAGGCAAAAGAAGAAAGATAATCGTTTTACGAAGTAATTAGAAAAACAATGAAAGCGTTAAAGGCACGTTTCCACGCGCGACTGCAAATAAAACCGCAAAGCTTTCTTTGTTCAATGCCAACTCAATCGTAGAACTGGCCCCGTAGCATGGATGGCCTTATCACGCGATAAGTGATAGGATAGAGCTGCCGTCCCTGGCTGACACCGTTCGATAGAATGAGACGACGCGCTTATCCTATCACTTATTGCGTGATAACGCTATCCATGCTACGGGGCCTGTACCTTAAGATGACAAAGAACGATCGAAAACGTCACATACAAGAGTGATTGTTAGTGGAAGGGTCCACTAACAATCACTTGAATTAAACATAAGAGCATCGTTAAATTGTCGTTTCCAGTGACGCAAACGTGTATTGCGGCGGTCTGTGTCATGTTGTCATGATCGTATCATGAAAGATAACACGAGTATCGATCAAATATTATGTTATTAATATTATATGAAGTGGTGCTGATACTAGTATATTAGCACGTAGGGCGTGTTTAATACATTGAATAGAAAATATAGTCATAGATACCTACATATTTTTATACGAGTGCATACACTGAAAAAAAAGTGATACAGGGAAAAGTGGATGGTGCAGTTGGTAGGGGCCGACCTCGGCGAACTTTTTACGACCAAATCGGAGATATCCTACAGAAAGGTCAGGTCAAAAGTACCCTTATCTTATCTTATCTAGATGAAGGCCCTTTCGGATGCACTTCGACCCAGTGGGATCTTTTGTGCATTTGCCCTCTCCTTTATGCCTGCTCCCAGGCTTGCTCCATCATTTCCACAACACGGATGTTGCGGTTCACCGGGAGCACCTTGTATTCCTTTGGTTGCGGATAGCCGTTACCAAAGTAATTCATTCTTTGTCTGGCAAGGCCATGACATTCACACAATAAGTGTTCAAGAGTACCCTACATCGACGAGCGAGTATGAAGAATGTCACGAAAGTGAATGAAGCGAGAATGGTTTTTCAAGATCGTAGCAAGTGGGAAATCCGTGATCCCTGCCTACCTCTCCGGGAAACGGGCGGGATTAAATGTATGACTATATGTTTACTTATTTTCACAAGATTTACAGTATTTTTCAGCCACTTGCCGGAATTTTATTGAGCTGCAGTTTGGCAGGCATTCGGTGACAAGACATTGTTATGTCACTTCCGAGCTGATCTGATGTTGGAGACCATATAAGATAAACCGTCCGTTGCCATTCAACGTGGTCTTAAGTTTATTCATCATCTGATGATGATGAATAAACTTCGTCTTTCGGCTGATATGATTCATATCAGCCGAAAGACGTCCACTGCTGGACAAAGGCCTCCCCCAAAGAGTGCCAAAGTGACCGGTCCTGCGCCACCCGAATCCAGCGGACTCCCGCGTTCTAGTTTATTGCTATAATTTTATTGTATTTTATTGACATTAATAAATGATTTCTAGATAAACCCAACGAGTAATTAAGAACTGTGCAAAAAAAGGACAAGAAAAGCTTTGACCAAACATGAAACTTTTGACTTTCATGGTTTATCCATTTAGTGACACCAACCATGTTAATGTTTTTAACATAAAGGTACAAGTTGAAATGCGACACAGACAGCAGCAGCAGACGACGTGTCGCAGCGACACTACTGGTTTCTATGTATTTCTATAAAATACCTTTCGTAGCGAGCGACACGTCTCCGGGCGTCGCGTCATAGAAATACATAGAAACCAGTCGTATCGCAGCGACACTACTGAAATGAAATACCTCTCGTAGCGAGCGACACATCGCCGTCATTGTATGTACCTTTAAGGAAACTACTCAATTAGACGGCAGCTATTGTGAATGCAATATTTTTATTTAGGTCTAATAATATCGAGTGGCCACAACTCCACACGTAGATAATAAGCCTTTGATATTGCGCTAAGTATTTGTATAATCAATTAAGTGCTTTGTTGTTAATTTGCTTTGCAAGTGTTACTATATTGATTGCTAAGTTGCTTTAATTGTTTCAAAGATATTGATAATTGCTGATAATTCAAACCTTGACTTTAGTAATGCTACTTTCCAAACTCAATTTTTAGAGAGGTACGGCGGAAAGTACCTCCACCTTACAGAAGACCGCGGCCATAATAGCACCACTTATTTGTAGTGTTGCTATATTATTGCATGCTATAAAGTATGTGGTGTTGTGTTTGTGTTCCTGGTGGTGAGTAAAGTCGCCAGAGCTCCCTAGGATGCGCTGTGTTGGGAGTGAGGGACCTGCACTGCATGCCTCTATCTGCCAACACAGCGAATCATAATCCTCAAGTGAATAAAGGGTCGGCAACGCGCTTCTGATTCTTCTTGAGTCACAAGTGTCCATAGGCTACGGTAACTGCTTAACATCAGGCAGGCCGTAAGCTTGTTTGCCAACGTCGTTGAATAAGTAAAAAAATTGTATTTTCGACTGAATTTTAAAAGAGAGAAAGGGGTTTGTTATGGTTTATTATGTGTTACGTTTTTAAACTGATCAACAGTCTGCAAGTTTCATTGCCAAAATTACAAAAAGCGGCCAAGTGCGAGTCGGACTCGCACATGAAGGGTTCCGTGAAATAAATTGCGGTTTACGATTTATGACGTATTAAAAAAAACTACTTACTAGATCTCGTTCAAACCAATTTTCGGTGGAAGTTTACATGGTAATGTACATCATATATTTTTTTTAGTTTTATCATTCTCTTATTTTAGAAGTTACAGGGGGGGGGGGACATACATTTTACCACTTTGGAAGTGTCTCTCGCGCAAACTCTTCAGTTTAGAAAAAAATGATGTTAGAAACCTCAATATCATTTTTGAAGACCTATCCATAGACATGACAAAAAATTTTTTGAGTTTCAGTTCTGAGTCCGATGGGGACCCCTAAAACTTAATGTTTTTTTTCGACTTTTGTGTGAAAATCTTAATGCGGTTCACAGAATACATCTACTTACCAAATTTCAACAGTATAGCTCTTATAGTTCGGAAAAAAGTGGCTGTGACATACGGACGGACAGACAGACGGACATGACGAATCTATAAGGGTTCCGTTTTTTGCCATTTGGCTACGGAACCCTAAAAATGGTATCTACACTTATACTCTCGTCCGTGTGCCTGTGTCACAGCATTTAAAATACAAGTACTTAGTTTCAAAATGTTTCAGGTAGGTCACCTGCCTCATTTATTTAATTCAGTTTATGTTGTTTTTAATTCGAAGTTTTACTTAGTTCAATATACTATAGTTTATAAAGATTTAAGACACTTATGCTATTCTTTATTTCAAGCGGTTTTATCTTTACGGGTAACTGTTAAACAATTGAACCGTGGAAAGTATAGAAAGTGTGCTCCGGAGTTGAAACCGTGTCCATTTTTTAATGACCTGGTACTAGTACCGAGTCGAGCATTGTTATAAGTCAGCTTACAATGGTCGGGTCATGAAGATTTTCCGAGTGTTTTCATGTTAACTTAAATGGAGCTTGTAGTAGTTGTAGTTATGAAGAAATTTCTGTATATTCAAATTTTTATGTTTTTGTGTACTTACCTACTTAATACTTAATTCTTAGAGCAACTTTAACTTACAAAAATCACGATCATCATTTAAATGTATCGGTGTTTTTCATTTAAATTTACGGTCAAATTTCCAAATACCATAATATTTAATTATAAATCCCCTACGTTTAAAAGTGACGTATGAGTGGAAGATGACAATTACGCCCATGGGCATAATATAGGCTATTGTAGCTCAGTATGCTTACGTGATACGATAAACAAATCCCTTTACGAGCAAGTGTGACGAAAAACAACTAACGATTTACATTGTTAGCCCATCGCAAAAGAAATGTTAACTCAACCATCCGTAAAGACCGCTTTAAACTTTAAACAAAAGATTACCAATACTCTGAAGTAATCTAGCAGGCATCAGCTGTATGCAATCGGTTGAAAAAACGCCTAATACCACAGCACTGGCCAGCGAAGCGGTTTAAGCATGTTGTACACTCAACAGGAAACGCGAAACTTTTAAATGCTTAGTCTTTTCAGCCAGTTACATAGCCTCGTAATGCCTGGCCACTCATGTCAGTAGTAGAAAAGCTGAAGATATACGCTTATCCCTTTTTTGGGTAGTAGGGTTGTCGTCAGTGATAGGATGTGTCTCTGTCTACAAGCTACTCTCAATGACCAGCCATTTCGAAAATGTCATAATGTGCTTGTGCTTAAATGACACAAATTGATATTTGATTAGTTATGTTATTACAACATTTAACATAGTTGATCTACTTAGTTATATTTGTATTTATTGCTCGCTTAAATAATTTTGGAGCTATATGACAATGAATGTACCTACCCTATAGTTTGAAAATTATACCGTAATAGAAATACTATTCATTGTTTCCCTCATGCATGACAGTATAATACTTAGTACTAACTAACTTGCAAGCGAACCTCAAAATAATTTGGCTGGCAGTTTTAGAAGTCCTTTTTCAAAAACAGTGCAAAATGCATCAGTCTGCGTTTCGGTTGGTTCTATTTTCAACCTTGCGTAAACGCAGCGGACGAGCTTCCGACTAGGGTTGTGCCATTATCACAAATTACCGGTTTTGCAACCGATGTGTGTCAATCGGTTTTTAAACTGTCCCTTATCGCGGGCGTAGGCGTTATGTGCTTGATAAATGCACGCGTAGTCGTCGATTAAATTGTCACAATGCCGATAACCTTCAGTTGAATCGGCTCTTAATGAGGTATGACATTCGTCAAGCACCTTGCTTTAACGAGCAGTTTCTAAAGATTCGGGTGCACTTTTAGTTCAAGCGCAAGAGTTGAAAAGAAATCTAACCCTGAGGTTTGATTAGCTTCTAATCTTTTTTCTTCTAATATTCTAATCGATTCGATTTGATTAGATCTAATCGAGTGGTTACTCAGGGTGAAGATATCAAACGAGTTACAGCTTTAACCTTGTTATCACTTTCTATTGATATAGATTACAACGTAAACCATCGTTCGTATTATCTTGCCTTAAAAGAGAGATTCTCCAAGCTACAAAATCAAATATCTTTACAACGCCTAATTAGGCCTATAATTAACTTTTACGGGTACCATAAACCGGTGTTACCGATAAATCTAAGACCAGTAGGTCAATCACGTAACGCATTGTACGCGCGTCTGACAGTAAAATCACAATCTAACTGTCATTTTTCCATATAAAATTGACATTTAGACCTTACAGACGCGCGTAAGAAAAGTTACGTGATCGACCCACTGATAGTGATAACAC
Organism: Epinotia brunnichana; assembly: GCA_963854355.1. Taxonomy (NCBI): domain Eukaryota; kingdom Metazoa; phylum Arthropoda; class Insecta; order Lepidoptera; family Tortricidae; genus Epinotia; species Epinotia brunnichana. Next base: position 32,186,417 of record OY977944.1, read on the forward strand.
TAGTTAAATTGCGATTTACAAACATAATACTCGGTAGACCGTGTAGGTTAACGAATAGCAAAAATTTGTAACACAAGATTAATTTTGCGGATAACACGAGCTACATGGAGTATGGAATAATTAGTTTGCGATACGCAAATGGGTTTGTGATCACGTGAACTTTCAACGTATACTGTATCTTTAACGTATGTATGTATGTGTAAACGTTTCGTGGCATTGTTGCTTGTGTAACACGATTTTTTAGCACGATGCTATCAATATACCTACGTACAATAGGCATTACGGTAATTACTCTAATTCATTGTTTCGAAATATATAAACGATTTATGGTGGTACAGGCCTTGCTGAATCCGGTAGCCGATTGGTTTAACAACTCAAGGCTCGATGTTACTTGGTGTTAGAAACAAAGAAACGTGGACTTTGGAGGTGGTAAAGCCGAGCTACGTCATACACGACATCTGATTATTTACAAAAAAAAATAACACAAATAAATAAGGTACTTAAAGCCAACTCTCTATACTAAATAAAACACACGAATGCGTTCGAGGGATTGTAAAGTATCGACCGAAATACAAACTCAAACATACATACTAATTTTCACACAGCAAAGTCATTAAATTACAATCGCACTAACGATATTGGTAATTAGAAAAAAAACCAGTTAAAGAGTCGTCAAATGCCACAAGTAAGCTTGCTTGCAACGAGTAGGTCCTAAAATGACAGCTTGGTGTTAATTACAAAAAGTTTGATAAAACGAGTGGAATGACGTAGACTATCTTACACAGAGCACGGAACTCATACGAAATCAGTAATTAGAAAAAAAAACCGTAAAAGGACCATGGAATGACGCATGCCCTAACGCTTTAATTTCGCACGTTTCCGCGTCTGCTCCCACGATGTTGAATATTTATATGTGGCTGCCGTGTAAGGCGATTACAATATAAACCAATTTCTGACGCTTGTGGTGCTTCGTGACTCGACCTAATCAAATGCGGTTGAAGGTAGTACAAGACTGAAAACAAACTGGCCTTATTCTCTATGTAAATATCTATATATTATTTGACACATAACCACAAAAATGTGTGTAGGAATGGAATATTATGACGGAACTCTTTGGAGAGTCTAGTTTGAATGTTGGTTCGAAACATAAGCGAAGTTGTTTTTTGATTTTTCCACAAAAATGTCAGATTGTAACGAGCAACGAGACAATAAAGGTGTTTAAACGATAAAAAGTTCTCTAAATTCATCAATCCCTTCCACAAATGGGGGCTCGTCGCTAGGCTTGTGAGTTTTTAGAATACTGAAGATGGATTTTTTAGTAAATTAACGATCTAAATTATACGGTGAACCACGACACGGTGTACGATCGCGGATGTTACAACGACGAAATACGTAGCAACTCACGACGAATAAGATTACTACAAAGATACCTACGGTGAACGACGACGAACGATGGCTCCTGAGACTAAGAAGGACGACGGTGCAAGCGCGGGTTTGAGCGATAGACGCAATAGAGATTGAGATGACGATGCTGGAAGGTATCATGAAATTTAGTGGCGAGGACAAGGCACACTCGTAATATCTATCCCTTCCACATGTGTATTATTAAAAGTTACTTAAATTGAATACTGTATTATACGGTGTTTGACAAACAGTCAAATCAGCCTCTTTTTATGAAACGTCAAAAACGCTCCGTTAGTATGGAATTTGTATACTTATAGGGATTACTTACTTGTGACAACAACATCAAACAACGTCCTTAAAGTTAGTTTTTATGAATTTAAAAATCTTAAAATAACAAACATAAGTATAAGACTAATACTTTCCGAGTATCTTCATAATGTTTATCTGATGTTGCTAATGAAAAAACATTTTTTTTCAATGTTGTCAAATACCCTATTGTTAATAGGGAACATTACGGAAAACTCTTCGTAGGTGGCGACACTAGCAGCGTTGACATTATATCTCATTCCCACTTGCGGTATTGTCTATGAAAGCATCCTTGTCACTCATTTGACAATCAACTGTGCATGTGTGTGTGAATCCCTATATTCCTATAGTGGTTTACTATTAGTGGTAGTGCTGCCTCTGGCGGCAGAACATTGCAGTAATGTTCCCTATAGACTCATGCTTAAATTTTTAGGAACATTGTTTTCGTTAGTGTGTCAGACAGTGTGGAGTAATATTTATTTATTTATTTCCTACAAAAAAACACACATGGTAAAATAGGTTTCTTACATTTACATTAGTAGGTACATACATTCTATTAACCAATAATGTACATGACGTGTCCTATTGCTGCCAAATTGAGGTCGCAATTTAAATGGATAGAAATTCCGTTTTTTAGTGTTTGTAATAACAATTATTGAATTTCGTTTCGGTAATTTTACTCACTAGTTTAACGGCATATTGGCAATATGTACCTGTCAGAAGCCTTCACGAATTATACTGTTTTGGACCCACAGTGTGTAGGTACTAAACTAATATATTTGTTTTTCTTTGCAGTATATTTTATCTTTTTTGTTGTTTCCGCTTGTTAACTGTTTAGGTTTATTTATTAAGTAATTTACTTTCATAGTTGATACCGGTTGTCGGCGTTTGTGTCGGCACTTATGTTAGTTTTTAAGTTAGGTCCCCACTGAAAATCAGCGCCTCAGCTTGCTGTGCCTTGCTGTGGCTTCATGCTGAGTCCTATTTAACGTCCTAGTATTTAAGTCTTTTATTTTGCTTGTTCTTTTTATTGTGTAATTTTGCGACGTTAAATAAATGTATTTTCTTTCTTTCTTCTTTCTTTTCTAATGAGCGACGACGTGAAGGTGAAATACTCCACCAACTTAACAATAACTTGTCATACAGTTTATATCTAGATCATAATTTTCAAGTTCAAGTAGTTCAAGTATTTATTAGTGACAAAAAAAAATAACACATACAAAATAAATAATATAAAAACACACTGTGTCACGAAATTGTAACTGCTCAGCGTGTTGCTAGCTTTACAGCCAGCGCTGGTCTTCCGCAGTACTTACATTTTAGTGTACCCTTTGCATTTAAACAATGGGGAATGGATGAAAATTTTAGAAGTGCCTGATTTTTTTTTTGGTGTTAGGAATAACCTTCCTTAACACTAGAAAAAAATTGCAGACTTTTCAGGTGCGTCAATTATTTTTGAAAAATATAAACAGTTTCCTCACTTACGTTTTGGGTTTAGGACGGCGAATGAGAAACTTTCCTTGATTCATCACATATTACAAAAAAAAAATTTGAATATCTGACCCGGGCAAAGACTGCAATTTTTTACTGGTGTTAAGGAAGGTTATTCCTAACACCAAATAAAAATCAGGCACTTCTAAAATTTGCATCCATTCCCCATTGTGAGTGTTTATTGCTTTGAAATGTCTACAAGCCTCGATAGGCTACGACGGTAACCATCAGGCTGGCCGTGCGCTTGTTTTCCACAGATTATATAAAAAAAAACAAAGGCGTAAAAGTACTAAAACAAATCACTTTCAAGTCGATACGAGTCTAATTAGACTAATTATTTCCTACAGGGACATCTACTTTCTACAGGTCATGCTGATTCCATTGTCAGTTTCTTCTATGACCATATCAAACAGCATTTGCATGTCACGGGGATATCCCATGAGGATTTTGCGGACCAACCAGATATAATTAAATTAAATTTAAATTATATTTTACAGTCTCTCTATGTCTATTACTGATTCGTATTCCAGTGGTCGTCATAGTGTTGCGTCCTGAGAGTTTAAGGAGCCTTTGTCATATCCAGTTATTGCAGTATTTTTCCAAATATAATTTAGTGAATAGGTACCGTAAAACCACACGACTATAGTCCAGGTGGGTGACCTATGGTTCAAATCAATTCTAATATTACTTGCTCTGGTGGGACTATTTTCGTGGATGAACTTAAAGACAGGCAATATAATAACACAAATTTAAATAAAAACGTATAAAATCACTATTACGAAATCGATATTGATGAAAACGAATGAGTTTACTTTTGGCCCATAGTTGTGTTAGTGGACTATAGTTGTATGGTTTTACGGTACTAATAATTACACGGTTTAACTCACGTAGGGAGGTATTACGAGTACATGTCACTAGTTCGAAAAATGTCACCCGTAGTGACCTTTTTTACGTGAGTTTAACCGTGTATCTTAAATATTATTAAACATGTCTAGCGAAAGTTTAACTTCGATTATATTTTAGTGCCTCGAAAAACATAATTTACTTATATCATAGAACGCCTTGAAAAATTAGCCATTAGAAAACAAAGTTCCGACATAAAAATCACTCGTCCATCAACACACAATTCCACAATTGATAAAGCGAAATGGCAGGTTAAAAGAACGGTAAATCAATAGTAAAAGCAGTGACGTAAACAATTGTCTATGGGAATTATTCAATTATAGAGTTTTCTACAAATCGCGGGGCGCGCTCTCACGTTTTTGCGATTTTCCAACCGCTAGTATTACGGTAACTGCTGTTAATGATAAATAAGTCGTGATGTCTTCGTTTAGCGGGACATGTGGAAGGAAAGCGACAACTTTTATAGATATTTTTTGTCTGATTTGTAGACTACGAAGGAACCTATGGTCAGGAAAGTGAAAAAAAAAACATGCAGAGTGTAACCGCTTTCATTGTTCTGAGGGACTGCTTAACCGAAAAATACCGGTATTATATTTTAACGGTATGACGTCATATCGGTTGTCAAATAGCGGTTTCGGTAGCCGAACCTTTATATTTCGCTATCGAAATACCTTTATTTTTTCCGGTACCGTAACCGCTTTTTAAAGGTTTTTTTAAGTAACGACTTCGGCCTGGCGTTGTTGCCAAACCGCCGGCAAAGGCACTGCCGTTTTGTCTTTTTATCTTTATATGTTTAGTAGCTAATGCTTCCTCTGTAGAGTGCCAGCTCGCTTACTTTTCTCGATAACCTTTATAATACCGGTATTATAAAGGTTTCGATATAATTTAAAACTGATACCGCTAACCATTATTTCAAAACGGATACGGTACCGATATGTTCGCGCGGCGCGCATAACCTTTACGACATAACGGTACCGTAATGGAATACCGGTTTCATACCGGTATAACCGTAACCGAAATCAGTCCCTGGTTCTGAGGTGTACGTGTACGTATTACATTTACTAATACATAAAATACCCATTAAATGAAAACCATCATGTTTGTAGGAAAAACAAGCAAAAAAAACTGATAAAATTCAAATTCAAATTCAAATATTTATTCGTGACAATAAAAAAATAACACATACAAAAGAAATAATACAATACACATTTTGTCACGAAATGATAACATACCCTTATTCATACAATTTCAAATGTCTGATTAAAAATGTGTTTCAAAGTCCCTTTCTTACGATCACAAATGTCAAAGTAACATAAAGAGAAACGAATTGTAATGGCATTTATGTTAACTTTTATCATTTGGACGTTTATTTGCGGTCATAGTCTTTATCTCGCCAAATGTATAAAATTATACTCTTTGCGAAAACAGTACCTAATGAGAATTGAAACAGCAATAACGGCAAATAAATGATCCTTGGCTACAGATTTATAAAAGACCTTACTACGAAAATATACTTCGAAAATGGGATCCATTATTTGCTTGTTGCGCATCGTCAGTATCTAGACATAAAAGTGATTAATTAAGTGTACAAAGAGAAAATACACCCCAGAGTGTAATGAAGTGGCATGTTACAAGTATTATCATTAATAACGACTGCGAATCAACGATCATAATCAAATTAACGAACTAATGTTAAACCCAATAATTATGCCTACTAAAATTCAAGTTTCAATAAATTTTATCGCAATTCACAGCCAATTAATACTTCTAACACCAATAATTGACGTTATCTTCAACATCCACAAATCAACACGAGGAAACGCATTAGTAGCAACTTTCTTTGTCACTTTTTTTACGTGCGTAGTTATTACGAAGTGTTAATTTCGCTCACGCATGTGAAAACTCTTCGTAATTTAAAATTAAAAAATAACGCGTGAGGTCTAAAACTAACGACATGGCGTGAAATCAGGAGAACTCTTTGGTAAACATGGAGTAAATATTTTTTGTGTGCAGAAAGTACCTCAGTAATTTTTGACTTGTCATTATTACTTACAAACAATCTCGTATTGTTTAAAACTATATAAAAGGACCGGGCCCTTACAAGAAAAATAAAAGAAAAACCGGTAAAGTTTTAAAAAGTTTGAAGTTTGTCACATCACTAACACAACACTATGGTTTGTAAGTTTTTAAACACCCACAGAACGTCAGAAAGTCACAAGTTCCAAATTTAAATATTGCACCGTTGGAAAGCGCGCGAGTTTTTTTTCTAACGCGCGAGTGGTGTTAGCCAAAGTCGAATGAAGACTGGCTGGATGTTGTGTGGCTGAACGATATGGAAGCCTTAATTGGCAATGACGTAGGCGATAGAACGAGGTGTAGGTGCTTATATGGATATAGCGGCGATAAATATTTTTATAGCTTATCGGATAATCTTAAGCTGAGGTATTGAGATTTGGTTTTTGAGGATGGAAAATTCAGTTTCCTAATTTTCCTACAATTTTAATTTTATTTTTAACTCCCGACGGATTAAGAGGGGTGTTATAAGTTTGACGTATCTGTGTATCTGTGTGTCTGTCTGTGGCATCGTAGCTCCTAAACAAATAGACCTATTTGAATGCGTTTTTTTTTATCTGAAAGCTGGCGTATCCGAGATGGTTCTTAGCTACGTTTTATCAAAATCGGTTTGGCCATTTTTGAGATATTGAACTTTGAAATGATTTTCAACTTTTCTAAGTTATAATTATTGTTTAATGTATGCTATCTTTATCACTTTTTTTATTCAGTTTATAATACCAACAAGCATATATAAATATATCCTGTCTGATGGTTGGCAGACTCCGTAGATTATGAACACTTTCGACTAAAGAGGAGTCAACAAGGGCGTTGTGGACCCTCTATTGAATTTAATTGATCCACACCATCTCACAGACTGGCGCGGCCTTGCCGCGGAGAACAATAGAAAACTTGTCATTAGCTGTCAAATTTACTATGGTCCGCCACCGCAGGCCGCGCCGGTGTGATGCAGGCTTTACTCTTTATGAATTTACCGATCTCTTACTTACTTAGGGCTGCAAACATATCTACGCTACTTAAACCCTCAAAGATAATAGCGCTTTTTTTTGATTGCATAAATTGTGTAGATCTTATTCTAGCTGACTCAGTTAGCAGACTAGCTTTCAAAACAGGATGGAGAAAACATATACATATTGCTATGAAATTATTTTCTACAGAGCTAAAAATGTTGGACGCAGTTCGCTTATTTCAGTTCCGTAGATTGCTATTCTCTTTTTAATTGAAGAAACTTCGTTCATCAGGTAGTCGTGCAACCCTATTCCATTTAATTGAAGAAACTTCGTTCATCAGGTAGTGGCGCAACCCTATTCCATTTAATTGAAGAAACTTCGTTCATCAGGTAGTCGTGCAACCCTATTCCATTTAATTGAAGAAACTTCGTTCATCAGGTAGTGGCGCAACCCTATTCCATTTAATTGAAGAAACTTCGTTCATCAGGTAGTCGCGCAACCCTATTCCATTTAATTGAAGAAACTTCGTTCATCAGGTAGTGGCGCAACCCTATTCCATTTAATTGAAGAAACTTCGTTCATCAGGTAGTCGCGCAACCCTATTCCATTTAATTGAAGAAACTTCGTTCATCAGGTAGTCGTGCAACCCTATTCCATTTAATTGAAGAAACTTCGTTCATCAGGTAGTCGCGCAACCCTATTCCATTTAATTGAAGAAACTTCGTTCATCAGGTAGTCGCGCAACCCTATTCCATTTAATTGAAGAAACTTCGTTCAATCAGGTAGTCGGGCAACCCTATTCCATTTAATTTATATTTAAGAACAATGAATCCACTCCATTAAAGCTATAAATCACAAATGACGCAGAAGCCACAGACACAGGAACTGTATAACTTGATACAGTAAATATTGACGTTGTCGAAGCCATACTTTCATGAAATATGTATGGCGTTAATATTGAAAGGAGCCGTGATAGTAACCAGAGTCACACATGTCGAGCCTAGTAAGATTAAAGGGTACATGTTAGTTAGGTCATAAGGTGAGATACGAACTTTGTAGACTTAGGTCTTTGGAGCTCGATATCGAACCTACGTACCTACGTGAAAGATTACCTTCATTAATTAACCTGATTATGAGTCCTTTAAACCGAGTACGTAATCCATATTTAATTAATCCTATACTATTATAAATGTGAAAGTTTGGATGTCTGGATGTTTGTTACTCAATCACGCTTAAACGGCCGAACCGGTTTGGATGAAATTTTGCACGAAGATAGTTTATAGCCTGGATTAATAAAATATAGGATAGTTTTTTATCCCGGGTTTACGCAGACGAAGTCGCGGGTGGAAATTATTATAACGAATGTAACTCCTTCTATTGCCTTTTTTATACGATTACACTTCAAGAAATTCTAAAAGCAGAGACGAATTAATGTAATTGTTTACTCCTCTCGTTACAAAAATAGCTGTTCATATTTCTCGACGAAAACCCAGGAATTTATTGGAACCGGTACGCAGTGTAGTGTGACACCCCAAAAGGTTTAAAATAAAACCCGTAGAAAATGACAGTTGCATGGGATTCCAAATATACATAGTAAACTAAGATCATACCCGGTAATATTTTAAATGTGTAAAAAGTTTTACTATCTAAATAGTCTAGTGAAAATAACAATATTTAAAGCAAGTAGTAATTTATTCGTATTTAATTTAGCTCAAAAAAGGAAAAAAGGGGAGGCCTTTGCCCAGCAGTGGGACACAATATAGGCTATTAAAAAAAAAAAAATAACTTAACCGATTCTTAATATAGGTATGAATGAGTAGAAGTGGGGCTCTTTTCATAACTATTATATTCAATGATAACAATTGTCAACTTTTTTTAAGTTGATAAACGTGACAGGAACTTTTTTTTAAATTAGGCTAATAATTGATGTCACTATACTTTATTATACCTAGAACACCTAGATACTTACATACGCCTAATATCTAATATAATATTAGATTAGATTACATACAGCCATTTCTCATTTCCTTGGCAAAATAAAAATGTTGTTTATCTCGCAGGTATGCTTATCTGCAGAGCAATTACGTATCTTTTGAAGCGGACGTCCGTCGATGGTCCTTCTGAGGGCCTACCGCCAACGGCATTCGTAGTTTTTCCCTCTCTGTCGCACTCACGTATGAACTCACAAGTCTGACAGAGAGGGAAAACTTCGAATACCTTTCGCGGTAGGCCCTCTGGTGTCGAAAATGCAACATCGCGGTCAGCCGACCGTCTGTTCGTTTTGTAAGTATCCCGCAAAAAGATATCGGTTAAAGCATTCTTATATTAACTACCACTTCTACTCTGGTTTGTGTTCTGAGTGCCCTGGTTGAGGTGTAAGATAACTAATTTTTGCTCAAATAATCATATTTACGTATATACATGTTGAAATTATGGGAAAAATTAAAGCAATTTCTTTGTCAAAAATTAAAAACTTGACTGTAATTAAAAAAAAAATGTATGGAGAAGGGGATTCGAGCTGAAGATTTCGGATCAAATCCACACCCAAATATATCTTTGTTTTAGTTTATATGGATCCACTGAAAGTCAGTGTGGTTGCACTCGCTCGCTACAGGTCGACTAATTGGGCTCCTAATTTTATCAAATTAGGAGCCCGATTAGCAACACAACCTTCTTTTTCTAGATTTAAGCACTATACTATATGTAATTTATATTAAAGTTATTATACCCAAATAAATAAATTATATTCTATTTTATTCTAGTCTGGACAAACAACAGAATTTGTATTGTATTGTTTTCGACATTCATTGATTTAATTCTACCTACTTTTCTCAAGCTTTTACATGACCCTTGGACATTCGCATGCCTATCCTGACGCTGATAGTTTAAAAGATACGTGTGCATTGGCAGACACACAATCCCGTTGTACAACGGTCGGCTGCAACAATGCCAAAGTGCGGTTGCATCGATTGCGACTGAGAACAAGTTTCACTGGAAGAGCTTGTGATTCATATGGAGCGTAGTTTAAGAGGACGTAGGTTCGTGGTCTTCTCTCCCTCTCACTGAGCATAAGCGTGAGCAAGATGGAAGTGCGTGTTTGGAAGCGCAGATATCATGTTTTTTAATTTTATTTCTTTGCGCGTTTTAATAAATAACAAAGTAATAGCTGATTTCCCTCAAACATGACATTGCCGATTTTAAGAACCAATTGTAATATGTTTAGCTGTTGTGCATAATTTATTAGAATTTTTTTAAGTGTATTTTAGACCTATGTTCGTGATTTTTTTCTATCGAGCGAAAGTCAAAAACTCAGGATTCGAATAGCTGATTTCCCTCGAGAAAGGCCTCAATATTGCTAATTAAATTTAGGGCAGCCGTATTATAACCCAAACAAGAGCTACGATTTTTTAAAAATCCGTTTTCGGAGCTCACGTCGCCTTAAGTAAAGTGCTTTATTTGTAAACATTGAACTTATATTAATACCAAAATGAACATTATACCTACCTTAGGGTGGTCCTTAAAAACAATTTTTATTAAAATTTCAATATTGTTTTAATACGTAAAAAAATTACGTCTGTTTTTTTTGGATAAGATTTATCGCGGGTCGCTACCGAATTTTGAAATTCTTAAGGTTTTCATTTCTCCATAGTAAGATTTTTTATTATTTTTAACATTTTACTACTCTAATGAGCTTAGATTTGATGTTAGGAAATGAATAATCTTGAAAACATCAAAAAATATCACAAATTTTCAAAAATGAATTGTTTTGTGCTAATATGCTAAAAACGGACTCTGGCGATGATTTAAAAAAATAAATAAAAAAAAAATATCTTTATTTCAGAACATTATTCCATAAAAAAAATTAAGACTTTAAAGATTTCAAAATTCAAAATCTATTTAGTGAACTAATTTCGTATTGTCTCGATTGTTTATTCCTTATTTATCAAGTGTAGCTCAGGAAAGTAGTAAAATGTAAAAAAAAAAAAACTTACTATGGAGAAATGCAAACCTTAAGAATTTCAAAATTCGGTAGCGACCCCTAAATCTTATCCAAAAATAAAAAAACAAACGTTATTGTTTTACGTATTAGAACAATATGCCACATTGAAGTTTCAAATGTTCGGTTTTAAAGGGCCACCCTAACCTACCTACATGTTGGCGGTACTAGTTCAGTTACGTTCTCAGTTGCAAAGTTTGGAAGATGTTTAGCTAACTTCTTATTGGTCTGCCGTCCCGGCTACACAGTACTACGTAATACGTATACCGAAGAAAATGTAAGTAGAGTATCGTGGTTGGAGTCCCGTCATAACGTGAATTTATTACTTTGTGACGAGAGTTCCAATAGACTATCTATCGACTTTTCAACCGACGAAAAAAGCGGAGGAGGTTCTCAAGTCGACGCGTATATTTTTTTAACTTTTTACAGAGTAGTTCGATTTTGATAATTCTTTTTTTATTGGAAAGGGTATACCCCGAAGTTGGTCCCATATAAATTTTGAAAAAAAAAACCAACCCTAAGGGTAGGAAAATAGGGGATGATTGATTTTTCGTCGGTTAAAACTTTGTTTTCAAAGTAAATTATACCAGGAAGAATTTCTGAAGGGAGTCAAGTTCCAGCGGTTTCACGGTCGGTTACCAGACAACCACGGAGTTATTGTATGTTTAGACTGCATAATTTGTAGTATTATTATGTCTTAAGGCGCCGTAGGTTCAGCGAAGTTAAGCGAACATAGTTTATAAAACAATATAATGCGTCTGTTTATAATGATATGGTTTCAAAAAAATACGAATAGTAATCTTGAGGCTTTTCTGCAGGGAAATCAGTGATTCGAAACACGATTACGCAATTTTCGCTCGATAGAAAAAAATCACGAACATAGGTCTAAAACATATTAAAATTCACTTAAAACATTCGTAGCAAATTATGCACAATAGCTAAACATTAAAATTGGTTCTAAAAAGCGGCGATATCATGTTTGAGGGAACTTAGTGATTACTTTTTTATTTATTTAAACGCACAAAAAATTAAAATTAAAAAACATGATATCCGCGCTTTTAAACACGCACTTCCATCTCGCTCACGCTTATGCTCAGCGAGAGGGAGAGAAGACCATGAATCTACGGCGCCTTAACAGACTTATACGTCTGTAAGGTATTATTATATATGGGCCCCATTGCCGGAATCAAACATAAAAATAAATAAATAATGACGGTCGTACCCCGCTAAATCAAGGCATATCCAGAGGACTCAAAGCCATTGTAATGAGAGTTCCAATAGACTATCTATCGACCTTTACCAGGAAGAATTTCTGAAGGGAGTCAAGTTCCGGCGTTTTCACGGTCGGTTACCTGACAACCACGGAGTTATTGTGTGTTTTGACTGTATAATTTGTAGTATGTCTCTTAGTCTGTACTGTATATGTAAATATGGGCCCCATTGCCGGAATCATACTTAAAAATAAATAAATAATGACGGTCGTACCCCGCTAAATCAAGGCACATCCAGTCCACTCAAAGCCATGGCACATGCAACGCGCGGATGCGACGGTGAAAGTGCAGCGAGGTCGTCGCTACAATAAGTATTGTCTTTGCTCTTCTCCCATGTTTATACCGAGTACATCAAGTTGTATTCAATTTATGTTATGCCTTTAAAAGTGCATAAATAACGTTTCTACATGAGTATTCACGTTTACAGGGTATACTTACCAGTATAAGTGTGACCTCGGATTACGCATAGTTATTACGAATGTCGGGGTTAGATTATGATAGGGACGAGCTTGGGGACGTTTTATCTTTGTGTCATTCATTCTATTTTATGGGAGGTCAAAGTTATCATCATTATTAATGAGCATACCTATTACTTATTTATATTATTACAATGTAGAACCAAGGCTGGAAGCCGACCTGCCTTTATATAACACCTAAATGAAGTATTTTATAAGTAATTAGGTATAGTAGTATGTAATATCTATGTACATATGTAGGTACATATACCGAATTAGAAAATTATTATAAATGTCTATAGGTAAGATAAGTGACCTATTTGTAATATACCTCCCCCCCGCCCGAATCGTGTTTATTACTCCGACCGGAATTCAGCTGACCTCTATTTAATCTGTTTAGTAATATTAAATTCCGACATTTTTTTTTAAATATTGGACATCTCTGTACATTCCAGGCATTATTTGGGCATTCTCCTAGCATTACGAACACATAAATATAGATTCTTTGAAACTATAATTATAATAAATGATTTTTTATTACGTTTTTCTTATTTAAATTTATTTAATCGTATGTGCCGGTACATACACGTTTCATGCAATAAAAATTATAAGTCCACATTCAGGGTCCCGAGCCAAGTAAGAGCGTCAGGTGTTAACTTACACCAAACTTACACAGATCTTCTGGAGGCCCCGAGTATGAGTTGAGCGTTGTATGACTTATTTATTTCAATATAATTCTTCTTCTCATATAGTGCCAGAAATACTCGTATATAAGTAATTTAATTTGCGTATCGCGCAATTAGGAGTTGATCTAGATCTGGAATTCTAGAATAAAAGCGACTAAGTACTGACCTAAGTAGGTATCGATTACGTTAAGCCGTACAGGATATCCGTCATATCATGTAATGCAATTGATAACAGCTATAATAATAAAGAAGTCTAATTAGGTATATAAAGTTTACTATAATCGATAAATAATAGATATTCCTCAAGATATTTTCCTTCACCAAATAGCCACTATTAAATGACAAAATGATAGGTACCTACATAAGTTTTGTGATAAAACATTATTATTTTGCTTAAGCCGGTGAGTTATTAAGTTATAAGTTGTAGGTATTACTTATTTATTTATTTACTTAGGTACTTATTACAGTTTACAACAAAATATTTCCTTAAACTTGGTATTTTGTTGTTTTCCGTCTCGTGTCACCAGCATTAAGTACCTAGGTATCTATAGTCGCATAAAATATAAATAATATACATATGTATTACCTAAAATATTTCATTTCGAGACAAAATGTATGGCTAACTTTTGCCACTTAAAATGATAATGTTAATGTTATTGAAAGTTCAAATTAAGAGTAAAATATGATCTTGTTGAAACTATGGACCATTGCAATACTTAGTATAGAGGAAAATATGAGTCAGATTCACAACATAAGTCTAAACCTCTATCTACTGTTATACACACTACTGTCAGTTTACTGTCTACTGTTAGCAGTACGGTTTTTCAATAAATTATTCTTATCATCATCATCATATCAGCCGAAAGACGTCCACTGCTGGACATAGGCCTCCCCCAAAGAGTGCCAAAATGACCGGTCCTGCGCCACCCGCATCCAGCGGACTCCCGCGACCTTTACCAGGTCATCAGTTCACCTTGCGGGGAGCCTACCCACGCCGCGCCTTCCGGTACGTGGTCGCCACTCGAGAACTTTTCCGCCCCAGCGGCCATCGGTTCTACGTGCAATGTGCCCCGCCCAATGCCACTTAAGTTTAGCGATTCGGAGGGCTATATCGGTTACCTTGGTTCTGCTTCGGATAACCTCATATTCTTGTACGAGCAATATTTACAGATTTTTATAATTGTGACACAAGTAAAATTGCTGGATTATACTAGTCAAGGAACGAGTGCACTTCAATAAGTAATATCATTAAATTATTATCTACTTAAATATGGATTATGATATGATATCTAATTTCACATAGGTACATATTATTATCCATAGCTTTATCTATGCAAATTATTATATGTAAGTATATATAATATCACATCATGCAACCGATAGCTATGCAAATATATGCTTAGTGATGAAGATTTATGATTTTCTTTGTGTCTTTTTATCTTTAGATGTCATATTCTTTTTAACCATAAACGTTTTTTCGGCAAACCATCATAACATAAGTATGGAAAAAATTGAATACAGAAACAGTTTTATGTTAGGTAAGTTCTATCATTTTATCTTGTTATTTTTATCCGTATGTATGGTAATTTTACGTAAGAAGGAAATAAATCATATATTCATTTATTACCAAGAAGACTTCACCAATTTATAATTGAACGTAAAAAGCTAGTTATTTTCAGAAATTGTTTAAATTATATTCCGATGAAAATTGCGTTCAATTTTGTGTTCTTGACGAAGTAGACATTGACAACATCAAAATGGTACATTAGTGCTTTTTTATTTTTTATTAACCTATATTGTGGCAATGGCCTTATTTTCCGCCGTTCGTCTCCAGCCTGTACTAGTGCTTGCCAATCCGTACAAAATGTAGGTATCATAACTGTCCCGCCATCTCCTATTCGGTTTAGTTACATTACTGCTATTTAACTTTTAATGGAACAAGGTGTAAAGAAATACCTACTAGTCGTAGGAGAAATGAAATGGAAACTATGGAAACAGTTTCATTTGCTAACAAGACTACAGCGCCATCTAATAGTAGTTAAAGGAACTGATTCCTAGACAACGTTCACTAGGTTCGCGCGCTGCTATGCAACGACGCGACACACCGATAGATGTCACTAGGCGTAATGTTACTTGAAAATGACTTCGTTATGAACTTATTTCATAATCTGGATTAGTTTAGACCTAGTTCGCTTTGTGTGTTTTTGCAAGTTATAACTTTTTCTTTTCCAACAAGATAAGTAAACATGAATAGAAAACCCTATTAGCCAATTCTTCATTCACGAACCTTATCAGTATCTCCACAAATTCATTGCAATCTGCACCTAATCGTACTGTTTCAAATTGTAATTTATATTTTGGCATTGTCATTATTGGTCACCTTATACGACATGACGCTTTTATTAATAACATCATGGAAGGAAAGGTAGAAGGCAAGCAAAGGGGAAGACCAAGGATAAGTTACATGAAACAAATAAAATAAAAAGTTGCAGTCACGTCATATAAAGAGGTCAAGGAGGCGGCCCTAGATAGAGTCAGATGGAGGGAGCTACACCGACAAGAGTCTAACTCTTAAATTTATGATGATTGTCATTATTATTAATTACTCATATCTCCAGTAAGTAACACAACGAAAGTCCAATATGTTGACCCGTGACGGTTAGTGAGAAATATTGTAATACCATAATCTTGTAACCACCAGCTCCACACAGTCCTTCTAACCGGATACATAAGGCGTCACTTACCATGATTTTGGAGTGATACCTAAATGTAATACGTTAATGGCGAAACATACATACATGGGTGGATTGAAAAAAAAATTTACATAATTAAGGACCTTAATCTAATCTATGCTTTAACTTTTTTCCATTATGTAACGAAAGTTACCCGTATAAAATGTATGGGTACCTAATTGCCGTTACACAATGGAAAAAGGTTAAAGCTTAGATTAGATAAAGGCTCTTAACTATTTACAATTTTATTACCACTGACATGTCAATTGTAAGATCTTTGTGTATGTTTTAGCAAACTAATTGATTATGATTAAATCAATAAGACCTTACTACCAGGCATCGTTAATTTTGTAGCATTTTTAGTGCAGCGTAGTGTTGTTAACGGAATTGGTATAAACTATTTCAATCGTAATGCTTAGTTAGCGTTAATGTCAATATTTACCCTAATTAACAATTTTAGTTGATATTGTCCATGCCAATTCCGATAACAGCACTTATACTCTATCCGAAACTGTTAGAGTAAATTCTGTCAATAGAACGCAAGCCAAAAACGACTTTGTGACCTGACTAAGAGGTAGCTTTTTGTTTGCGTTTTTTAGACAGTATTTACTATTACAGTTTCGGACGTACAGTCGCCATCACATACATCGGTAAACTATAGGTGTTCAAAAATATCGGCGCATGCACCCTAATGCCTTGAAAATAGAGGTGTGTTCCGATGTTTGTGACGTGCTTGTTTGCTCCGATGTATGTGATGGCGACTGTACTATACGCTGCACCAAAAATGGTACAAAATTAACGATGTCTGGACATTAGAATGAGTACCTTACAGGTACTCATTCAGGTTTATGGTTGAAGTTACCTTGTCAGCCTTGTCGGTGGGCGGGGAGGCGGGGGGGCTGCGCGGCAAGCCCAGGTCTTCATCGTCGTCGCTACCGTCGCCGCGCCCGCGCCGGCGCACAGCCGCCACTAGCTCCGCCTGTCGGGGGAAAGAGGAAGCTTGTTGGTAACGAAATAGATGAGGCGAAAACAGTTGATACCCTGAGAACTTTACGGTTTTGCTCTATGAAAACACAACAATATATCGATATCAGCCATATTTTTACACCAAAAAATAGGTTTGGTAATTTGACTAAATATTCATTAATAATCCACCTAAACTTAATACCGCAACAGTAAAAAATAATGAAAAGTAATCTTTTTAAATTCCGTAAAAATCTGGTGAAAATGGTATAAACTTTCTTTACTTTATAATTGACTACGTCTATATACGTTCTTTGGGACACGCGCATAATCCACTTATTTTAGTTATGAATAAACCTTTCTATAGGCCAGATTAAATTCAATATTATCTCAAGGTCGTAAATATATAATTAAAATGCTGTTATTTCCTGATGCATATATTTTTAGATTCAGGTAGTAAGTCTCCAAATTTGTGTACTCAAACATGTTTTCATTATAAAAATACTGATAGCATTTTTGCTTGCGGGTTATTTTTTTTTCCTAACTTCCGGTCCATAGAATTATTGATTTCAATAGTAAAAGATTTTTAAAATAACGTATAAAAGCCGTATACAAATAATTAGCCTGATATTGAATTATTTCCAAAAAAACCGTAATTTTCTCAGGGTATGACAGCTTAAGGCCCATTTACATGGTGCAACAACTCGCATGCGAGTTTTATTATACAGGGCCTGTAATAGGAGCAAAAATTTAAACGGTAGATTTATGAGCTTGTGAACAATTATTTCCACGTGGTTTTATTTAAAAATATTTTTTTTTCTTTAAAATAAGTTTACGTGTATTTTTTTATTCTCCAGGAGTGCTATTAGTAACTTTTAATTTTAAAAACACAAATAAAATGAAATTAAAATTAAAAAATCGCAAAAATATCTTCTGAAAACAAAAATGCAAAAACTATTATGACTATTTATGACTGCATTGACTCCTGTGCTATGATGTCGTGGTGCCAAGAATACATTACAAGGTCATAACTTTAGATCAAAATTTCTCCGAAACCATTTTTTTTTTAAATTAATGCAATCCTTTTGAATATTTGCTCCTATTATAGGCCAAACCCTGTATTGCAGGGTTTGATTGAATTCGTCGTATTTCGGTAGCCTGCAGGCCCGCAATGTAATGAAATCCCATACGATTTCATCGTGTAAATGGTTCTTTATGCTGAACCAATGTATGGGCGATTATTCGTTCTATACCTACTTACAGATTAAGTTATACAGGGTGTCCGGTAATTAATGGTCAACCTTCTAACCACGAATAGGGCACCTTAGACTGGTCCAGAAAATCGACTTTAAGGTTTATGAAAGTGCCCTGGTTTTCGAGATATTAGCACTTTTCGAAGAGCGAATTGTACCAAAACAAGGTGTTCAAAGGTGTTCAATAGCAACATTTTTATGTGTAAAGATGTAAATGGCATGTGTTATACCATTTTAGAATCAGTATTAGATAAACAATTTTTCAGGAAGTTGACCACTCTGGTCTTCATACATATTTTTTTTTCACCACAAGCTGATTGCTTGTAAAACTTGTAGAAAATTTCAAAGAAAAAATGTAATATTATTAATTAAGACCTAATTAAACAGAACTCGGTCTGGCCACCATTAAACTCTATTGTTTACATGTCCATTAGCATCACTGTTACAGAATATTTCCGAGAATTATAAACGTCCAGATAATTAAAGTGAAATAATGTGCAAATAGAGCTACTGGTGAAAAAAAAATGTGCTGACGTGATCAAGATGGTTCGTAGCTATGTTTCAACAAAATCGGTTCAGCCGGTTTTGAGATATTGAACTATGAAATGAAAATCTCGGGGTTTTCCAACTTTCCTAAGTTGTTAATTATACCTAATACGCTAATATTGATGTGTTACACTAAAAAAATTGTATGAAATTCCTTCTTTCCGGATAATGTAGTTCATGTTCCACCGACATAAACAAAACAATTAGTGCAAACCATGTTCAAACGGAAACAGACCGATAATATATCAACAACTTGTAATATTTATGCGTATGTATGCCTTTCATGAACCTAAAAAGCGTAAATTACAAGGCATTTCTTGATAGATACGACATTTCTGATTCAAGGCTGGTATTTCCTTCCAGCGATATCTATTATGAGTGAATCACAATTACGAGTAATTAATTTACTACATTTCATGTAAGTAATGATAATATATGAATAAATGTTTATTCAGCGAAAGGGCCCTTAGTCATGCGTTCGTCACTCTCGCTTGAATATATGCCCTAACCAAGATTCGAATCCGCGACCATTACCTGCGTAGGCACAATACACTATACTCCAGGCAAAATACGGTTTTGAAAAACATTTATTTATAATAAGGTGCATTCGGGTAACTCCGAAAATCGGGTTATTCCGATAATTTCTACAAATCCAATTTAGGAGGGTAACTCCGAATAAAAAAGGAATATGTAGGTACCTACATTGTGTCAGAACTATATAAAACTCACTTTAGTAGATCATTCGGAATAACCCGATTTTCGGAATTACCCGAATGCACCTTAGCGTTTTTTTTGTTTATTTAATTTTAAAACGTTATTCTAAGATGCTTTATTCAAGAATCCAACAAACTTTCCATCCGGAAGTACCTAATTAGATATATTTAAATAAAGCATGAATTGTTTTTTTTTATTATTTATCTTGAATATTATACAGCAAATGTAAATGAACCAAAATAAAGAAAAAACCATTTATTCATATTTTTTCTGACATTTCAGAAGCTAGTTAAGTTATCAGTTTTTAAATGTCTGAAATTTTGTTGGATTTTGTCGCTATGTAACTATTTAATTGATAATAAATCCGTTACATAAAAAAACATAAAAAAGTCGTCAGATGCCCTGCCGTATTGGTCACGAAACACGGGTTTTTTTTTTTTTGAATTTATTTATTTAAGGTCGCTGAAACAGCTAAGATCATTAGCGACCACTATAGGGATACACTATTAAATCAAGTTGTAGTAGTTAATAAGTTTGAGAAATTTTACAGAATTTTTCGAGTTATTTAAACAATCCTTCAGATTATTAGGAAGATTAACAGTTAATCGTTCCGAGTTATACATTGGACAATTAATAAACAAGTGTTTGACAGATACATCACTACTACACCTTAGACATTTCTTCTTAGGTTCCTTAGTTATGTTATGACTGTTATGAGATACAAATGAGTAACATTACAATTAATTCTTAATCTATTCATAACTACTTGGTCTTTTCAATAATTTACATGGAATTTACTCTTTTCGAATACTGATTTTCTTATCTCATATAAGGCACTATTGTTATTTTTTACCCAACAGCTGTTCCATAATCTTTTTATATTCAGTTTAAGGTATTTCTTAAGGTCTGGGTTATTAATAGTCGTATAATTGCATTGCTCATATCTCGTAGCGTTTTCGTCTGAGGTGTCCGCCCTTTCATTTCCGGGAATACCCTGATGCTATACCTAGATATTTTTCTAGCAGGGACAACATTTGTTTAGTGCTTGCCACAATAAAAATATCGACAATCCTGTTATCGATAAGTACATACTACTTCAACGACAAGACTACATTACAACAACAGACTTATATCGGCTAGGGGGCGTCCACAAATTACGTAACGCAAACTCTTAAATTTTTAACCCCCCCCTCCACTCATGTAACAGGACCGTCACGCTTAGCTGGGACCCCCCCCCCCCCTTCAATTCCGTTACGTAACAAGTCTTCAGGGTAATATTCAGAAAAGAAGTAAAGTGGTATTTTAGATACTTTTTAATCATAAATCTGCATTTTTTTTATGAAACATTAGTGTGGTTTCAAGGAATCAAGAAATTTAATCATCTATGAACGGGTTTCGGTTCCATTTCTTAATACATTATATTAAGGGTAAATCGGAATCAGAATCGCTCTCACAATTGGTATCGGCTTCGGCGGCAATCACATCTTCTGTGGCTATCTCTCTTCTTCTGCCACCCACTCCACCGCGGCAGGTGCCACCGACCTGGTACAATAGCTCTCCCTGACGCCGCGTGATAACTCGCCTAACGGAGACTTTATTTGCAGAAGTTGATTTTGAGTGAATGAAATGATGATGAAATGAAACCGCAAACTAGGGATGTGAAAAACTAAACTTTTTTTAAGTATACTATTATAAAAAATCGTGCGTGACGTAACGCAAACCTTGACACCCCCTCCCACAACGTAACAGGACCGTAACGCTTGGCCGGACCCCCCCCCCCCCCCCCGCTCCCTCCAATTTGCGTTACATAATTTGTGGACGCCCCCCTACCTACCTAGACGCCGCGCCGCGCCGTAATAAATGAGTGACTTATGGGATAATTAATTCAGTGACACGAAGAAAGAAAGTTACGAAAGTATTCCAAATTGTTTTCTGAAATATGTAAAATATAAATATATTGATAGTTTTGTTATTATTATCTATTTTCTAACACACCCTATTACCCTAAATATATTTGTCTTTGTATTACCTCTATCACGTTGAAGTGGTACTTATCGATAACAGGACTGTCGATGTTTTTATTTTGTCAATCACTTACAATAAGTCGTTCGTGCTAGAAAAATATCTAGGTATACAGTGATGACTAAATAGGTATCCATAATAATTCTATAACGCATTGCTTATCCATTAGATCGAGTAGGTTTTCTCTAATTAAATTTATTAAAGGATCATCATTATTATTATTAGACAGTGCTTAGAGGGTTGACATTGAATCAGAAAAAAAAAAGAAACACGGGTTTTTGTTTTTGTATGAGGGTGAATATCTGTTATAGATTCCTTCTTCTAGCTAGAGAGTCTTTAAACATTTACACACTATGGTCCTTTTCCAAGAACATGGATTCAAATGTGTGTGGCTGGCTTCATTCCGGGAACAGTAGTCATGGGTATGATGAAGTTTGTACCTAAGGAAAAATATAAAGTCAACTAAATTTCCTCGTTTGTAAATACAATGCGTAATTACTATGAAGAATATTGCTGGTTAAATTCTAGTCATAAATGGCAATAAACCGTCAAAACGAAATATATAGTATAAGTGTTTTCCTACTGATGAACAGACAACAACATTAGGTATTCCTTTAAAAACTATGTAGCTGAAGCTCTGAGCTACATTTATGCTAATTGCACCGGCAACATTCTGTTTTAATTAAACATTTTAAATATGAACGAATTTAGGATTTATTTACTTTGGATTTTCCGACTATTTATTTATTTATTTATCGTATGGCTATTAAATACACTGTTTTTATAATCTAAATTTACATTCTGCCAGGTAGTTAGCAGCTGCACTCGTACATTTTTTTAAATCTTCTGCTGGACCATCGTATTTGGTTAGTGGACACTCCAAGACGATATGCCGCACAGTTTGCTTTGGGCATCCGCAATCGCAGCATCCCTGCTCACTCCAACTCACTGGGGGTCGAAGATGCACCACGTCCGTAGGAATTACCCCCCGCTACCCTACACGTGACCCCTGGGCGGTGCTAAAAGTGCAACAACCTGGCAACCGTACTGTCTTTTCGAAGATCTCACGGTTCTAAATACACTGATACGATTTTCCGACTATAAAGCCAAGGAATAAATACAATGTTAAAACCGGTCAAAATACTTGGAGGGTGGTCTGAATAGAATTTATCGGATAATTTATCTCCCGTGTCACAAACTTTTTATATGAAAACAAGAGGAACACAGACGTCGGTGGCAAACAAGCTTACGGCCCACCTGATGGTAAGTGGTTACCGTAGCCTATGGACGCTTGCAACTCCAGTGGTGTTACATGCGCGTTGCCGACCCTTTATGAATGTATACACTGCTCATTTGAAGAACCCCATACTGTAGCCTCTCGGGAACACCGCGGCACGCTCATTCCACAACCGGAGCATCCGAGGGCGGAAATAATTTGATCAATTTAGAAATTTTATAGGAAAATACATGTCATCAACTTAAATTAGAAATAAGAGCAGAACAAACCCATAGCTTGTGGATCTTGCCTTCTGTGACCCAACAAAACCGCCGCTTCCATGATCGACTCATCACCAACACTGATCACTACACACTCAGCACATCATCACTATCATCACCAACACACAGTATTGCAACTTGAATAGCCCCTAAAAATTAAGATAAATGGTTATGATAGGACTGGCCGAAAATAAAGCTCAAACGCAACTGGCTGGAAAGTAAATTAAAAAAAAACTAAATTAAAAAAACATTTTAACGCGTCTGGCTGATTCGACGTACTTCCAAGCACTGACTGCTCTTGACAACTTGACATGTTGACTCACAGGAAACTATGTTGGACTTATTACAATAAAACGATTGTAAGGATCATTCAAAACAAATGTTCAGGTAGAATGTGTTCTAATGCCCGTCTAATGAGCCTAAAATACCGAGTTAAAGGATAAGGTTTTATCTGTCGGAATGTCGTTACATTTAACGCTATTTTGGATAAACGAATGATGAGAATATGGGTTTAGGGAAGCCCTTAGTCACGTGCTACTTTTGGGTTCTGCTCCTTTATGTTTGCTAGTCTAATAATCTTAGCCATCTGTCCAAGTGCCATCTGCTACTCGGTTAATTTACGCGTTAAAAAATTAGGTTTTTTTTTTTAAATTCCCATATTTAGAGGATTCACGTAATTATCCATTTTAATTACTTAGTTGTGCGATTCCCATAGTTTATTTTTATAATATTTTGGTAATTCCGGGTTTTCCTAAGTACATAATTTTACCTTAAAACCATATTATAATATTTTATATATACAGTTCTAATTAGGTATTGTGTTCATTCCCGGTAAATGAGCAGTTGTTTGTCTCGTTCGGATAATTATAACTGGAGACGAATTAACCACAGGATACAGTGAATAGAACTGCAAGTCAAATAAGTGATTATTTGCATTAACTCCGTCTGAGAGTAGACAGAGATTGAACTAATTTGTTGACAACCATTGATCAGTAGGTCGATCACGTAACGCATTGTACGAACGTCGGGTAGGTCTAAATGTCACTTTTTATATGGAAAATTGACAGTTAAATTGTATCGACGCGCGTTCGGAACGTTACGTGATAACCCCTCAGATCAATGGTACAAAAAATTGTGGTGTATTTTCTACATTGAATTACGAAAAAAGGTAATCCATTGACTGTTAATGACAGAATAGAACATTACTCACCAAGGCGGTAAAGCAAAAAATGTCTTAGATTGCCTATTTGATAAATATGCGATTGGAGGCTTTCTTTATCACCACCCCTGGTGAGTACAAACTTGTACAGTATTGTGAATCAGATAAATAGAGCAAAGTTCGAAGCGTAACCATTCGTAAAAACAGAACACAAATTGATTATAAACGGGCGTTAATTTTTTAGGGTTCCGTTGCCAAATGGCAAAAAATGGAACCCTTATAGATTCGTCATGTCTGTCTGTCTGTCCGTCCTTATGTCACAGCCACTTTTTTCCGAAACTATAAGAGCTATACTGTTGAAACTTGGTAAGTAGATGTATTTTGTGAACCGCTTTAAGATTTTCACACAAAAATAAAAAAAAAACATTAAGTTTTAGGGGTTCCCCATACTCAGAACTGAAACTCATTTTTTTTTTCATCAAACCCATACGTGTGGTGTATCTATGGATAGGTCTTCAAAAATGATATTGAGGTTTCTAATATAATTTTTTTCTAAACTGAATAGTTTGCGCGAGAGACACTTCCAAAGTGGTAAAATGTGTGTTCCCCCCCCTGTAACTTCTAAAATAAGAGAATAATAAAACAAAAAAAAATATATGATGTATTATTGATGTACATTATCATGCAAACTTCCACCGAAAATTGGTTTGAACGAGATCTGGTAAGTAGTTTTTTTTAATACGTCATAAATCGTAAACCGCAATTTATTTTACGGAACCCTTCATGTGCGAGTCCCACTCGCACTTGGCCGCTTTTTTAGGTTGTTTCAGGTTAAAGCGACCTCAAAAACCCAGACAACACAAGTAAAAAATACAACTTCCCGGCCCTTGCCAATTCCTAGGCCCTGAATAAAAATTTTGCTGAAAGTGACAACTCTGAGACAGGCAAGTACGGTAGGCAATTATATCGCGGATTGGGCCGTAGATAGCCTACTGCCCTCTTTCTGCCATGTCGTGGATCTGGGATAGTTTGACACCCTGCTGCTATGACTTAAGATAGAATGTGCCAATTATTACAGCAGTTTCCTGCACTGGGGCATTTAGTAGTACAATACGATTAAAATCAGTTAACGATTCTGATGTTAGCTACTAGTAGCGCCGCAAAGGTGTCAGAGGGGTCGGACGGGTATGCGGGAGGCGACTCGAGGCTAACTTCAGACACGCAAACTTTTGTCCCACTTAACTTTATTTGTTCAAAATAAAAATAGTCTTACATCATATCAAGTCACTATCCTATCATATAACTCTGATTTAATTAGGTAGTTGTATTTCATCACGATTCGTTTCACACCTAATTTTCCACGATCTAATGAACCGTTGTCGATACAGGTATAAAATAAAGTATTTGAGGTAGACACTAAAAACCTCCATCTTTTTTCTCCGCAGTTGGGCAAAAAGAGATGTCTAGTATATAGGTAATCTTTCATCGGACTACCGCTAATTGCAATTTGTACTTGAGAAGTTACCCTAATCAAAGAAGATTATTTGATTGGTTCGTGAATATTTGTTGGGTCGTAACCAATAACATATCATAACTACGTCGAATCGTATGACGTTCAGGTTACAAAATGCGATAGAGTGCAGCATAGTATTCCGTTTATTTTTTCAGAGCACGAACATGAGAAAAAAATGTCTTCTAATCACTACATAGTATAAAACAAAGTCGCTTCCCGCTGCCTGTCTGTCTGTATGTCCCTATGTATGCTTAGATCTTTAAAACTACGCAACGGATTTGATGTGGTTTTTTAATAGAAAGAATGATTCAAGAGGAAGGTCTATAGATATGTATAATACATGCTTGTATTATACATATAAACTTATATAAACCCGTGCGAAGCCGGGGCGGGTCGCTAGTTACCTATAATTTTTGGAATAGCACGAAATTGCGCGAATTGCGGCGCCGCAAGCGTTTTATCTGTTCACTGCGCGGTCAAAACGCGCAATGCACTGTGGTTAGTTGGGAATTTACAGATGGTGGGATCACATGCAATGAATTAGACAAACCCGTGGCCGGTCCGTCATTGACGTTTTAGGACGACTTAAGAGGTCTTACCTATGTAGCTAGGTACCTGTACATTATCCGCCGGTAATGGATTATCTGTTCATTACAAAACTACCCATATATGAAAGATCAGTAGGTATGTTACGAAGATAAATTTTATTATAGTAGTTTATGTGACTGTACATAATGAAGGGCATTAAACACGTATAACATCACGCGAGTGTTTTAATGCCTAATTATGTACAGTTACATACACTGCTTTATCTATCCACATATCATAAGCCTACATGATGCATGCAGGAGCCGCATATTAAGACCGGCATGGCGGCGTTGTTTTCTGGCAGCTGTCATAGTTTTTTTTTAATTCAGAGACAAACTAGAGTCAGCTCTAACTATCATAACGTTCGATATCTTACTTACGTGCGACATTTGTCAAATTTGTATGCAACTTGACAATTCATTTCGAACTAAACGTCATCTCGACTGATATTAGAATAGAGGTCAAATCAAATTTCTTTGTTTTTCAGAGATGTTCGAAATTTAAATGAAATAATATTATCGAAATCGATGTTATTATTTAGCAATAATAACATTTTCACAGATAATAAATTTGTTCTAACAAAACAGTCTGTTTTTATTGTGGTCATAATGTGCGGTGTTTGAACGCATCATGGAGGGTTTATGATATTTGGATAGATATATTTTTTTTTCATTTCATTTCTAGGCTCGACCCATATGGCTTGTTTTTTTGTAATTTTAGCTGTCGGAACGTGATTTTTCCAATGCGCTAGTTGATGAATAAATTCCGTATTAGCACGTGTTTCTTTTTATTTTCATCAGTCGCAAATCGGGCTCGTTGATCGGACTAACTCCCCGTCTCCCCACATGATTTACTTCCCACTATGGCTCTAGACTAAAGTCAGGTGCAATAATGTTGATTACCGCACAAGGTACGTAATACATTATTTATACCCCATTTACACGAAGTGCACTTTTTCTGGACGATATTAATCTTTCGCGGTTCATTATTATAGTAATACTGGGAAGACAAGTCGGTTTTTCCGGTTCGGTATTTTTTTGACCATGATGGTGGCAAACGAGCAGCCGGTCTGATTGAGGAGCGACCGTCGTAGCCCCTGGAGACTTAATAGTATGAAGTCTCTGGAGACTTAATTTAATAGTATGAAGTCCCTGAAGACTTAATAGTATGAAGTCTCTGGAGACTTAGTAGTATGAAGTCCCTGGAGACTTAATAGTATGAAGTCTCTGGAGACTTAATAGTATGAAGTCTCTGGAGACTTAATAGTATGAAGTCTCTGGAGACCTAATAGTATGAAGTCTCTGGAGACTTATAGGGGGCTACGACGGTCGCACCTCAATTTATTAATTAATACACAATATTTATTAATAACGTTCGATTTAAAAAAATCGCGTTTAATGATTTCATTTTGTATCAAAAATGTCATTTTTGACAGAAACTTATTTTCATTAATTTTGTTACTATGCACATACATACATCTTCGCCAAACCGCAAGGCACATTAGGTAGGTTCCGACGAAGAACGCAGGCGTAGCCGCAGGGTAAGAATGGCAAGATATACCACGTCGGTAGTTTCGGAGATTTCTATATATCTTTAGCTTACAAAGACAATATCTTTACCTCAAAATAATATTCGTATGGATTAATTAGAGTAAAATGATTGTTTTATTGCCAAATCTTCGCATTGACTCTACAAAGACAAGTCATCTCATGAAAGCTGTTAAACCTATTCGACAGGTCGTCGATGAAGACTATCTATATCCTAGGCTTATGAATCAGACTAGACTCAGGAATATAGGCCAACTGTCACAGGAATCCATTGTTATCCTTGGCTTAAATAGGTTGCGAGTTTGAGATAACGGTTTTGGAAATGGAATGGAATAATAACTGACTTCCACGTTGGGAAATATGCTCTATCCTATCGTGTTATCTTGTGATAGCGGTCAATTAGGATAGAATACACTTTAAGGCCAGGTTGCACCAACTAACGGTTACAGACCGAATAACGTTAAATATGGAGCCGGCAGCTGTCATTCAATAGAAACGCGTCAAACTATCCATACATTTAGATTTTAACGAACACCATACAATAACGGACCTGGCCGTCAAAAATGACGGCATATCCCCCTTCTTGGCCAGGGTAGCCTTACAATTTTGTCACCACGGGCGGTAATTAAGAAAGCCTCAGACAGATCGCAAATTGATCGCCCTTGCCGGACTCGGGCGTTATTATTCTAAGGGCGTCAAATACCTGCGATCTCATACATTCTTTACTTTACTGCCATAGGTGTAATATGGAAGTGGTCAAAAATGCAAATCATTTTGTTTTTGTTAAATGGCAATGGTTAAAAAAATCTTAAAATTTGCTTGTTTATCTGTCTCATGGAATTCTCTTCTTCGAGAAAGATGATTAGATTAGTTAGATTCACTAGACTTGATGGCTAGGTACTGTCGTGTTAGGCGTATGAAAGCATCACTTGAATCACGTCAAACAACAATTAATCCGGCCTTAGATTCAACTTTAGATTGCTTTTAGATCTGGCAGTTAGAACTGGGAAGATCAAGAACCTCCCTTATTGTATACGTTATTAAGCTGTAACGGGTAGGATCGTATAGCGGGCTTCGAAATTGTTTAATTTGATCCGAAGTGTGTCAACAAACCGGTTCGTATCGGCAGTATTACCATATCTTACGCCCACCAGCGCCGGTTCAGGAAAAATTGCCGATGTAGCGTACTTTATCTGTATAACAGCTTAATTTAAGGGATTAAGGGTATATTTCTTACCTTGGGTAGTGGGTAGAGCCCAGATGAAAACTACTTTTTTTACTTGTACAATACGTTTTATCTTTGAATATGTTCTGCCTCAAAGTATCAACCTAAAGGGCAAGCAAGGAAAGGTTTGTTGTATTCATGACAAAATAATGTATGATTGTTTTACTCAAAACTCGAAATAGTAGGTAGGTAGTACCTACATTATTCATAATAATATCGCAGGCCGTATTTGACGTCCGAGCCATGAGGAGACAAGGGCGAAAAATATGCAATCTGAGGGTATGTGAAGGTTATAAAATTGTACGTATACCTACTCCTGGCCTGAGGAAGTGGGATTCTCCGCACACTTAGCGGGTGGTAATTGCTTTTTTATAGATACGTGTGAAGTAAAAACCATTTTCATTACCAACGACAAGCACTTTCATTACATCTAGTAAAAATATATCATGAAGATTATTTTGCGAACGTAGAACAGGGCCACTTATTAAACATAATAAAAATGCATTTATCTTACAACATAATGACTAACTATAGCAATAAAAACATTTTTATCGTTACCGTAATCCTAATAACTTGAAACATGGTGTTTTGACAATAAAAATAGCTGCAATCGCGACACCCATCTAGTACGAGAAAGGAATAAAAATAAGATGCGACCCGCAGTTCACATCAGATTACCGTGGCATTGTTTACGGGGTCCAAGTGTGGAGCGAATAGTATCCACCAGAATAGTGCGATAAACGGAGCGGTGTTCGAGGAAAAAAAATCGGGATAGTCTCACTCATTCTAGTCCTAAACTAAGCAAAACTTGGACTATGAGTACTAAGGCGATGGTATATAGATAAATAGAAATACATAGAAAATATTCATGAGTCACTAACAAATATTCGTCGTGCTCATCATAAGAATAAATGCCTTTACCGGGATTCGAACCCAGGACCTCTAGCTTCGTAGGCAGGGCCACTATGAACTAGGCTAAAGTGGTCGTCAAATCCATCAATAGCAAGAGAGGCGCGGGCGAGGCTGTACTGCAATGCTATTGGTGGATTATTTCCTCGTAAACCACTCCGCTACTCGCACAGCTCTGGTGGAAACTCACCCATAACCGATTGTCTCAAATTACCAAGTTCACCAAATAAATACAACTGACCTAGGCTAAATTTGTATAAGTACTACCTGCCTCCATTCAAATTAATAATAACCGTGTTAGATCTCTTTAAAAAAGGATGCCGGCTTTATTAAGCTAGAGCAAAATTATCATTAGGTAATTATGATAGGATTAAAGGGATTAAACTGATGCCTCTAGTAGGTAGTAGGTAAAGAAAAAATAAATAAGATTCAGAATGAGCGACATAATTAAATACCTAACTTTACTAAGTACAAACATAATTAACTAACTACCTAGTAACGCTTATCCTTATCTAAATCACAAATTAGTTTGTCTCTTCGTATGCCATAGCATCACTTGTGGCGTTTTTCCCAAAATCGCTACTCTCTTATCGCTTTAGCCAAATGTTTTCAAAACAGGCTCATGGTAAATTTCACTTTGTTCGTTACAAAATGACATATTTCGCATTATTTGATTATCAAACAGACGGGTCTTAAACTCTTAAAGGAGATGACACTGTTGCTTTAAGAGTAAGTAACACCGACAAGCAGCAATTAAATAACCTATTTCGTCACTTAAGCGCAAAGTTCGCTTCAATTTACCTTCCTGGCTGTTCAAATTTTAAAGGGTCTAAGACAAGCGGATTACAGCGAGGTATTTTTGTTTTTCAAAGTTCTTAAGGAAACCGTTTATTTTAAACTGTTTGAAGACTCTTTATTGCAAATTTAGTTCAACTTGCAAAACCTGGAAGCATGGCAGTGCCCTCGCTAAGGCCCTTTGGCAATGTAGAACCTGTAGAGTGGGGCTGGTAGAGTTAGGACATTCGGCAATGTAGAATCTGTAGAGTGGGGCTGGTAGAGTTAGGATATTTGGCAATGTAGAATCTGTAGAGTGGGGCTGGTAGAGTTAGGATATTTGGCAATGTAGAATCTGTAGAGTGGGGCTGGTAGAGTTAGGACATTTGGCAATGTAGAATCTGTAGAGTGGGGCTGGTAGAGTAAGGATATTTGGAGTAGGAGGCTTGGCGCTACTTGCGATCAAATAACTTAATGAGCACTATATAGTCAATTATTACACATGAAATGTTTTTGGTGGGATTTATTTTGTTTGATGCGATTGCTATGTTCAAGTCAAATGTGTACAGTCAATATTCACTTTGTAGGTAAGTAGTGAGATTTAAAGGAATGTTTTCATTGGTGAATTCAAAGACTTGAATTGACGTGAATTGTAAGACGGTTCCAGCCCTTACACGGAGTACATAATGTAATGTGTGATTGAGGAGTTTCTCTTCCGTCTCCATTGTCAGACAATACAATATCGCCTTTTGTCCGAACTTACTACTACACCGAACTTACTATGCCAAATTACAACACAATAAGATAGCAAGTGGTGGAAATTGGCTTGCAAGTTGTGTTAGAAGTATTGCAAATTATTTTAAAGCAATGAGTATAACGTTCGAAAATATGTCTATTTCGAACTATACATTCAGCCTATTTCGAACTATACATTCAGCCTATTTCGAACTATACATTCAGCCTGTATACACTCTTCTCGGAATAAACCTCTTCAAAGAGAGATAATTCGAATTTTAAAGATGTCATCGTCTAGAACTCATTAGCTTAATTTGTTTTTACGTTAGATCTAATGACACTTTCGACGAATCATCATAATTAGTTTAGTTCTGTACACTCCGAAAGGTTAACCGTAGAGTGAGTGACTTGCTTATGTGCCAGAGTTGAAAAAATGTATCTAGGTATAGCATTGGATAAAATATATTACCAAGTAAATCTTAGTAGCGATCAACCACGCCAAATTCCAAATGGACGTAGCCGCACACTTCAACAAACGCGCCATTTTCCAAAGACAATCAATTTACAATTTTGTTTTTTTCAGACACGCACGCACTGCCGGAGCAAAGAGATCACTATTTAATTCCTAAACGTACACATTTTACATACTCGAGAGGTTTTGGAAAGTATGAGCAAAGACCGAAACGGCATCGTATTATTACGACTGGTAATGTAAGATTTACTTTCTAAGCGTTGATATCATTTTGAGCAATTAAAGGTATTTACATTTTTATAAGTAATTAGACTAACGAACCTTTTGAAACGTTCACAGTCAGGTGGGCAAAGTGTATTGCTCTAACCTATCATTATGAGACGCGTTCATGTATATCCGAAATGTAATAAATCTCGAAACGCCACATAGTCGGGCAATCTCAGTCAATTAAATATAATACGAAACCGGTCTAGAAACTAAACAGACCCGCCTAACGCCCGATCCGATTTGAATATTAAATGTTAAAGATAATACCAAATATCCCATTATGCACGTTGTAACATAAAAATTTGCATTCATTTCCCGTCTGCCCACATCCAAACTGGATGTTTAAAGTGATTGAGTCAATGTCAAACAGTCAGTATTGATCAGAAACCGGTGAAATGAGTCACAACAATCGAGTGCGAACAGAAATAAACTCCATCCAAACGCAAATACACTTCAATCCTTGATAGAACTTTGATTCCAGCCAGTCTTCAACACCATAAACAATTAAAAAAAACAAACACCAATATCACTGGCCACAACACTTGATTCCAAATTCAAATTTCGACACAGCCACCACAGTTCGCGCGAGCCCAACCACTGCGTGATTCATCCCATCTCAGGCATTAAAAAGTGAACAAAAAAGAAATAACTATACACGTCTGGCGCGCACGCGAATATGTTCGTACTGCGCGTGTTCAGAGAGCGTGGAACAACGGTGTAATATACTACCAAAACCGAAAGACAGTACCGACACAAGAAGCTTAATAAGCACATGTGACCTTCTTCTTTTAGACGGGGGTTGGCGAATACCGATTCTAAGGTTACCGAATTCTGTAAGTTAAGGATGTGTTTTTTATGGAGGTCAGTTACTTTTATGTCATTGAGCTTTAAGGAAACTAATCATTGCGAGCTTAATGAGTCTGATAAGCATTGCCGAGTCGGGATCAACCTAGGGATCTTAATTTTAAAAAACTGGAGCTTGATATTGTCTAATAGATTGATGCGATGACCTTCGCTATCTATAATAATAAAAGACCACGGAGAAAAAAAGGTGTTAAAAAATGCATTTCATGGACCCTGGTAGTGTATAGCAATAGGTCTAAAAAACGAAATCTAGGCCGAAATAAGAAGAGCCTATCATAGAAGTACCATCGGATCAACAGAACAGAAACTTTAAAGAAGATGTATTCCATTTAAAGAACAATCATTTTAAGCACTCTCCTTACTTCCAGTTACTTTGATCGCTTATTAAGATTAAACACGTCTTTACAGCATTACGTAATTAGACTCATTAGGCGTCTGCCATTTTAATAAGAACAGATGTGGCCATAGGTTCCTTAAGAACATATGATGTTATTGTACCAAATGGGAACTAATCTCGAAGCTATCACACATCTGGAAGCATTGAACGATCCCCTGTATGAACTATACAAAGTATTCCTTTAGATTCAGTTATTTAGCAGACACCCATAGATCTATCGTTTTTAGGTGCTAAATGTGACATCCTCCTTTAGAATCGACCCCACGACATCTCATCTCATCAGGGAGCGCAAATCTGCTCGACTGCGCTGTCTCGGCCACGTCGAGAGAATGGGAGAGGATCGTGCCGCCAAAAGAGTGTACCTGGGGCGGCCAAATCGACCAAAACGGCCAGTCGGCCGACCAAGGTATCGCTGGATAGACGAAGTCTGGAAAGACCTTTGCCAGCTTCAAACTGCTGATCATAATTGGCGGCAAGCTACCCAGGACAGAATACAGTGGCGTGTCGTAGTGTCGAAGGCCAAGATCCACTTCGGGTCGCTGAGCCAGCGTATAGTAAGTAAGTAAGTCCTCGACGTGGGAGACGATTCTCAAGATTGAGACTATCGGAGGAAGACCCTATGCAATGGAGTGGTGGAACACGATACAGCTTGGTTTGATATCTTATCCTATATGCGTGAATAAAGTCACCAACGTGCTGCTCTTCCTCTTTCATCTCTGGGCAGCATGTTTGCCTGTCACTCCCGTATAGGCTTCACAAGCCACTTACGTAAATGCTGCTCCTCTAACATGGACGCAGCTTTAATCATCTTTTCGACGATGTCTAAGACCAAGGATGATAGATTTCGCTTTCCATCGACTTGCCTATTGAATAGGTTATGCTACAAATAAAGAAGAAAATGTAAGCTAAATTAGCTCTCGCTTAACCTTTGTTGTTGTAAGGTCGCGGGAGTCCGCTGGATGCGGGTGGCGCAGAACCGGTCACTTTGGAACTCTTTGGGGGAGGCCTATGTCCAGCAGTGGACGTCTTTCGGCTGATATGATGATGATGATGATGAACCTTTGTTGCCTATTTCGCCAAGTTAAAAATTGTCACCTGAGAGTAGTGAGAGTTTAAGCCGTTTCCGTATTTTAATAGGGACTAAGATTTGTTTACGATGCCATTCCAACGAGTTTTTGGAGAGGAACAAATGTTTGTATGGGAGCAACTACTATTAAAGAACATAAATACCCTAAATTTTTTGTCAAAGACGGACCTCGCTGGCGCCAGGCGAAACGTTTCATACTAAATGACACATAGGTATGACGTCACAACTGGTATTTGTACTAATCGTTGCATGGAAAATCTAGTAAATTGCTGTTTCGGTCGCGAAATACTGCCTTTTGGTGCATAGTTCTCATAC
This sequence comes from Epinotia brunnichana, assembly GCA_963854355.1. NCBI lineage: Eukaryota > Metazoa > Arthropoda > Insecta > Lepidoptera > Tortricidae > Epinotia > Epinotia brunnichana. The sequence goes on from OY977944.1 coordinate 32,221,532, forward strand.
AATTTTGTTTCTATAAAAAGGGTAAGGATTCTATTGGTAGCTCTAAATTTAGGTACTCTTGGACAATAAAAAAATCAAAAATCTCAACTTTCAATTCAAGGTCCATATCTTTTTATGATTTAATTATAATTTGTATTTTATTACAATAATTTGATGGTTTACTGTCCATTTAGCAACACTACATTATCAATTGTAACATGAGCCATTGTGCCTATTATTAGTACCTATAGCATAGCATGTCCGTACCCTTAAAAAATACATTAGCATTTCAACCAGCTAATTGATCCCATATTCGATGCAAATCACTGCGCTTTCATTATGTCGAAGCTTTGAGCTAAAAGCTCTACGGCTATAGTATCCTCAAACCAAACGGACGACTGAGCCAATAAACGCCGGCGGCCGTAGGGATGGCGGCATGTCGATACTGGATTTAATTAAATGTCGATAAGATTGATTATATTTTCATTGCTTAATAATGTCATTTATTTATATGTTTTTATTAGTTTAAGTTATTCTCAGTATCGTGCTGATACCGTAGGTGATTTTTAATGTTATTAGAAGAACCATCGATTATCATATTAGACAACGCCAGTTATCATACAAAGGTATTACATCCAATACCTAATTCTCGGTGGCTCAAAAAAGACATTCAAGCCTGGCTGGATAAAAATAACATTGAATACTCGCCGTTGGAAATAATTGAGGAACTTATGCGAAAAGTACAACAAAGTCAACCAATTCATTTTTGCATATTATCTTATCGACATGCCTTGTACCGTGTGCTTTCTACCTGCCCTATGCGGCCCGGCTGATAACAGGCACGCTGTATAAGGGCGTGCGGGTGCGAAAGAGACAATACGATGCTAATGGTTTTACGATCCCAGTCGTCTATTTGGTTTGAGGATAGTATAATGAAATGTTGCCAAAGTTGGAGCTTTACGTAGTGTGAAGTGCATTATTAATTAGGTTTGGCAACAGGAAATATGGGTGGTTGGTTCTTGTGATGAAGTTTTAAACAACTAACTTGGCAAATAACTAAATAGTAGTTTTGAACCTATGTTGCGGAACGGGCACAGGCAGCAGGTATGACGTAGAATTCCCCACCGAATACCTCGAGTTGGAGTATAATCCTAACAAATGAAAGATATTAATGTCATTATTTTCGTGAAATGACACTTGACTTGTCTTTGGTTAGTTTGATTACCTTTCTATTGATTGCCACTTTGCCACACCGAATATCGGAGACGGACTTAAGTAAGTATATATTTTTTTCTAAAATGAAGAAATAACTAAAATTGTATTCACTGTTTGACTTTAATTATTACTTTTTTTTTGTATTTTACATGGGTTCTAAGTATTTTTTACTATAACATACGAACTAATATAATTTCATTGAATTTTCATTGGATATGTCGACAACCCCCTCTTCCGTTATCGTACTCTAGCGGTGTTTATGGTTTAAATTTGAGATCGAACGTCAGGACTAGGGCAGTGGACCTTATGTACAATTTATTATATTCTGTCATATAACTCGTTTTGCATTCGATCATTTCCGCACATGTTTGCTTTATATTGAACTGATATCTGCCTGAATTCCATCGTATTTTGTGTAGGTACACAATGTTTCCATCATTCCATAACTTTATTTGCTTACCCCATAGATGTAATATAAAAAATAGGTAGATATGTTATAAGCGCTCCTGGCTAATTGACACCAAAGACTACAATATACATACTGAGATAGACAGGCAACTTGACCAAATTGAGAAGGCATTTAATGCTTGCGTATACAGGCGCCATCTCTTCTGCGGTAGTTACAACTTTTCTTTGAATGTACAAAACATACAAAAAGTGCGTCGGTCGTAGGGATTGAACCCCGGATCATCGACTCCAAATACCACCGTCTGTACCCTTAGGCTACTGATGCCTTGTGACAATACGGCGAATTTTGAAATAACTTGACAGCCTAGCCTAGCAATCGCTAGAGCTTCAGAGAGTTCGCCAGCTATCAAGAAGGTGGCACTGTTTTCAATAAGAAACTGGATTTGCATTAAGTTCTAAGTTCGCATAGCATGATTGACACGGCTTGCCATAGTTTCGCGTCGTCAATGGAAACGAATGCTGTCAGAATTTGGTGGCCATTTTTAAACACGGAATTTCGTATAGACAACATATCTACCTATTTTTATATTACATCATTGGCTTACCCTAACTAAATGTTAATATCTAGGTAGCATGAAAAGCGTACATTAAAATATGTTCAATTGGATGTAGTCAAAACAAACATGGGAATATTAAATTGTATGTTTTATATAGTTTTCATAGGTTTTGCTACACGGAAAACCAGAAGGAAATAAGGAAAATAGAATATGTAGTAGGTATTTAGCAATGGTTGCTCGTATTTTTGATGCATTAAGTATGTTAGCTATTTTATATTCAACTAAGTTAAATAACGCTAAGTGTGTCAAAAAAGCGCTCTCTGACGCCGCGAGTGGCATAATGGTCGGAGCGCAACACTTTTGAGGCCTCTGAGGGTTTAAAAAAGAAGAAGAGGGACAAATATTAGAGACAAGCACCGTTGACGGCGGAGATGATTCATTGAACTGTAAAAGGAATAAATGTAATAATACTAAGTACTACTTAGTTGTTTTGTTAAGTAGCACAGTCAAATGCAAAAATAAGTGTCGATTGAATCCTCTCATAAATATGTACCGAAACCTTAGCCCGCCGCCATAAGAAGCATGGGACATACTTATGAGTAAGTTGTATGCACCCTTATTTTTGCACTGGATGTTTTACTTCATGTGTGTACAGTCGCCATCACATACATAGGTACACTCTAGGTGTTCAAAAATATCGGCACATGCACCCTAATGCCTTGAAAATAGAGATGTGTTCCGATGTTTGTGACGTGCTTGTTTGCTCCGATGTATGTGATGGCGACTGTTACTGTGTGGGAATATAGATCAACGAATTGTCTCGGTATAGCTAGCTTAGTGACTAAGCTATCCGAGGTAATGCATAGAAAAACAATTTCTATATGCAGTCCCGTAAAGCTGTGTTGATACTTGAAAGTGAGGAACCCGTATTCGACTCTAGCCATACTTTACTACCTGTGAGTTTCTATAATTGTCTCTTTGTATCCAGTACTATCCACTGTCAATTTGTGTGAATATAGCTGATGGTGCTCCTAATAACTAAAAAGTCGAGCAAAGCGCTTGCGAATCCCTTCTAGATTCGCAAGTCTACGGTGTCAGCTTACCGTACGCAGACCGTATGCCGAGGGATAATCACGTAACGTTCCGAGCGTCGTTACAATTTAACTGTCAATTTTCCATATATAAAGTGACATTTAGACCTACCTGACGCGCGTACAATGCGTTACGTGATCGACCTACTGTAGGTCGATCACGTAACGTATTGTACGCGCGTCAGGTAGGTCTAAAATAGTCTAAATGTCACTTTTTATATGGAAAATTGACAGTTAAATTGTACCGACGCGCGTTCGGAACGTTACGCGATTACTCCTGTTTACCTACCATCATCGTAATAGAAAAAAACCGGCCAAGTGCGAGTCGGACTCGCGCACGAAGGGTTCCGTATCTATAAAAAACTATTTTATTTCGTGTTTTTATATATTTGTTGTTATAGCGGCCACAGAAATACATCATCTGTGAAAATTTCAGCTGGAACTATCACGGTATCAGTGAGATACAGCCTGGTGACAGACAGACGCACGGACGGACGGACGGATGGACGGACGGACAGCGGAGTCTTAGTAATAGGGTCCCGTTTTACTCTTTGAGTACGGAACCCTAAAAATACACTCATAGCAAACATCGCGCTGACTGTCCGCAAATAGAACGAATTCAATTAGAATCCGTCGAGGGCAATTCGCAGTTCGCTCTGCTAAGTGCATTGCACCGCGCGGGTAAACATCGTACACACAAATTGCATGTGCTTGTGTGTGCTTGGCGCCGCCATTTATGTGCGACGGAGTCTAGAAGTCAATTGCGTCCACCAAGGAAATGGGAAACAAAAACAAAAAACTGCCGCTGGTTTGAGACACGACTTGTTCTGGTAGGAATTCGGCTGAACTCTTCAAACAGTGCATTTTTTAATCTAGCTTGGCCTCCCATATTTTCCTCCACTCGGCCCTATTTCTGGCATGCTCCCGACAACCCAAGGAAAACGCGTCCAAATCGTCCCGCCACTCTACCTCTGCCCCAGTGGCCGTCTTGGTCTATTCCGTACTTATCCTTCCAGATGCATACAGCAGACATGCAGCCCAGTCTAACTTCAGCCAATGGCGGCGCAAATGCGCCACATGGTGGCCACCATTTATGGCTGCACATTTGCCCCCAGTCTCAACTCCAGCGCAAATAAGTAGCCATTTATTTGCGCTGGGGTTGAGACTTGGGATCATGGGGGGAGAGGGTCCATGGACTATTAAGAGAGTGCTCGAAACGCTTGGTGGAGGTAACGCGTGACCGGGAGGCTGGATCATATGTGGCACTACGTATCACCATTGCCATACAACGTAGCAATGCTGCCAGCCTTCTGGGCACGCTTTTTGAGAATTTCGTTCTGAAACTTCTCTTTACGATGCAAGGATACATACATACATACAATCACGCCTTTATCCCTAAAAGGGGTAGGCAGAGCACATGAAACTTGTGTTCCAGTGCCACTTTTAGCATAAATGTGGGTATAAAAGATGGACAAAATGTGATGTTGCAGTGATAGGTTGCTAGTCCATCGCCCACAACACACTTCAACCCTGCACCCTGCTTCAACACGATGCAAGGATACTTATACTTAAAGTACTTGTCAGAAGCGTGTTTGTTATTGTAGAGAGAAATGCTTGCAATAAATTAAATATCCTCTGTTCAATGTAACAGTCGAGTCATGTTGGCTTTCTATTTGCAGGAATGACAAGAGATATTTAAATATATGTAATATTTACTTACGCATCGTGCATATCTAAACAACTGATCGAACGCCAGTGGGTGATATAATTTCTTCTCTGTGAAACGCAAATGTTCGAAGTAAGGCCTGAATCACACTGAAGGGCCTGCCTAAGGCCTCTCATAGACTGGTGCGGCCTAAACTTGTCTTTAGCTGTCAAATTTACTATGGTCCGCCACCGCCGGCCGCGCCAGTGTGATGCAGGCGGCAGCTTACAACTTAATAAACACCTGTTAACTAAAATGTGTTTTGTCCCTTTCTCACAACCACAATGTCAAAGTGACATAATGAACTTATTTACTACTACGGCTTGTAGTAGTATAAAGTATCATATTTCTCCTAGTTAACCTGAATTCTCGTGTCCCAGACATACCTCCAAGTTTTACGACGGGCCACCTTGACCTTAGTTCTGCATTTATGGCTCGTAAACAGCTCTTCAATAATGAACGCTCAATCGACTGAATATACCTCTCCTGGGACTTGTTTGTCAGTTAAATTGTACCGACGCGCGTTCGGAACGTTACGTGATTACCCTTCTGCGGAGGGGTAAACACGTAACGTTTCGTACGCGCGTGAGGACAATTTAACTGTCATTGTTCCATATATAAAGTGACATTTAGATCTACCTGACGCGCGTACAATGCGTTACGTAATCGACCTGCTGAATGTATGGAAAGCTTGTCAAGTTTCTATGGAATTACACAGGTTTTTCACAGGTCACTTCGGTGTCAATGATCTCTTGGCCAAGATGGGACTAGCGGATAGTTTAGACTGTAGAATGTGTGGCGAGGAGGATGAGACTTTGGAACACTTATTGTGTGAATGTCATGCCCTTGCCAGGCAAAGAATGAATTACTTTGGTAACGGTTACCCGCAACCAAAGGAATACAAGGTGCTCCCGGCGAACTGCATCATCTGTTTTGTGGAAATGATGGAGCAAGCCTGGGAGCAGGCATAAAGGAGAGGGCAAATGCACAAAAGATCCCACTCGGTCGAGGTGCATCCGAAAGGGCCCTCACCTAGATAAGATAAGATATGGAATGACAGCTGCCAGATGGCATATTTAACGTTGATCGGTCTGTAATCGCAAGTTAGTGCAACCCGCTCTAAGTCTAGTCAAAGAATAAGTAATAGGTAGTACTACGTACAGAAGTTCTCTGTTTTGGTACGCCAAACGTGCCTAAATGTGGCCATCCCTTTCTATCGCATGCAACCCGTGCGAGTGTCCCGTACCAATGCGCGGCAACTAATAATGGGCCGCCAATAGGCAAGATGCAATATTTTCATTTTTGCTTTCATTTGAAACAATTGCATGTAGAATAGACCACGAGTGTATTCAAAAATTAAAATACTATAATTTAAAGTCAAAAAAAAATCTATTACAAACTGACAGTTTAAACTTTCGCGCTTAAAAGGATCTACAGTTCCAGTGACGTCACTCGTGTTTGTCACTCGCCATAATTTACGACCATGTCGACACTAACTTTTGGACGGTTTCTAGAGTCTGCTTTTATAAAGCCTACTTACTTCCATTTTGATTCAAAATTCTTCAATTTTTTTAATGAAACAATCTTTCCCTTAACAATTATAACCTTTCATTAGTTGTAATAACACCAGCGTGAGTTGTGACGTCACCAGCCGCTGATCGGGTGGATAGAAACACGTTCCGTTTCACATTACTTCAAATCGTGATTATTGTTTGAAATTAGTAAAAACTAAAGTAAAAACGTTTCAGAAGCAATTACCTATTATATGTTTTTTCATAATTTTGATCACAAAATAATGGTAAAATATTAAATCTGCATCTTCCCTATTTGGCGGCCGGCCGGCATTAAGTACTTGTAGCGGCGCGACGGAATCACAGAGTGAACCGCCCCTGGTCTACTAGAGTGATAGAGAGTAGGTACGTACCCGGTGGGAAGAGGGGAGGTGCGGGGTGGGGCGCTCGTCGCTCGACTCGTCGCTCCGCTCGCCCGTGAACACCGAGTCGTGCGACACCGACAGCCCGCTGCCGTACGCGCCCTCTCTGGAATAAACGTCGCAACACATCAGTCATAGATCGGAACACCTTCTTTTCGCAACTAACGTTTTGCAAACTGATTCATTTCGCAACTTTTCATTTCCCAAACTCTGTTAACTGTAAATATTTCAGGGCCATCGTGTAGAGAACCATATAGGTTAGGTTAGTTTATAAGCATCCTGAAATATTGAACAGTTTCAGGAATATTAAGAGGTTGGGAAATGAAAAGATGCGAAATGAATCAGGTTGCCAAACGTTAGGTTGGGAAACATTAGTGAACCGTCATAGATCACTACTCATACAGAGCAGGAAACTAAACATATCTCTTCAAGACCTTCTGGTTGAGATAATTTAATGTGACCGAGTTTTTGAATGAAATGAATTAAAAGAACGTGGGGCCCATAAATGGTCTCGCCGGAAGACCAGCGCTGACTCGTGAGTCAGCATTATGCTGAGGCGATCCATTTTGCGACAAACACATAGGTAGTTTTTATTTTGTTAGTTTTTTTATACAGCGTGTATTTTTAATATTACCTCAAATTGTAACCAGACGTAGGTGGTAGGGGTATGAACCGATTTTGCAAGAAAATTTTCTTAACCTACCAATTTTTTTTTCCATATAAAATAATTCAGCACGCAATGGATCACTACTTTGTCTTACTGACGTGACGTCACAGCTGTCACAAGTGACCCGCTTCTTCTATGACATAGAAGAAGCGGGTGTGTCAAAATAGTACGTACGTACACTACACTATGTACATCGCTGCTCCATAAATTTTCAAAAATGAGTTATATTTTGTTAGTTAAGACTAACTTAAAATTTTCTTGCAATATCGGTTCATAGCCCTATTACCTACCTACATCTGGTTACAATTTGAGGTAATAATAAAAATACAGGCTGTATATATATATTGTATTTTTTAGCTTAATAGTTTGTGTTTGTCTTGAATAAATTATTCCATTTGAATTTTTTAATTTCATGTTTAAAAAGAGAGCTGCTTTTTGAATGGACTCATCATCATCATCATCATATCAGCCGAAAGACGTCCACAGCTGGAAATAGGCCTCCTCCAAAGAGTGCCACAATGACCGGTAATGCGCCACCCGCATCCAGCCGACTCCCGAGAAATGGTATTTACAGTGTTTACGACATTGACATAAGCTCTAGCTGCCCAAAGACCTTAACAAGATATACTTATTCGAATTCAGTGGAATTCATATCATCTTAAATTGAGAGTTGCGTTTGTATTGTGTCGTGCGATTTTAAAACCAAAAACAATCTACTGTAGTTGATTAAAATTTCATTGACACTTTTCCTTGTATGTCTGTGGTTACATTTCGCTCCAACTGATGGTAATAGTATATTACTGCAGAGGCCGGGAAAATTGGCATTGCCGGCCAAGTAGATATATATAGACGGAAAGGGATACGAGGCTGGTAATCCCTTTTCACGCCGAGGTACCTATGTATGTATGTACAATGCTTTTCTCAAACATGTTTTCGCTATACTTCTATCTTTACCATAAAGACCACCCTTACCATAATAAGATAAAACAGATTCTGAATATATACTCGTTCTACATATAAGGGACAAGACAAATTGGACCTAACTGGAACCGTATTTGGACATCGTGGTAACCTTAAAGTTCAAGTTCTCTGCTAAATTGCGTTAGGCAACAAATTCCCATAAGGATTGCTCACATAATACTGTCAGGAGCTTTAAGTGAGAACGTATATAATACCACTTATGGTACAAACTTAACAAAATTTTCGCAAAGCCTAAATACAACAATATATTACAGCAGCTCTGATCAGCTTTAATAGCTAGTGCCTCATGCGAGTGAGTGTTTAAGAGTAAAGTTCGGCTTCACAAGCCATATCTGGGTTCACGCCCGCAACTAGCTAGGGTTGCCGCCACGGCAAGCTATATATACATTACAAACATACTTAACTCAATTTCCTATTCCTAGTCGTATTGTATGAACCAACTATATAGGAAAACATTCATATAGTCAATGTAACTAACTTTTAGGCCTTCACTGTCATCATAATTTCCAGCCTTCAATCGCCACAGCTGAGCATACTGTCTTCAAAAGTTCGCCACTTTTTTCCGGTCCTCCGCCTAATATTTTCTAGAAGTGACCTCCATCTTCGAGCTTCTAAAATATCGTCTATCATGGATGGCCTCTTATCACGCGATAAGTGTCAAGATAGAGCATCCGTCACTGGCTGACACCGTTCGATAGAACGAGACGACGCACTTATCTTGTCACTTATCACGTAATAATGACATCAATGCTACGGGGCCAGGTGGAAGATCGAGGCTTCCTTTAGAAGTAACGACCAATCTGGTTAGGTCTAACTAATTAAGGAACTAAATATAATTACCAACTGCCCCAGTTTCCAAACAGGCGCTCCGTATATTATGTTATTCAATATGTTCAACGATCCATATTAGGAAGGCGAAGTTAAATATGGATACATATGTCACGCAGATGGTATTTTAAAAGGTCGATAATCAAGGTGAAGACTATGTCAAGTAGAAAGGTAACTCAACATATATGAACACATTCACTGCCCAGAATCCTGTGGTATTTGTGCTAAGTGGAGGTAAGCGACGCGACGGCTAGGCGGGTTCCTGGCAGTGAAAGTAGTACACTATATTTTTCCTTAAGTTGATTCGGAACAAATTGGATCCCCACACATTGTGATAAAGCTGAAGTTGCAACCGTCTGCCACGCTTCCGTCGGGCCTTAATACACCAGAGACCACGAGGGGGCCGCAGTTATATGACGGATGTTGCTACTCACTTCCTCCTAGCCTGCCGCTCCGCGAGCAGTTCTCCCGTGGAGCTACTCCTCGGATCAGGGAGGCGTCTGCACGCGCGCGCGCCTCTTTAACATGCGCTGGACAGAGACGCTGCTATATGACGGGTGTTGCTACTCACTTCCGCCTAGCCTGGCGCTCTGCCGCGAGCAGTTCTCCCGTGGAGCTACTCCTCGGGTCGGGGGAGGCGTCTGCGCGCGCGCGCCTCTTGAACATGCGCCGGAGACCGCGCAGGAACCGGCCCGTGCGGCCTTCGCCTGGAATCAGAAAGTGGAGATTTTTGAGGATACCTCTATCGTCATCCTTGTAGCGTTTTCCTGGTTGCATCCTAAAAGAACTTGTGGCCACATAAATGATGCAATTTATCGAAAAGTTAGAGTGTAAAAGTCAAAACAAAATCTCCCCAAAACTCACTACCTATCTGATTTTAAGAAACATTTCCTGAGACTTCGGATTTGACAAAGAAGCTACAATACTACTAATTGTGGGTGCATTCCATTATTGTGCTGAAGAGGTGCGAATTTCGTTGTAATGCCCAGAAAATGGTACAGCGTGCGACAGAAGATTTCAAAAAAAATTGGTGTGGATCATTAGCGGTATAAATGTGGTAATATTTATCCATGGAACAAAGTCGTCCAATCAGACCTGCGCGATCTTCAAAGCATGAACTGGCGGGAAATGGCTCGAGATAGGGCCAAATGGCGACAACTGGCCCTTTATTCTGTAACTTGTTTTAAGCTCACCTCAACGCTCACCCACAATTATACCTTGACACCGCGATGCGTAGTAATTAAGCGTAGATAGGAGGTAACTAGACCTCTAACGGGTGACCGGCGGGGTGAGCAGCATTAACGCGTAGCGAATAACAGCCCTGGTGTCGGAGGCCAAGCAAGATTCGCTTTGGGTCGGTGAGTCATTGTATAGTTAGTTTTAAGTAGTTATTTATCTAGGTGTGGGTTTTCATATGTTGTCAACATGGGGTTATTGTGGGGCTAGTCAAGAGATATGATAGTACTGACCATGGTTGTGTGTGTCTGTGTGCGGCGGTCGGTAAGGAGGCTCCAGCGAGCCTTCGCGCACGCACGACATGAGCCCCGCGCCGCCACCCGACATCCGCCTCCCAGCCTGCGGACAGACAGACATACAGACATTAATACATACAGCACTGACAGTCACGCCTAATACTGGCCTGGTAAAGGCAAACTCAAATACGGTCCGTGAGCTCGTCGCTCGGGTTCAGTCGAAATCGTTTACTTTGGCTTAACAACGTGTAAAAATAATCTACTTTCCAAAACAAAGTTTTAACCGACTTCAAATCAGTAGCCAAATTGCTTCAAGTTTGCCTACAAACGAACCCGCGGGATATAAAGCCTGTCCATCTAGAAAGTCAAGATATGTATGGGAAATGCATATTATTATATGTATACACTTTAACGTAAGGTACTTCAGTCAGGCTCATAAGTTGCTGAACACCTAAGTACCTTGTCGTTTTCACTCGTTTGACAACTTCATATGGCAGTTGAACATGACGTTTAATGCGACACAGTACAAATGTGTTGAGCCCCTTGTGAGGCTGACCGTACCTACGAGTACATGACATGTGTCATATTTGATGGATGTGAGAATAGTAATTAGTTATAATTACTTGTACAGTCAGCATCATAAATATTTATACATTTACGAACGTATATCGGTGGAATAAAGTAGAAAATTGGATACATATATTTGGAGCTTACCGTACTATATTATTATCATCATCATCATCATCATATCAGCCGAAAGACGTCCACTGCTGGACATAGGCCTCCCCCAAAGAGTGCCAACATGACCGGTCCTGCGCCACCCGCATCCAGCGGACTCCCGCGACCTTTACCAGGTCATCAGTCCACCTTGTGGGGGGGGCCTACCCACGCCGCGCCTTCCGGTACGTGGTCGCCGCTCGAGAACCTTTCCGCCCCATATTATTATACTACATGCAAAACGAATCTACCTGCAGGCGTAGCATGGCTGACATTTTATCACTTATCGTTGTGGATAAGACATCGCACGCGCATACTTGTCAGAACGTGACGGATGTTTTGCTTAATAAATACCTAAATAAATGACAAAACTGTCACCTGGCTCTATTTCCATTATAATCGCGGCTTGATAATATGTTGTTACCTGAACGTATACAGACAGAAAAATTGTACTTAAATTTATTTCAAGAGAACCAATTACAATATTAATTAAGACGTCACCAAACAACTCGGGATTCAACAACACTAATTAGCGAGGTTGTTCAATTATCTAACAGGTATGCGAGTTGCTTCAGTTTGTTAATTAGTTAAATAAACCCGGCCAAAGGCAGTAAAATAATAAGCAACATGAAGAATTTTTGCAAACCATTCTTGAATTTTTTGCATATACTTATTTTTTTTCTGAGTATTCTGACGCGATAATAATAACATTGAAACACTGAACCAGGCCCGAAGACTCCGAAGAGTATACATTTCTCGAACAATGTGTTTTCATATCATCATCATCATATCAGCCGAAAGACGTCCACTGCTGGACATAGGCCTCCCCCAAAGAGTGCCAAAATGACCGGTCTTGCGCCACCCGTTTTCATATCATTACATTTAATTTTAACTTATGCATCTCAGATTTGTAATGGAGTATAAGACATCTTGCATAGTGAGGCTGATCTGAGGGAATAGAGTAAATAGTCCTAACCACACATTATACCACATATTTGCCGTAAAAATAACAGCATCAACTGCCTTTTTAATTGAAATAACATGAACGTCTTATAGCATCATTTCGTCTCCAACTTATTCATGAATTAGTAAAGAATGCGAGAATTGTTCTTTTTTACCCGAACTTATCCAAACTTTCTAAGACATCTTCACATTATGACGTCAGACTATCTCGCGTACCCCGGCCTCTCTCGCATTTTAATATGTAACCTAAGCGTTTTCTGAATCAACTTTAAACTCTAACCCTATGTGCATTCGGTTCAATATGGTATAAAGTGCAGTTGCAGAGTGCAAGGTCCCAGTGTCGAGTCCCGACAGTGACCTAGTTACAGCTCAACTGGGATCGGAGGTAATTTGCGCGGCCAAGGTTCTGTGCGTTTAAGGTTATGATATTTTAACAGGAGCGACCTTGGTAGACGAAAAAACAAGATAGTGTGTCCATTCCTGGATGAGAGTAACATGGGACCAGGATGAGTGACGTATTCTAAGAGAGGCTTATGCTCAGCATTTTTTTTAAATTAAAGTCTTGGTGGTGTTTTTTTTTTTTAAAACTAAATGTTGGTAGCAGGCTCTATCTCTACGCTCTACCATTTTGCAATTTTAATTTAATTTATTTATTCATTTCAGACTCAGGGTCCATGTAAATGTTAGTGCTTAAGCACATAATCTTTAAAAACCTAGGACATCGTCAACAATGCCACATCAAATACAGCTATCAAATGCATGTACATAATGTTATTTTAAAAGACATCATCATCCTCCTAGCGTTATTCCCGGTTGTGCCCCTAAAGGAGCCCGGGGTCCGCTTTGACGCCTAATCCCAAGATTTGGCATAGGCACTAGTTAAAAGACATACGCAAAAATAATGTAGCCAAGTCTCCGACAAAAGCTGAATTGTATCGATTCAACATCAAGGAAAACTTAAAAGGGAAGCCTTGGCATATGAATTGGCCGGGACCCGACCGAGCTGCATGTGGGTCATTGTCGGGCCGATCCCTCATGCAACTGCACTTCAATTATACGTTGACTTTGAATTTTTGCATTAACGGAGTAAAAATCGGTTTGGTTATCTTCTGTACGTAAGTCGCCCATGCAACCTCTACAGTGCTGGCTGGAAATCAAGCTGTCTGGAAGTCTATAAATTTAAGAAGAGTTGAAGACGTCAGCGGTCGCCCCGAGGCTTTTTTTATTTAAATATTTATTCCTTAGGCTAACACTTACAGTCTAGCTACACGTGTTAACAGGACATGCATAGGCTTTGTCCTCCAGCCAGGCCATAAAACTTATAGCTCTCGCGACGTTCTCCAATAAATGTGATAATATTCTAACGTGTCTTGCTCTACCATCCCGCTCACCCCATACTGCAGTACCAAATAGGTAGTATTAAATAGGTATGCTACGGCGATGTAGCGATTTTGCTAGTATAATTTCCGCTTAGAATACTACAATTGATAGGGTTAATAAGTAACCAATATTTTTCACTTACTTTTAAATTGAATCTGGCCAGTTTCTTAAATCATTCCGTCGGAGGAGGAACAGGCAGTAAAATCGTGTCAGTAAATAGAAGTTTGTATGCAGCTATGAATTCCACACTGTTTTGCACATTGCTGATTGTATGTACCTACTATGTATTTAATACCTTACGTTTCTTCCAAGTCTCATCTAAAAGTATTTATCCCATAAAAAAACATTCCATGTAAAAAATGGCCAAGTCTCGAAACTCTTTCACAGAAAAAGTGGTGAGATATTTCGTAGAGCCAAGTCAGGCATTCTTATTAATCTTTATTTGCTTGCTAAATAAAATTCTGCAACTTGGGAATCACACAACTTTACTGCATTTACTAATTTTTGCATAGGTACCTAAAAATATGTAAGTGTGATTGCCAAGTCACAAAATTTTATTTAGCAAGCAAATAAAGATGAATTTTCTGCCTGACTTGGCTCTACGAAATATCTCACCACTTTTTACCGTGAAAGAGTTTCGAGACTTGGCCTATTTTTTACATAGAATGTTATTTAAGGGATCTCATTTCTTTTTGTAGACTTTGTATGGGAATGTTATTTTACCAACCGCAAATAACGTTTGTATAGTTTCGCAGGAAGGAACTGCAAAAGTAACTTTGTAATCGCATGTATTTGTATAGGATTACAAACTTACTTATGCAGTTTGTATATCTCTGAAACGTGACTGAAATTGCAATAATTTTAGGTTTTTTATGAGTTATTAGGCTAAAAACTAATTACGTTTGAAATTTGGAGCATGTGGGTCTGCTAAAAGTACCTTAGAATTAGCGTGATCATTCTCTGTACTGAGTGTGTCAGTGACAAAACTAACGAACTTTGACGGACAATAGGTCTTAAACTAAAAGTTCAAATTGAATGTTATTGATATTATATGTTAGCCATATTATGCTCTACATGTTCCTGAAAATTCAGGGTTCTAGCTTTAGCCAGCACAAAATTACAGGATGTTGAAAATGGCCTGAATGGCTTCGAGAAAAGGAAGGTACGGCCGTGCCTCTTTGTTTTGCTCGACTTGGCGGGGTTACTGCCGTGCCCCCAGATTACTAGGACATTTAATTTGAAAACTACTTATCTTAAACGACTGATGTAAATTAAATTAAATACTCACTAATATCACAGAATAAGTAATAGTACTACGTACAGAAGGTTCTCTGTTAACAAATTCCCTGTTTAGGTACGCCAAACGTGCCTAAATGTGGCCATCCCGTTCTATCGCATGCAACGCGCTGCGACCCGTGCGAGCGTCCTGTACCAACACGCGACAGCTACTAATGGGCCGCCAATTTGGCGGCCGCCGGCATGTAAATACTTGTAGCGGCGCGACGGAATCACAGAGTGAACCGCCCCTGGTAATATTACAAAATTCTTCGTCGCCGTTGAAAGGATAAAAGTTAGCTACTATGTTTTTTTTCCATCTTTATTAAAGAGCTTTATCGCTTAGCGATTATGACGCTCCAATAGCTACTATATGCTACTAGAAATTATTTGATACACTTTTAGTGATCTAATTTACTTAAGAAAAGTTTTCATTGTGAGCTGCCAAATTACACTAACACATCTATGCCATTCAGTTGTATTATATCCAATATAGCTGGGTTATATTATATATAATATTTAAGAAAGTTTATTCAAGCCCTAATTTTTCTCAAGTAAAACGCAACTTTTGAACCATTATTTACGTCGAAGAAAAATAAAGTATTACTTATTTTCAAGTGAAACTGATAATGTTGCCCGAAAAGTACTCAGACGTACACTTCAAGTCCTTGATATAATTTATTACCATATTAAGAGCACGGTCAATGTTAAACTTTTATGCCAATTTGAATCTTGTGTCCAGGATTTACGTTTCAAAATGTGTACATACTATTAGATGCAAAGCGAAGTCCACTTACTTGGTTTGACTTTCATTTATTTTTGCTGACTAAGTAAAAGGTGATATCACTCAAATCATTTCTACGGTCGAAGACTATAGCTTACTGCTAGATATATACACCCGTGCTAAAAGTGGCACTGGAACACAAGTTTCATGTGCTCTGCCTACCCCTTTAAGGGATAAAGGCGTGATTGTATACTGTATGTATGTATATACACCCGTATGAAATTTAAAGGCTATATAATTTTTTTTTTGTTGCGTTACCAAAAATAAAATAAAATATAAGTATTTCGCAATGCTAGCGCCTCTATAATGTTAATAATGTAATGCAACACAGTACAAATGCAACTGGAATAACGCTCAGGGAGCAGGGTGGTATATGAATTGCAACTGCAATTGACTTATTTCGTTTCTTACATACCATGTTCAAAAGTTTTCTGATTGAAAAATTACTTACCCAATGTAAACCAGCCCTTACTTAATTAGTCAGCTGATCTGAACGGCCTTGACGCCATGTTGCGACGGCCAAAATTCGTGTGTAATGAATATCCACGTGCCCCTCTCAGGCGAAGGGGGGTGTGGGGGGCACCCGGGAGGCTTTCGGTCCAAAAATAAATATGAGGGGTCAGGAAGTTTGTATTATATATGGATACTTGCTATACACACTTACAAAGCTCTGTTAGATTAAAGCTTTGACGACCGCTTTAGCCTAAATAGTTGGTAGTGACCCTGCCTACGAAGCAAGAGGTCCTGGGTTCGAATCCCGGTAAGGGCATTTATTTGTGTGATGAGCACGAATATTTGTTCCTGAGTCATGGATGTTCTCTATGTATTTAAGTATTTATTTATCTATACAAGTATATTTATTATCTTCGTCTAGTACCCATAGTACAAGCTTTGCTTAGTTTGGGACTAGGTCGATTTGTGTAAGATTGTCCGCAAATATTTATTTATTTATTTGTAAGTTTGTATGTAGGAGGTAGTCGCCGGAACGACTTATCCAATTTCAAAATGCTTTTATAACCCTTAAAGAACTTGTAAAGGACAAGATGTCCTTTTGTAACGGGAGAGCGTTCTTATTGAGGTTTGGCGTCCGTAAGTCGTTGATTTGATCTTTGCAACGAGATATCACGAAACATTTCTACCTCATGGGCGGATTGCACCTTAATTCAGACTAAAAAACTTCTTGGCTTAAAATTGGCACTATACTTTAGTAACGGCCATCCGCTACCAAAGGAATTCAAGGTGCTCCCGGTGAACTGCATCATCCGTTTTGTGGAAATGATGGAGCGAGCTTGGGAGAAGGCAAGGAGAGGGCAAATGTACAAAAGATTCCACTGAGTCGATGTGCATCCGAAAGGGCCCTCATCTAGATGAGATAAGATAACTTATTCACTGCTACTCTACGCTCGCGCTCGTAGCGCTACGCCGTAGGCCGTAGCAGCTTAAACTCCATGTATGTAGCGAAAAGCGCCCGTAGCACTCTAACGCATGTGTGTCGTGATTGGCTAGAATTGTATTTTTCACACCTTTCTTTCAGAAAAGTAAGTTTTGGTCCACGACGAGATGCTACTTTTCTGTTCGAGCTACTTTTTTAATTTAATCGGCTTGTAGCATTTACGCAATGTGCCAATTGAACAACAACACCTAATAATCGATTGTAATTTCATCATAATTGTTTAAAAACAAACATATTTTTTACATTATTTTTATATAAAAAGATATTTTTTTAAATTTATTTTGTAGTTTTGCATACTTTTTTGCTCATAGTCGGTGTGAAAAGTTGGCTGTCACTCAGGAGCAAAATTATCTTCGTCTTGAGCGTTACAACTTGGATCCCTCGCTACGTTCAGGAGTCAATACACCGCCCTCGCCGTAAATATACTATTTTGCTCCCTTGTGACACAAATAACTATTAACACACTCACTGCCAAGAATCGCTACGCAGTACGCTCGTAGCCGATCCTGTGGTTTTCCCCGTATATAGTGGAAAGCGCCCAGGGCGTAGGCATACGCGGGTTGCTGGCAGTGAATGTGAAGCTCACAAAATTTGAGAACGTTAACCCTTGTCCACGTGCCTACTCAAACGCGAGGGAAAAGGATGGAAAAAGGGCGTCGCCCTTACGTATTCTGTCATTGACTTCCTTATTACGTAACAGAGGTTGTACCTATTCTTAAGTCACAGTAAGTAAAAGGTAATGGGGCAAAGTTAAACAACTGTGGGCAATGTTTCACTTTTAAATGGAATGGAGGAACTTTTGGAAAGGTTTTCACACCATAATTATTATTTATGGTCACTGGTCGCCTGAGGGGTATATAGTCACGCAACGTTCCGAACGCGCGTTAGGACAATCCACCTGTCAATTTTCCATATAAATTTTGACATTTAGATCTACCTAACGTGCGTACATTGCGTTACGTGATCGACCAGCTGAAGACGTATATTTGTGTGTCTGGCTAAGTGTTCGCCAATCTCCAATGCATTATACAGGGTGACTGGTAATTCGACCTATTCCTTGAAAGGGGTTATACTAGAGCTAATTTGCAACAATTTATGTCCAGTCAACCAGGGGTCGAAACTCGCTGGTTCCCGAGATATTCGAGTTTTTAGTTTGTATGAAAAAAAATCTCCTTGCAGCCTTAAGCTGGTGATTGTGACAAAAGTACTTCCATTTGGATGGTAAAAAAATATTTTTGTCACAATCAGCACTTTAAGGCTGCAAGGCGATTTTTTTTCAAACAAACTAAAAACTTGAAAAATTTAAAAAAATCGTGTTTTGACCCCTGGTTGACTGGACATCAATTGTTGCAAATTAGCTCTAGTATAACCCCTTTCAAGGAATAGGTCGAATTACCAGTCACCCTGTACAGCAGAAACGTATATTCACGACCCGGAAGAGTTAACTTGAGACATCGTTCGTATGACGTTAGTATTACGCTCTGGAGTCTCAATCTCACTGTGTCTTCAGCAAGGGGTTATTCGCGTAACTTCGGCGGCGTTAGGACAGTATACGAGTAGGTATCATCTATAATTTTTTGAAAAATATGTTTTCCGATCCGTCGTTTGAAATACGCTGGCGCTCCATAAATTGAGCGATAACCCTAAACTTGTCAGTGTATCTTTAAATACTTACACACATTTTTTTTTCTGGAACGATTTTTCGCGCTCTACACCTATGCGCGACAAAAGACAAACGAATAAGTTTTAAGGATAGTAGATGAGAAAAGATGTTTGCTAGGATGTATTAGAAATAGGAGAGGCAAGATGGTGGGCCACCTGATACGGCACGACAGTTTCTTCCTAAACATCCTGGAGGGTAAAACTGAAGGCAAGAGAGGCAGAGGAAGGCCTAGGCTATCATATTTTAGTCGAGTCATATGAGGAAGTCAAGAGGCTAGCAATGAACAGAGAAAAGTGGCGGTTACTCCACCGACAAGAGCAAGGCTCTTAAGTGTTGATGATGACCTACACGCAACCGAGACTTGAATGCATGATTTTTTTATTTATTCCAAGTTTATTTAAGCTACGGTCTGACCGATCCCTATTACAACTAGTCTACACAATATTAACTAACTAATGCACCGCTAAAACCTTGGAAACATCCTCATTTTCCCCATGATTCCGGGACAGGACAATCCCCACAAGGTCAGCGTACTGTTTACTGGCTGAAGGCCAAGGTCGCGGGAGCGATCGATAGTGATGCTGCGATGTGCGAGCGAGACCACCCTATTTAAATCAATACAGCTTATGTCTTATTCTAAGTCCTTGTAGTTACGCTCTTTGTGCGTGAGCGGGACAAACGGGAGACAGCCAAAGGTGCATATTTGTAGTAAAACGGCGTATGTTTGCTGGAAAATGGTTGCAGTTACGTACTTTTGTGAATAAGTAGATAGTTATAAATGAGAAATAGTGTTGTGTCTTAAAAACATTAGAGCATAAGTGTCATGTAATTTGTAAGCGTATTCGACCATTCGTTACAGCTTTTCTTGTGATAGTGTGATTGATCTGAAAGCCTTTTAGGTTTTATTAGCACTGTTAATGCTAGAAGTTTGGTTCTTATGTTATTGGGAGAAGGGTGATAATTGCTTGGAGTGGCAGATGTTTTCATTGGTTTGTCTAAGGCTCGTGTAGATAAGTTTAGAATTCTTGGATTTCTACGATCGAAAAGGCTAGAAACAAACAGCACCTGTCGTCTTCTACGTTAACCATGTTCTCCAGTATTTTGGTCATATCCCCTTTGGAATATAGATATGCAGATTTTGTTCTAAAGTAATAAAACGGCGGGACGCGATTGGATTCGGAGAGCTGAGGACTGTTTATGGTGGCGCCAATTAGGAAAGGCTTATGTTCAGCAGTGGACGACTACAGGCTGAGGATGATTATGATGATGATGATGATCCTCAGCAACGCAGGACCGATTGAAGAGGAAGTGGATTATAATCAAATAGTAAAACATGAAGAGGCAGGGAACACAGGAAACGTTATATAGTACACCATCATCTTCCAGATGCCATTAAAAACAAATAGTACATTGTTTAACAAGGGGCGTATGAGGAATATTGCAAACGAGAGTCTCTCAGGAGCCCGACGCCGTAAGGCGGAGGGCTTTTGATGACTCGAGTTTGCAATATTCTTACGCCCGTGTTATACACAATGTTTTTCATCACATTTTCGAGGAAATAAATGAGGAAATAAAAACCTATGTTTTATACAAATGTTTTGACGAAATTGACAACTTCACTTCTAGATCAGTGCGAGTGGAGGGCGGAGCTTCAATATTTCAACCAATCACAGAGCATGGAGCATGTGGTTCTTGCAGGGCGGGGCCTGATCGTTTTTATTTTCCAACCAATCACAGAGCAGAATTCTTGCCGTGCAGATTTGCTTAACCAATCAGATCACACACAAGCTCATTACTCCCATGGGGCCATTATTTCCCGCGGGAACAATTTAGGCCATTGTCCTTCTGTATACAGGCAAGGAATAACGCCATTTATGAGCAAGTGTGATGAAAAGCTAATTGTCTCCGCGTAAATTCAGGTCCGCGGGGAAATCACAGGCATTACCGTGGAACACGGAATTAATCAAATTATTTAATTTAAACACGTGAAGTTTTGAGTTTGTGTCTGTTTTCCTTTTTCTAAGAGTTTCAAATGTAGGTAAGTTACGTAAGACTTTGGTGAAATTAGATGGTAGAGAGTCAACTATGACGTATTTTAGGGCGTTATGGTGACACATTGATATTTGCGGGCGACGTATGATGAATTATCAGACTACCTATCTATCCTGTTAAAGACAGGCGCGCATGATCGTCAAAAGAGGTTGGAGTTTGGTTGGTTGGTGGACCACCAACCGTTGGTAGTTGTCGATGGTTGGACGATACGGTCCCACAATTCGCGTGCCACAAAGGTGAACGTAAATGTCGATCCCGGATTGGCTTACCTACATAGAATAGGTTGCACCAGACCGTCTGTTCTGAATGTATGGAAAATTTGACAAGTTTCTATCAAATGATCGCTGCCAGCGCCATATTTAACGTTGATCGTGTCATCGCAAGTTAGTGCTGCAACCCGCCCATAGTCGCGAGAGACTTTGCCCTTGTCCCCTGTCCCCCTAATCTGTAACTTGTTTTAAGCTCACCTCAACGCTCACCCACAATTATACCTTGACACCGCGATGTGTAGTAATTAAGCGTAGGTAGAGGTCTGGTTTTGTAACAGGTGACCGGCGGGGTGAGCCGCATTAACGCGTAGCGAATAACAGCCCTGCATACAGACGCTGTTTGAATCATCTGTCAAAATATAAACATGATAGTTGTGTAATCCAAAGCTAAATGCGTGGAAAAAATATTCCACACGAACCTCTGTCACTGATCTATTGTATGTGGTAATGTGGTAACGGCGAGGCAGCCTATTATGGTAATTCTGAAGGAATAATAGTCTGTGAATGGTAAGTATTAGTACATTATTGCCGTGGCCGGGAAGGAGGCAATTGCAGGCTGAGTATTTTGTTTAAACGGACGAGCAGGCTAATATAGTGCTTTTCTCAAAAATGGGGGAATAAAAAAGACTAAATTGAAATCAAGCGTTATTATTAAATACAAATTGAGGATACTGCAAATTACATAAAATTAAACGTCATAATATTTTTTTTTAAACAGAGTCGAAAGTGTATTTTTCCACCGAAAAACGCAAACTATTTGAGACGCGTACAAAAATGTAGCGTTTGCAACAGAAAAATACGACTTGATTTGGCTGAATACGGCCTGTGCCGCCTTTTATATGCCAGTTTCTACTTTTTAAAAAGTTTGGCACTCGACAAATAAAGGAATTTATATGTAACATTCCAGGCGGCCTGCAATGTTTTTTATTTTTTAATTTTGATCTGGCCTTAAACTATTCACTTTACCTGCCAATATGTAGCGAGTTATGTTCACTTTGCGGGCCATTTTTGAGAAAAAATATTTCCAAGTCCATCTCTCGCTATCTGCGAGTCTCCCTGTTTTACTTACCTCACTTAAACATTGAATGTCGTGAAGTTGATCAAAGTTAACTCGAACTTGTTAAGATTTAAAACGGACTACATAGGTATATATTTTAATACTTATATAAAATCACCAATCAAGCTTTATGATAATTATATAAAATTAAAACCGGCCAAGTGCGAGTTGGACTCGCGCACGAAGGGTTCCGTACCATTATCTATAAAACGGCAAAAAAATCACGTTTATTGTATGGGAGCCCCCTTTAAAAAATATTTTATTTTGTTTTTAGTATTTGTTTTTATAGCGGCAACAGAAATACATAATCTGTGAAAATTTCAACTCTCTAGCCATCACGGTTCTTGATATACAGCCTGGTGACAGACAGACAGACGGACGGACGGACGGACGGACAGCGAAGTCTTAGTAATAGGGTCCCGTTTTACTCTATGAGTACGGAACCCTAAAAACTATGATTGAGGGGAAAATAGGAGAGGAAAAGGCCAATGTAATGTCGTACCATGAGCTCAAGGCAGTAACAGACAAAATAATGTAACGGGAATTAATAGACAAAGCTAGGCTAGAGCAGAGCTACGCTCTTGCATTTATGATTATGATAAAAATCACATTATACACTCTTTATACTATACTAAGAAACTGCAACCCTATCAAATCAACTCAGATGTCTCCTAAAGCCCGTCAAAACCATTGGGCTGACAGCTCCGCCCTTCGAAGCGACAGCGAATATCGAGCTTGTCAGGGACCCGTCCCGTCCGGTCGTAATCGAATGATTAATCTGATAGTTAATCTATCATAGAGTTCAGTATATATATTACATTAATTTCACCGAATGTTAAATGTTAATGAGGTTAACCCTAAATTTTAAACAGATTAAAAAAATCGTGCGTTCAAGCCCCGGTTTATAAAGCACGAAAAATCGTTCCACAAAAAAATCAAAAATGTGTGCATACTCGTAGATACACTGCCAAGTTTAGAGTCAGGTTCAGGACGGAGAGTAGCGTAGTAAAGAAGAGGCCTATACTCAACAGTGGGTGGATGCGGGCTGAATATATATAGAAGGTAAATGTATCAGTGCCCGGCACAATATTTAGTACTTTCAATCTTTAACTCATAAGGTGACAGATATGGTGTCAACTATTGGAATTATTAGGGTGTCAAAGATTGAGAAGTTTACCTTAAGGATGCATCTGTATCGCTTTAAAAAGTCGCTGTGTGCTGCTCTAAGTAATCGCAAAAGAGGGTATACGCGCGTGATAACTTGCGTTATAAAAAACTCCCCAGAAATTCAGCTTTGCAATCATCTTCTCTAAAGGACTTAAGACCCAATTACCCCCGCTATTAGTTTGTAAAACGAGTCATTACCAACGACCAGGGTGCCATAAATTCATGGAGTCTGCATTAAGACGTCGCTCGGATCGGCTCCTACACCTGAGCCTCGTAATTGGAGGCTGATGGGGCCTTGGCTCCACGGTGCTTTGTAGCCCTAGTCACTTAAAGGTCGTATTACAAAGTTTGTGAATTTTTAAAACCATGGCAGGGAAAATTATTTCATTTTATCTGTAATTTATTAAGCACTCTAGTGAGTGCTCAATAAATCACTAGCAATGGCAAGATAGATTTACGTTTAAATTTGTCGATTTTTACTTTTTATTGATGTTTTGGCGGTGAAGGCAATGAGGACCCGAGCCATCTTGTCGATTACGTAACGCATTGTACTTACGTGTCGTACGTGCGTCAGGTAGATCTAAATGTCACTTTTTTAATGGGAAAATGACAGTTGAATTTTCCTTACGCTCCTTTGAAAAGTTACGTGTTTGGTTAGGAACATTCTTAAGGCTTATACACCCGCTAACGTCCTTGAGTCGTCGTTCGTATGGGCCAGCGCGCGACTGATCGGGCTTGCCGAGCCTCCGCGCTCGCGCATTTTGTAGGTATTTAAACATTGTAATTAAGGTGGTTCGATTGCCATACAAAACGTTATTTGACATTCGCAGGCTGACGGCGTGATATTTTAAGAAACTTATGTAACAAACTTTCATAAATTGGCTTCCCATTAGCGCCAAATTCCCCCTTTCCTAGAATAAACTTGTATAAACTAGATTAATTTGAGAAAAATGGTTTTCCCAAAATGTCACGTCCGAAATCAATTTCTCAAATTTATCTAGTTTATACAAGTTTATTCTAGGAAAGGGGGATTTTGGCGCAAATGGGAAGCCAATTTATGAAAGTTTGTTACATAAGTTTCTAAAAATATCACGCCATTAGACTGCGAATGTCAAGTAACGTTTTGTATGGCAATCGAACCACCTTAAGATAATCATTTTATCTATTCAAACTCTGCGAATTTGTCTATAAATATTTAATAACTTTATTTGAGTACAAAAATTTAATTTAAAATATCTATAGTTTAGTCATAATATTGAATAAACTTTACAAGAAGAGGTAACTTTGGGATTTTTTTCTATCGAGTGAAGTTCATTAGATCGCGTAACTGAATGCGACTTTGACTAGATTAGATCCTTAAGTAATACGTATCTTTTTTTTAGATTTTAAAACCCTATTTTCTACGTCTGAGATTGTTTTAAGAAACTCGAAAACGCTGCCCCTGTTGACTGTTGAGCCTTAAGCAAATTCCATCAAGCGGTACTGCTGGCAACCACCGATCGAAACCGATGGAGACAAATCATCAGGGTTGCGAAGTCCAAGAGTGATCACCATCGAGTAACGAGCGAGGTTGTTTGGTGACTCAAGAGAGAATGCTTTGACAATATCGCCGCCTGTTTATAAGTCTTGTAAACTTTGCTTGTCTGACTGACAATAATCGTGTAGGAATAGTATGTCTTGCAAGTTTGGTTTC
This sequence comes from Epinotia brunnichana, assembly GCA_963854355.1. NCBI lineage: Eukaryota > Metazoa > Arthropoda > Insecta > Lepidoptera > Tortricidae > Epinotia > Epinotia brunnichana. Next base: position 32,246,841 of record OY977944.1, read on the forward strand.
AGAAGGATTATTATATTAAATCTCATGACATGAAAATATAATAAACCCTAAACCCATTAAATAAAAAAGTACGCAAACCTTCATCTCATAATGTGTACTGAATAAACGTTAAATAAAAAAATACCTTCTATTTCTTTATTTGCAGTGATACTAGTTTATTTTTACACCAAAACGGGAAATGCCTTTGATTGCAAAACCGGTAGAACGTGTCACACCTGCTCTATGCATCCATGTGTCATACAAACACGATTGCAAATGATCAATCATGCAGTCATGGGTATATTGCATTCCCTTTTTTTTATTCAGCGAGCTGCATCAATATATACTCACACGTTTTCTACCCGGGTTGGGACCTAGCTCGTTAATTAGGCCTATAGATCCGTAACAACTGTGCGTGTGTGGAGGTCAGAATTGACTGGTTGTGTAGCGAAATGATCGGTGCTCTGTGAGCTGTGAGTCGCTCTTGTGCGCACTCATTTAGGTATATTTCGAAATACAGCATTGAGATTATTTTTTCAATTGTAGTTTCAATAAGTATAGTGTAGTGGTGCAAGTATTATTTTCATACGACTTCACTAGACGACGTAGGAGGAACCGCAGCCTAGCCTTCGTTTAATTTTTAACCCCCGACGCAAAAGGAGGGTTGTGTATCTGTCTGTGGCATCGTAGCTCCTAAACGAATGGACCGATTTAAGGCGGTTTTTTTATCCGAAAGCGGACGTGTTCGAGATAGTTCTTAGCTACGTTTCAACATAATCTGCTCAGCCGGTTTTGAGATATTGAACTTTGAAATGAAAATGTCAGGGGTATTGTTACAGTAAGGGTTATCTAAAGGAACCGACGCCGACGGCGGAGCGGTTGGTATAGTATTTCAATTAGGTACCGTAGTAGCCGATAATTCAAGTTGTGTAGTAGACGATAAGTCAAGAATTGTCGTAATAAATAATTGCAAGAGGGCTTTTATTTCACAAAACACAAATTGGCGAATAATTACCCAGCTCAGATAAAATTATACCTTATATCAATGTCTTAAAAGACTGACAGGAAATAGTTATTTGTGTCACAAGGGAGCAAAATAGTATATTTACGGCGAGGGCAGTGTATTGAATCCTGAACGTAGCGAGGGATTCTAACGTAGGATCCTGAGCGTAGTGAGGGATGCAAGAAGATAAGTTTGCTCCTGAGTGACACATGCAACTTTTCACACCGACTATGAGAAAAAATGAAAGTTTAGTAAAAAAAGGAAAAAAAAAATGTGAAATTAAAAAAAAAAACATTTAAAAAATATGTTTGTTTTTAATCGATTACGATGAAATTACAATTGTCTAATTCGCACATTGCGTAAATGCAACATGCCAATAAATAAATTAAAAAAGTAGCTTGAACAGAAAAATAGCATTTTGCTCCCTCTCGTCGGGGACCAAAACATACTTTTCTGAAAGTTAAATCTCTTGAAGTTGATGTCAGGGTACAAGTGTATCTTACCTTTTTTGCCACAGGCAAATAAAGTCAAAATGTTGAGCTCGTTATGAACTACGTGACATTAAAATCTCATTTTGAAAAAAAAAGTGACTAGAGATGTTCGTTCCGCAGACTCTTCAGATAGTTTGGTGCAAGTGGTGCAACCCACCCTTAAGGCCGAAACGCACTGAAAGCGGTGGCGGTGACCGTCACTGCTTTCAGTGCGTTTCGGCCTTTAAACGACATCAAAATGAGGTCTCACGTGGTAAGTATGTACATAGGTGCACAAACGGCATTGCTAGGATGCGCGACCACCTCGCTATGTGGAGCAGCTACATTGTTTATGAGACAGTATGAGGATGTTGACACGGCGGGTAATTGACATTAGATTTAGGGCGGCTTGCACCAACATATGTCGCCGCCAGCTACTTTAGAAACTTGTCAAACTATCCATCAGATTTTAACGAACACCGCTTACGATTTCAGATGTTTTGGTGCAACACACCCTTAAACGACATATCACAATGAGGTCTCACGTGGTAAGTATGTACACAGGTGCACAAACGGCATTGCTAGGACGCGCGACCACCTCGCTATGTGGAACAGCTCCGTTGTTTATGAGACAGTAATGAGGATGTTGACACAGCGGGTAATGACGTGCTTATTCTTTTGAGAACTTGATCGTGTTTTTTAAACATTTGCTTGCTTTATTTAAATAGTTTTTAGCCCTTGAGAGAACTTAACTCCTCTCCAACACAAACAGCTGTTTCAGCTGCTTAATTAGATAATGATTTATGAAATAAAAAGGATCCTAAAATCCTAATACATTTCTATAAAATGTAGATAGTTTCATTTTCGGAGAAGACTCCGAAAACGAAACTATCTGCATACTATACCTACTAAATTTTATATAAATTTGTTCAGCAGTTTAAGCTTAATAACAATAGCGGCATACTTACTTTCGCATTTATTATGATGGCTGTGGGCCTTGGGCGCAAGGGTAAATAGTAAAAAGTAGTTATAGTCAACCTAACCTTAAGTGAATTAAGGGTGAATTAATAGAACTCAAAAGTATACTCAATTCTTAGGAGAATGAAGTGTACTTTTAGTGTTCATTCCCATGGGTGAATTAAGTTAACTACAGGGATTTAAGTATACTTACATGATATTTCTAGAAACTTACACACAAACGGATTAAGCACGATCTAAATGAGGTTCAATTCTTGATTCTGTCATAAAATTGTATGTCATTTCAATGTCACTTACGTATGCTCCGTAGGAAATTCTCCAAACAAATATGATGTTTACTTGTTTCTAACACGACTAGCATCCAAATACAGGGAAATGTTGTTCCTGTGGAGATATGTAAGCAAAGTTCGTTGTCCCCGATTATATAATGAGATGCATACGCGGTTTATAATCTTGACCAATCCTACTAAATTCAAGAACCTCCAATAATTTCGCGTAATAATTTCGCATCGCCCCACAAATCCACATCATTTTAAAACCGGCTTAGAATTTTAACTTTACCTCCGTAAGCAATACACTACACACCATTACAGCCCTAGTTATTGACGTGCGAGAGTTCAATTTTGTTTGCTGATTCCGTGAAAGTTACCCTGTTTATGATATATCAAGGTAATACGTAATATAATCATAAAACTCGACTAGATTACCCTATTCTCTCATTATACAAACATGGAATTTCAATCAAAATGTTCTACGCCATTAAATTTATGGATTTGGAGCGTAGAGGTTAAATGTAGGTTTTTTTTATTCAACGGCAAAACTGGGTTCAAACTGTTCAAAGCAGTTCCTAAATGTCATCACTGTATAACCTCTATAGGTCAATTTGATGGCGAAAATAACATATCCTGATATTAAGGACAATATTAAGGTATAAAAGTGAACAGGAACATACATACTTACTCGAATCGAATTGGAAATGTAAGTGAGTAGAAATCTAGTGATTTAAAAAAGTAGTTTGATTAGAAACAGAATGAACTACCTGGTTCGAAGTACCAACTCAAGCAAAACCGATTGATTAGATGTAGTTACAATACACTTACATTACTGAGCTTCGACTTAATGTTGAAAAGTCTACACATGTATGCTTTAGCAGAAAATCCATACAGGCTGCGCCAATCCTCGTAAACACCACATTTTCCTTTGCACCGATTTCCCGCAATCGCTCAAGGCATTCACCTTTGCACTTTGCCGCGCGGCGATTAATCTAGGGTCGATTCGTGGTTCTGGGAATTCCAGAAGACTCTTTATTAAACCTCGATATTCGCATTACGAAAAATTATTGACTGCTTCAAATTACAAGTAGGTGTCCAGTGTAAAGATGTACCTCGTGAATTAATGTAACTCATTTTGTCGCAAAAATCGCTTGAAATTTTAAGAAACCTAATTGGGGAAGTATGATCTGACGGAAGAACAAAGCCAGAAAACATCAATTCTGTGTCTGATGGTAAATCAAGGATTGGCATCTCCAACATTATCAAAGAAGTAGACGTACCTAAGTCTTGCAAAACCTGTGTGCCAATTACTGTCCATAAATTCGTGTTTGACTCTACCAATGTGATTAAATGTGCATTCAGACTATAGGGTCATGTGGTACTCACCCGCTAGTTCAGGGATTTGTTTCCCCTCCGGTTGCCATGGTGACGGCCTCGACACGACCTGCAAATAGAGAAAACCGTTAATTGTCTGAAGCCGAAAAACACCCGAATGTGGAATCGATACACGTTTTTGTACTAACATGGCTTGTAGTGATAACAAAACGTCAGTTAAAAGGGATGACATGAGAAAGCGACAGCTGCTTTTCATGCCTCATTTACATTGGCAGAGTCCCTGCATGAAATATAACGACCAATGAGATTCGTTTGTCCATATGTACCATCAGGCAAAAGCGGTCTACCACTTTTGGACCTTATTTTGTATGCAATAGAGTCGAAAAGTGGTAGACCACTTTCTTGGCTGACTGTACCATGCATGCGACAATTTGGAATGGATGAAAATTTTAGAAGTGCCTGATAATTTTTTTGGTGATAGGAATAACCTTCCTTGGCACCACGAAAAAGTTGCAGACTTTTCAGCTGCGTCAATTATTTTTGAAAAATATAAACAGTTTCCTCACTTACGTTATTGGGTTAGGATGGCGAATATCTTAATTTGCTTGATTCGTCTCAAATTACAAAACAATATCTTTAATATCTTTTAAAATCCGTGGTAAACTGACACTGGCAATGATATTGACAGCTGCAGCAGCTATATTTGTCGTTGCCAGGGTCGGATATTTAAAAGATTTTTTGTAATATGAGACGGATCAAGGAAAGTCTCATTCGCCGTCCTAAACCCAAAACATAAGTGAGGAAACAGTTTATATTTTTCAAAAAATATTGACGCAGATGAAAAGTCTGCTACTTTTTTCTGGTGCTAAGGACAGTTATTCCAAAAAAATAATCAAGCACTTCTGAAATTTTCATCCATTCCATGTGATGGGCATGTGGCGAGTCGACTAATAAATGAAATTATCGTCTTAAATGTAGACTAATATAACGGTTCCCACAATACGGGTGCTATGGCATGCGCTCCTATTGTCCTAATGAAAATGAGCCATTAGAACTGTGATTAGAGCATTCTACTTTCCGCCCCTATCAATTCCCCACTAGCCTGCTTTATAAATCATGTGAAGTTTTAACAGTCCGACAATTATTTATATTGCACACAGTTTTAAAACAGCACGCTGAAACCCCTTACAACACTGATCATGCCAGTAAAAGGCGTAAAGATTTTGTTTGTCCTAATTATACTCAAACACGACACGCTTTCTCTTCTAGATTTTTTCTTTTCCTAGGTCCACTTCTTTACAAAAGACTTAATGCACGGCTAGATTTATATCCCCTAAACTACATGAAATGTAAATCAACGCTACGAGAAGCCCTACATAATATGTCCTATGACGATACTGAGAAGTTATTTATCGTTTTAAAATAATTTTGTTCTATCTTCTATCTTTTTATACCTTTTTTATATATAGGTTATTAACTTACTAATTATTTTGTACTACCTAGTAAATAAGAATAATATTTTGCATGTGAATAACATATTCAATTGTTAGTTCTTTTTTGCCTGAAACACAGGGTATCCTAGTTCAGGCACGTGTTAAAAATAAATATAGGGGTCTCGGCGCTGAATACTGCTTTGTTCCATTCGGCGTCGAGACCCTTGGTCCATGGGGTCCCAGCGCACTCAACCTAATCAAAGAGCTCGCCAAAAAATTAGCCGACACCACCGGGGACCGAAGAGCTGGCAGCTTCCTCGCTCAACGCATTAGTATTGCGATACAGCGGGGAAATGCTGCCAGCATCTTCGGCACCATGCCGCGGGGAGACCCCTTAGTTTAGTCATAAGTAGTTTTATTTAGTTTTATTTATTCTTTTTTTTTCTGGTTTTTAAGTTGAATTTGTTACTGTACCTAGTTAATTACATTATTAAAATCTCTGTACATAGTGTTATGTTGGCACGTGTTATTTGCCTCTAATATTAAGATCCTAGTCTATAGTAAACACTGATGTACATTATATTTTATCAATAAATTATTATTATTATTATTATGTATCTCCTGTTTAAATTCACGGGACAAAGCCCGGTCCTTTGGAAGGCGTGCGTGGGGATATAGATCCAACACGTAGAGGCCCTTTGGAGACGAAGTTTAATGTGATGTAATACACCTGCTAGAACCCATTCACGGGTACATCGGTAGATACCCGTGAACCGGTTCCAACAGGCGTCGGGGCTATTGTGGGTTATATGGATAGAGAACGGGTTCTATGGTGATGAGATTTGGGTGGATTATGAAACTGGGCTATTGCAAAAAGGTCCGGACACCTGCCATAACATTGTTGTACACAACGTTATCGAGGCAGGCGGTGACTAGCCGCTCATTAGATGGGCCCCTGAAAGCGTCGTCGTACAGACGGCCAGAAGCAACACCGGGTGAGCGGCTCAGGGGTGTCGAGAGGTGGTGCTGCGCTTTCTCCGAAGTTACTCGCGGCGTTATGCCCTTTAACACTTCCACCCCTGGAGCATATAGCTCTGACGACTCCTCTCTGGACGGCCAATGAAGGCAAGCCAGAGCTGAGAGTCCTGCGGGCCCCCTTGGGGTTCCACTCCGACCGACGAAGACACGCCGGAGACGGAGGCCCTGACCGACTCTCGGGAGCACTCGGGTCCGTGGGGTCGTTACTCCCCAACAGCTCGCCACAAACTGCCCTGCGGGCTTATTATTATTATATGATGCCGTAGCTGAGCCGCGAGTGCGCAAACGCGTGGTAGGCCGATAGTGTAGTTTTGAGGTCTGTTGTTTTGCGTAATTATTGTAAAGTGCGTATAGAAAGCTAGAGATTTAAGTTTTAGTTATTTCTGTGTTTCTTCTAAATTATATTATTGTATAATAAATTAATTCCTAGCTGGTTAAAATGGTCTACCTCTTGTATTTCGGTATTATTCGTTACAATGTCTAAATTGAATGGGTTGTTTTGAATCTGTGTGTGGTAAAATTGTTTTAATTTAGTTTATTTTTATTTATTTGTGAAGTTTGAATGTTCAGCCAGTTATTAATTTTACAGAGAGTACTTTTTATGATTCGTTTTGGTTTTTACCTTTACTAACTTCAAATAATAATGAAATATCGTCTGCAAATAAGATGATGTATATGTCGGTTGTACGTACGCTGGTTTAAAAATACTTACGCAAAATGTTGTATAAAATACACCAAGATAATTTAATGACTATCATATAATAGGTACCTACGCGTTGAATGAATAGAAATTATCTTAACAGTCCTTCTGAAGCAATTATACTAAGAATGCTTCTAATTATTTCATTGGAAATAACGTAAATATCCATTTACTAAAATCAACTTCGCTGAGCCGAACTCTCATAATTTCACAAAATAATTCATCAAATTCTATCTTAATTTTCGTTCTTTGAAAACAAAGGCAATGAAATTCAGACGAGGTCTTGAGAACCATTTGTGAAGGATTCGGTATAAATCCGTTTGTGATCTTAAGGACTATTGAGACGGCCTTCAATAGGGACAAGGTTTTCAAGCTTGCGGTTTGATAAAACAGTTGTTTAACATGAATATATTGTGAAATAGCAAGGGTATTCGTGTAACAAATCAATTGGTATATTCAATTTGTACGATTCTAGTAGGTACACATCCCATCACATACATCCGAGCAAACAAGCACGTCACAAACATCAGAACACACTTCTATTTTCATGGCATTAGGGTGCATGTGCCGATATTTTTGAACACCTATAGTGTACCTATGTATGTGATGGACGACTGTACTAGTGGCTCTGTGAGCTGTATAAATCGCGAGTCTGTCACATTTATTAAAAAAAATCGATAAAGCGATTCGACCAAAGAATTATATATAATTAACGAACCTGCTCACAAAATTTCACGAGAATTGGTTGACAAATGCGACCTGTAGAGGAGAACATCTGGAGATCTGGACACTTGGACAGACACCAGAGCTATAACCACGAACTTCGAATCTCGAACTCCAAAAATTGACGCTCCAAAAATCTTAATCCTAATCCTGCACTTTTGACAGCAAAAAATATGCCAATTGCTAATTTTTAACTCTAGTTTTTGTTTGTAGTTTAATAGTAAAATTTACTTTAATGTGTAACGTAATTATTATTTTATTAAAGCTGCATGTAGGTAGTGCTGTATGTACTATCTCACTATGTATTTATGTGTATTTCTCTCTCGCCTTTCACAATTATATAGTTGTGTAGATAATTAATATAATTATAATTGTATGACGTTTCCGTGAGTCACCAACAGTGCTGGCTGAAAATCAGCGCTGTATAGGTGTCTGACTGACACCTCAGCATAATGCTGAGCCAGTGTCCGGTTCACTGCTGCAGAGACACGCTTGTTACATGTTTTTTACTGTTATTTTTTTTGTTTAATGTGTGTGTCCTGTGTGTTAGTGAATAAATGTATATTTCTTTCTTTCTTCTTTCTTTCAATTGTATTGTCAGTTTAGCAGAGATCCCCAGTGGATACGCAACCTTAGTCAAACACACTGACACATAAGCAAATTGCAAAAAGATGCGATCAACGAACCTTGTTCCATGCATTGAACTTCGGGGGCATGTATCGGAACGGGGCGACACTGGTTAGAATAGTTTATTAGGCTGTTCTATCGATCCACAAGTCACATAGTCATCATCATCGTCCTAGCGTTTTTCCCGGTTGTGTCCCTAAAGGAGCCCGGGGTCCGCTTTGACACCTGATCCCAAGATTTGGCATAGGCACTAATTTAACGAAAGCGACTGCCGTCTGACCTTCCAACCCAGAGGGAAAACTAGACCTTATTGGGATTAGACCGCTTTCCTCACGATGTTTTCCTTCACCGAAAAGCTAACGGTAAATATTCCGTACATAAGTTCCGAAAAACTCATTGGTACGAGCCGGGATTCGAACCCACGAACGCCGCTTGACAGCCGCATGCCTGAACCACTAGGCTACCGTAGCTTCTTCAAGTCGTTTGAGAAAAATAACTGTCGCTCCTTGCTCCGTAGCAGAAACGTTCCGATTATTTTCCCGATAGGGAAAAGGCATAGAAAGGCTCGTAGACTCATGATGCTTACATTAATCTCCCTGTCAGTTAAATAAAGTTGTGAACAGGCAGTCTCGTTTAATAAATATGTCCAAGCCGAAGTAGGCGATAATGAGCATGAAATAATTGAATGCTGAATCCAAGATGAGTTCCGGGACCAACATTGCGTGATGTGCGCGAAGAAATGATTTCCTCACAGTCAGTGGATCCTCAACTTTATTTACCTCACTTTAGGTATTAGTTAGGCTTGAGTAAGATAGGAAACGTATTGAAATAAATGCAAATGCTTCGTTATTAGAAAAGTTATTTTTTGGTGCTTCAGTCTTTGTTATTTTCGATCACGGAGACGAGACGTAAACGGATGGGTGTCCACGTGGTCCGTAAATTAATTTATATATTTTGTGCTATTTTTGTGAAAGCCGAGGGGTAAACACGTAACTTTTCAAACGGGTATTAGGACAATTCAACTGTACATTTTTGAAGTGGATACTTCTTTGCTCGCGTTCTTGTATAGGGGTACAGTTCAAAATGTATCACGTGACTTCCGGAATAACTTTTTGTAGAGAAGCCTAATCTGATTTCAAATAATTGTTTCAAATGAGCTACGTCAGTCAATGTTGTCAAATACTTATACCGATTTATCTGTACTTATACAGATTCTAGTGAATAATTTCAGATGTATATTTTACAGGTAGGTACAGCCAACAAAGAAGTATCCACTTAATCTTAATTAACGGTTGTATCTCCGACACAACCCGCTCCTTTTTTTAGGCTTCCGTAGCCAAATGGCAAAAAACTGAACCCTTATAGATTCGTCTGTCTGTCTGTCCGTCCGTATGTCACAGCCACTTTTTTCCGAAACTATAAGAGCTATACTGTTGAAACTTGATAAGTAGATGTATTCTGTAAACCGCATTAAGATTTTCAAATAAAAATAGAAAAAAAAAACAATAAATTGTTGGGGTTCCCCATACTTAGAACTGAAACTCAAAATTTTTTTTCATCAAACCCATACGTGTGGGGTATCTATGGATAGGTCTTCAAAAATGACATTGAGGTTTTCTAACATCATTTTTTTCTAAACTGAATAGTTTGCGCGAGAGACACTTCCAAAGTGGTAAAATGTGTCCCCCCCCCCCCTGTAACTTCTAAAATAAGAGAATGATAAAACAAAAAAAAAATTATGTTGTACATTACCATGCAAACTTCCACCGAAAATTGGTTTGAACGAGATGAGTAAGTAGTTTTTTTTTAATACGCCATAAATCGTAAACCGCAATTTATTTAAAGGAACCCTTCATGTGCGAGTCCGACTCGCACTTGGCCGCTTTTTGTAAGTTTTTATTTAGTTTGTAATTTTTTTATTTTTCCCTGTAAGTATTTTTTTTTAATTCCAAACGTAATCAACCAGCAGGAACAAAGTTTAGACGTGGCAACTAAGTCCCATGACAATTTTGGACAGTGGTAGGTACTGTTACATCGACAGGATAGCTTTTAAATAATGACGATAACGACTAATATAGATTAGTGTGTCCTGCGATTACGCAGCTTTTACAGACCTAGGGTATTTTTATTCCAACGAAAAGCTTGTAATCTAGAATCAGTCTTCTAAATAGACAGGCTAGAACTAATGGAATGCAGGTACAGTCAGCCAAGAAAGTGGTCTACCACTTTTCGACTTTATTGCATACAAAATAAGGTCCAAAAGTGGTAGACCGCTTTTTTGGCTGATGGTACAATGAAGCAGTTTGGCTTGCTAATGTATTTCCTTTCTTGAGATGTCATATGGGCCTGGTATTGCTAGCAAAGGCAGATAATAACCGTCATTCTACGTTTGTGAAAATGGGAAGAACTAGGTTTTTGTCTTAACGGTAAAAAGAGATAGGTATTGTTGGTTTACAATCAACAACATAAAAATCGGACAATAACACATTACATAGCAAAAATACACTTAACTAAGCTAAATAATCTTAGTGCACAAAAAACGTACTATTAGATAGATACTCGTATGTGTACTCATACGCACAAACGGCACCCTTCTATGTATAGGTTTTTAACTTTACAGCCAAGCACATAAACTGTACCACATAATAAGTAATAATAGTACTGCGTACTGTACGCGATTTTATATTTGTCCAAACAACATTTTTGGCTGTATCTCCGCTAAATTCGTGAATCCATCAACATCCATCATCTTGTCTTAATTTGCTATGGAATTCCCTTTATCTAATAATGCCCAATAGTTGACACTTATTGTAAACATCTGTTGTTAGTTAAGTTTGAAAGTGTCAAGTATTGGGTCCATGTCGAGCACTGGGACGTTTGCCTTGCTAGAATTATAACTGGTTTAGCTTAAAATGCCCTGCTGAAGCTGACCGTCCTGGGTTCAAATCCCAGTAAGGGAAAATATTTGCACATAAATATTTGTGTGATGAACATGAACATTTGTTTCGATTGTGTATGTATTAAAAATACTTATATCAATTCATTATACCGTCTTCCGTAATCAAATTCAAATATTTATTCGTGACAATAAAAAAATAACACATACAAAAGAAATAATACAAAACACATTTTGTCACGAAATGGACCCTGCTCAGCATGTTGCTAGCTTTGCAGCCAGCGCTGGTCTTCCGCAGGGTCCATTCGGTGAGAGCACGGTGGACAACAACAACAGTTACACACGCAAAAGCTTTAAAAAAAAAATTATATATATATAAATGAACTATTAATAACTAAAATACACACTTAATAATAAAAATACACAAAAAGGAAAGAACGAACAATTTTGAAAAAACTAAGAGCCAAAAGTTGCATCCCACAAACCACTACGTGTGTGTGGGCCTTTACGGTAACAGTGAACGCAGACCATACACAACCGTTACTACTAGCGCCAGCGGGATTACAACGTAACAGAACAGAAAACAAACAAAACAAAACCCTAAACCTACATATTAGTAATCTGTGCCCTAAACGTCAAATATAACCATGGAAAAAGCTAAAAATTAATTATTTGGAAATTAATGTTAATTAGGAATTATATTATTCTTATATTAGCATGGAAATTAGGTGGTCGCTAACCGGCGAAATGACCCTAGTTCGATTTGTATAACAATGGGGGCATTTTTTTTATTCACTAGACCTTATCTCATTACATTGAGCACTTGGCTACTTTCGCGTCCATTAACGACGACATTCAACGCTAACCCACATAAGCCAGCCCTAATATCAGCCGTTCCAATGATCGCGTCGACGGGCAAAGCCCTGCCCTTTCTAAAGGACGTCTTATTGAAATATGGCAGTTCGAAAACACTTGCTTTTGACCTTAGGAATTTAGAAGGTGATTAAACCATAGACTACAAAATAATAGAAAGTTATCACCGCCAATGTCAATTCAAGGATAAGGTTTTAGAATTGGCAATGAATAAGGCAAACGTCCGAGTGCTCGACGCTATACTAGTATATGGCAGGGGCACTCTATGTCAAAGTGCCAAGGCTTAAATTCGAATGAAGAAAAATCCTCTCAGTTCGAATTTAACCCATATTGCTTTGACATAAAGTAATACCCATGCCATATACTAGTACAGCGTCGACCACTCGGACGTTTACCTTACTGAATAGTTGTTGTAGAAGTATTTTTTCCTGTTTTTCGTTATTTTCTTCTTTTGCTGTGTTGTTTGTGATTCATCATCACGTGTATAGATAAATTAACGAGACCATGGAATTGCATATGTAGTAGTATTGTATGTTTACAGGCATTCTTTATTAGAATTTTCTATTTTCTCGTACTATCAGCATAAAAAGAGATTTGTTATATATTGAAGAAGTAAATACCAAAATAATGTCAGTGTCAAATTGTGAATATTATTTACGCTGTGCATATAATTTTAAAATTATTCTCCTTTTGTTGCAAACGTTACAACCACTACAAATGCAATTCCATGTTCTCGATAATTCATCTATATATATATCTATTATATTAAGACTGTACACTATTTAAATTAGTTAAATGTTTTTAGTAATAAAAAAATTAAAAGTTTTGTTAGTACCTGGGCCCTGTAACACGAGCAAATATTCAAAAGGAGGCTTCCTTAGAGCATTTGCAGTAACCCCTTGTGTATCATTCACTTTCAAAATTTTTGGTTACGGAGAAATTTTGATATAAAGTTATGACCTCCAAGTAATGTATCATCTTGGCACCACGAGATCATATCACGGCAGTCAATGCAGATTTTGAGGTAACATCATGTAATGAGTCATAATAGTTTTTGCATTTTTGTGTTCAACAGATAGTTTTGTGATTTTTTCATTTTTTTTTGTGTTTTTAAAATAAAACGTTACTCATAGCACTCCAGAAGAGTTAAAAAATACAAGTAAACTTATATTAAAGAAATTTTTTTTCAAAAAAAATGTTTTTTTTTCGCTTAAAACCACTTCGAAATAATTGTTCACAAGCTTAATAATCTACCGTTTCATTTTTTGCTCCAGTTACAGGGCCCACCCTGTATAATCTTAAAAAAAAATTAAAAAAAAAACTTGTGGCCACAAAAAAAATTGAATGCCGGAAATGATAGAAAATTACCCAAACTACCGGCCGGCCAGGGGGTTATTAGGGTGTGGGTGTTTGGTCCATCGTTTGCCAAATTGAAACGGCCGGTAGTTTGGGTCATTTTCTATCATTTCCGGCATTCAATTTTTTTTGTGGCCACAAGTTTTTTTTTAATTTTTTTAAGATTATATAGGTACCTACTAACAAAACTTTTAATTTTTTTGATGCAATGAACAGATAAAACGCTGGTCGCAAAAGTCGTGGCCAAGGCGTGAACACAGCCACCAGTTTATATGTGCCTGAACCGTTTACTATCGTCGTATTTATTGAAAAGCAGCCTAGTTTTTGCTCCAGATTTTGATCCAAAAACTAGCGAGCCTTTATAAACTTTTAAATGAATAGCCATAAAATATGTTTTCTCTGCATAATTTCCAGTTTTTGCCACATCCTCGTCAGTTGAAAGTTATATAAATACGAAATCAAGGCAGAGTTTGGAGCAGATTAATGTTTTTGCTGACGTAAATAAATAGAACAACTCTGTCCGTATTACCCATTTCAAGATAGTGAGATAGGCTCGCGTTATCGGGAATAAGTTAGGTATCTTCCATTAATAATTGTCAACTGTGTTTTAAAGCGTGCGCCATTTTGTATTTTTAAAAGCCTTTATCACCTAGGTAAGGTATAATGTAATAGTACATTGTTTAACAAGGGGCGTATGAGGAATATTGCAAACGAGAGTCTATCAGGAGCCCGACACCGTAAGGCGGAGGGCGTTGATGACTCGAGTTTGCAATATGCTTACGCCCGTGTCATACACAATGTTTTTCATCACATTTGCGAGGAAATAAATAACTACAAAAGACATAAAAATCTAAGTTTCATACAACCGCACCAATCAAAAATTAACGAAATTGACAACTTCACATACAGATTTGCGAGTGGAGGGCGAGGGGGCGGGGCGTGGCGCCCCACGGCCTGCTAGATTTCTTTCAACCAATCACAGGGAAGAATTCTTGTGACGCGCGGCCAACTAGATTTGCCAACCAATTTGTTTGATTTGCTTTTATTTTAACCAATCAGATCACACACAAGCTCATTACTTTTAGGCCAATAGACAACAATTTAGGCCATTGTCTTTCTGTATACAGGCAAGGAATAACACCATTTATGAGCAAGTGTGATGACAACAAATTTTGCAAGACGATTTTCATCCACTTCGTTTAGTCGTTTTCATTTGGAAAATTATCTATAATATAGATGATGATGGATGAAAGTTGACACCAGAGGCTCTAGTATAAGTTTTAACCATACAATACGTTTTCGAACGCGTTTGCGTTTAGTTTCAATATGTATGGCAACGCGAACAGCGCCTCTGGTGGTAACTATACGGAACTACGCGTTGTCATACAAATTGAAACTAAACGCTAACGCGTTCGAAAAGGTATTGTAACGATAAAACTTATACTAGGGCTACAGGCTTGTTTAGCCCTTTACACCGGTTTGAAACGATTGTGAGTTTTTGTTACATTGATCTGTTTTTTTAAGCTACGGTTGCCCAGTGGTTCAGGCATGCGGCTGTCAAGCGGCGGTCGGTGGTTCGAATCCCGGCTCGTATACCAATGAGTTTTTCGGAACTTATGTACGAAATATTTACCGTTAGCTTTTCGATGAAGGAAAACATCGTGAGGAAACCGGTCTAATCCCAGTAAGGTCTAGTTTTCCCTCTGGGTTGGAAGGTCAGATGGCAGTCGCTGTCGTAAAACTAGTGCCTATGCCAAATCTTGGGATTAGGTGTCAAAGCGGACCCCGGGGTCCCCGGGCTCCTTTAGGGGCACAACCGGGAATAACGCTAGAAGGATGATGATGATGATCTGTTTTTTTTAAGTGTGGATAAAATTCATTTTTGATTTGACTAATCATAATTCCATGAAATTACGCAAGGACAAGGAAGATAATGATGGTACAGTCAGCATCTAAAGTAATACGCAAACGAAGACGTCAAGATTCTTTATTAAAACGGAATAAGAACTATTGATGTATTCGATTGCGTAGTTACTTTGATCCTGACTGTACCCTTGAGTTGATGATGGAGTGAGAAGGTGGATAGTGAAACTATTTATTACTATAGTACAGTCAACCAATTTGATTCCTAGGCCATTATAGAACCTTGCTCATGTAAATGCTATGTCAATACGGGTTACTTAGGATTATTGCGTCGCTATTGTAGTAGTTAAAATGACAGGGTTCCACGGTGGCCTAGGAATCAAATTGGTTAACCGAACCTAAACCCTAGAGTAGAACCGATCAGAGGCGTGATCACGTCGTAACTTTTCGAATGCACGTTAGAACAACTCAACTGTCATTTTCCCATACAAAAAGTGACATTTAGATCTACATACGTACAATGCGTTATGTGAGCATTAGCGTCAGAGCGCTACGGACGCTTTTCGCTACATATTGACATTAAGCTTCTACGGACTACGGCGTAGCGCTACGAGCGTAGCGTATGGGTTAAAGGCTTGTACAGTCGACTACAAAGAGATCGATACGGCCATCATAATCATCACTTAAGAGCCTTGCTCTTGTCGGTGGAGTAACCGCCACTTTTCTCTGTCCATTGCCAGCCTCTTGACTTCCTCATATGACTCGACATCAGCTTTATCTTTTATTTGGCTAAAATATGTTAGCCTAGGCATTCCTCTGCCTCTCTTGCCTTCAATTTTACCCTCCAGGATGTTTAGGAAGAAACTGTCGTGCCGTATCAGGTGGCCCACCATCTTGCCTCTCCTATTTCTTATACATCCTAGCAATCATCTTTTCTCATCTACCATCCTTAAAACTTCTTCGTTTGTCTTTCTCTCCGTCCAGCTAATCCTTTCCATCCTTCGCCAGCACCACATTTCGAAGGCCTCTAGTCGTTATCTGTCTCTCTCCACGACTCGCTCCCATATAAATAAATAAATAAATAAATAAATATTACGGGACAATCTTACACAAATCAACCTAGGCCCACGGTAAGCTCAATAAGGCTTGTGTTGTAGGTACTAGGCGATGATATATATATAATAGATAAATACTTATAGATACTTATATACATATATAACATCCATAACTCAGGAACAAATATTCGTGATAAACACACAAATAAATGCCCTGACCGGGATTCGAACCCGGGACCTCCAGCTTCGTAGGCAGAGTCACTACCCACTGGGCTACGGAGGCCGTTTAATAAGTTATAAAGCAATGCTCCAAATGTAAATTTTGTACACGACTTTATTGCCTTAACATTAAGGTCGTGTAAACATACATTTTTTTGTAACTTTGGCGGTATCGATTTCTTTGTAGTCGACTGTAGGTACTAAAATGAAATTCTCATTAAAAGGTTTTTACCCGAATACATGTTCGTAAATTATAAATTGTCATAAAAATAAACGTCGCCAAAAATTCTTCTTAATTACCAACATTAATTTCAAGATCTATAATTGTGAGCTTCATACCACCGTAAGTAAGTAAGGAACTCTTCTAAAACCAGGTTTCCACCGACACGACAATGAAGTAATTATACAACGATGTATGGATCGTAACAATGTCTGCGAAATTGCATTTGCAGTACGGCAAGGTTCCACGATACACTTTTTGCTGGAGCCAATGAACTTTACCACCGCAATAGCGAAGCGGTCGTATTGATCGTTATGTCATGGATTCAAGGTCGCGATTGGCGTGATAGGAGTGATTATAAGTTTGTAACCGGCGATGTTGTGTTGGGAAGTTCAAGGTTTGTTTGATCGTGCGTTTCCTCGGTTTTTGCTTGTATTTGACGAGTTAATAAAAATCTTTGGCATGATTTTAGATCTGCAATTTTTGCTTGAAGTCTTTAACTATTTGTTCCTATAAAATCTGCTTGTGATAGGTAAGAATTCACGATACTTTTTGGCTGTATTTGATTAATTATTCAGATATTAAAAAGACGTATGTAATAACGTACAGAAAACGCAAAACGCGGTCTAAAATCATGAGGTTTTGGAACAAAAATATCGCAATACCTAGACAAAACTAAATGTTTCGCACGTGGGCCGAAAGTAAAAATAGTCCGTGTTACTAACAGAATAGGTCACTGAACGATCTATTTCTGTTCTGCTAAACCTTGATCCGTTCTAAGTACAAATTAAGTTGTAAAGTTAATGGAATTGATCTCCAAGTTTGCCAATTTGGTTCAAGCCCAGCTTAGTTTGTGGAAAAGTTTGGAAGGGTACAAATACAATTTAAAAATAGACTGACTTGTAGATTTTGTGTAGAAAATCTATTTATTTACCATTTGATTGTATAATACGTGTGTGTAATTTAAAAATAGACTGACTTGTAGATTTTGTGTAGGAAATCTATTTATTTTGATTGTATAATAAGTGTGTATTTAAATGCTATGCTTCATTAAAAAAATCGGATTATCATTAGATCATTAGTCGGTTCCGTGCTTTTCATTTATTTGATACAAAAAAAAACAATGCAGGTAATAATCCTGTTTTCGATAATAATAGGTGTATTCCAAGCAAATAAAACTTCTTCAAGTACAAAAAAAAACAAGTTATGCAATCTTGTTCTTCTCGGTGCACAATATTTTTTCATAATAACATTTCTGTATTGAAATGAAATGAAACACGTGAACATCGATACGGCGCCCGCTGCGAGCTATTTCCTCTCAGAAATAGCCGGCGTCAGAAGCCTGCATTCCCTCCTCAAATGGGAATTCCAACGATACTGAATGCTGATTCACTCTTTAGATTTCTAGGCTTGATACAGATGCACTTGGGCGCAAAGCTTTTTATAAAATAACTATTGCACACAAACAGATGTAGAGCTATGAATAACTTTACGGAAGTGTAGAAAAGATAAATTATGAAAAGCCTTAGTTTATACAAATATTATTAAGATGAAAATTTCGTGAGTTTGTGTCCGTTGTATGTTTGCAAAGATGTAAGTTAGTAATGTAACGGGTAATTTCCAGAACTCCTCATCCGACTTTAAAAAAAAAAACATTAGTGTATTAGAATGAATGTTCCCGCGGGTTCGCTTACTGTGAGTAAATTACAATCTGTAATTAGTACCCTACTCGAAATTGCAGTGCCTATTAAAACACTAACCTAGATAAAAGTAGCACTAATTCAGTAATTCACATTGCCTTTTATTGTTAACGATATGAAACCAGTCTGAAGGTCGCAAACAATGTGAAATTCATTCTTTTTGTAATTTAAAAAACAATGCAGTAATCCGCAGCAGTAATAGACGCAACACTTGACGCAATTTTTTGTGGGAACAGTCATATAATATCCGTACGAGAATAACCTTTAACTTATATGACGTTTTTGTCTTATTCCTAGTATTCCTACCTTGTACTCGTAATTGTTATCTTGGGGGCTCTTTTGGATACATTCCGATCAAGTGGGATATTATAAGCAATACGATATTTAACTCACGAAAACACCCGGATATTTTTATTATTTTTGCAATTGTCTTTTGCTTATACCCTCCTGGATCCTGACATTCCTGACATGAAAGATGTCATAAAAGCCGAGAGTCCTTTATAAAGTAATTTGGCCTTGAGTCCTGAACCTTCCGCCGCTGGATTTAAGGTCTAAAATTATTGTTACCGTTTTTGTCACTATGGCTACATTTTTTTGCGGTAAATATTATATATAAATATTCTGTACTTTATAAAGTACACTCGCTTTTTTCAGATGAGTTTATTTGTGTAGTGTCAGGACTTAAAGTGAGCGTCCATTGTAAAGGATGCGGGGATCCAGGAGGATATGCAAACGACTACCCACTGTTGGATGCAGGCCTTTCACAGACAAGAATAATTACTACCCTTGCGTAAATTGGAGTTTAATTTCTACATATCCTGGTTACCTAGCTGGTTCTTGGTCATCACAATTTACTAATTATTTAATCCTGCCATAACATAATTATTATATATGTACGTGATACGATCTGAGAGCCGTCAAGGTGTAGGGAATGGAATCAGAGCCCGATTCAATTTCCGTAGCCACGTGAACGATGTTCCAGATTGATATATCATACAGCTGGAAATAACGGTGTAACTGCAACTAACCTTCAGAAGGAATATCAATCGTACATGTTACGACATACGTTACAGTTTGGAATAGCCTAAAAGTGAACGTTAGAGCGGTTTAGGTTGAAATTGTTGTATAAACCCTTGTTATATACGGGTTTGATTGGAAACGCGACACAGTTTAACTGGTTTGATGGAATAACGTGGAGCCATATTTTTTAACAAATTGCTCGGTGGTTTTAGTTGTAGGTGTGTTGAAACATATGTAGAATCCGACCAAAACACTTCATATCGTTCGGAATCTATGTGCCTTGGGAAAAATATATAATTTCTAAGAGTCATTTGCCCGAAGCATTTTTTTTACCTAAACTTTCATCCTACTATATAGGGTGACTGGTAATTCGACCTATTCCTTGAAAGGGGTTATACTAGAGCTAATTTGCAACAATTTATGTCCAGTCAACCAAGGGTCAAAACACGATTTTTTTTAATTTTTCGAGGATATAGTTTGTTTGAAAAAAAATCGCCTTGCAGCCTTAAAGTGCTGATTGTGACAAAAATGTTTTTTTACCATCCAAATGGAAGAACTTTTGTCACAATCACCAGCTTAACAAACTAAAAACTCGAATATCTCGGAAACCAGGGAGTTTCGACCCCTGGTTGACTGGACATAAATTGTTGCAAATTAGCTCTAGTATAACCCCTTTCAAGGAATAGGTCGAATTACCAGTCACTCTATATATAAGTAGGATGAAAGTGAAATCCATGTCCATGAAATCCACTGAGTGTACATTTTAATTTAACAGAAATGCAAGTCAGAGACGCAAGTTCGAATCCTGCTGTGGTTACAATCGAATTCAGTCGTGGCTACAATCACGCTAAGTAAAACTACTGTCAGAGTCGAGTATTATAATAATAAATAATAAATATTTGCGGACAATCTTACACAAATCAACCTAGTCCCAAACTAAGCAAAGCTTGTACCAAGGGTACTAGACGACTAGAGAAATAAATACTTAAATACATAGAAAACATCCATGACTCAGGAACAAATATTCGTGCTCACCACACAAATAAATGCCCTTACCGGGATTCGAACCCAGGAGTCAGGACCTCTTGCTTTGTAGGCAGGGTCACTACCATTATTCAGTGCTAGATTTCTTTTCTCAGATTGTACAACTACAACAAATAAATCAAAATGCTTCGTAAATATATTGAGCACCAGAATTGAGAAATTATCTTTTCACTTCTCATGCTCGCAAAGTTCGCCTTTGTGCTGGATGTATGCTGCTGCACAAAATGCCACTTTTATGCTCTATTGCACAAAGTAAAATTGTTTTAAAGACTAAGATAATCGGGCCTAACAGCCACACACACAATAAAACTTCGTAGAATAAATTTGTCATTTTATTTGATATGCTTTAATAAATTTCACATCAGTGTTTTCCATTACTATTTTAATAAAATCAGATAAAATAGGAGTCAATTATTATTTTAAAACGTATTGAACCATTAAATTACTTGGCAGTATGAAGTACGTAAGTCTAATATCAGGAGAGGTAGGGCACAGCGGAATGTCATCTCGCTCGTATGTGGAGCAGCCCAACTGGGGAAGTACCTCCACCTTACAGAAGACCGCAGCCATAATAGCACCACTGCTTTGTAGTGTTGCAATATTATTGCATGCTATGAAGTATGTGGTGTTGTGTTCCTGGTGGTGAGTAAGGTCGCCAGTGCTCCCTAGGGTGCGCTGTGTTGGGAGTGAGGGACCTGCATGTCTCTATCTGCCAACACAGCGAATCCTCAAGCGAATAAAGGGTCGGCAACGCGCTTGTGATTCTTCTGGAGTCACAAGTGTCCATAGGCGACGGTACCAGCTTAACATCAGGCAGGCCGTAAGCTTGTTTGCCACCGTCGTAGTATAAAAAAAAAATCACGTCGAAAATTAAATATAAAAACTTTAAAAAGTTAAGTGACGGGAATGAGCTATTATTTTATTTTCTTTTGCAATTATTTGCTATTTTCTCGCAATCAAAGTGAAAAGCAGTGTGTATAACTCGGGCATAAATTAGCCATTTAACCCCTCGACTTAACTATCCACCCTCGCCGGTGGCTCGGGTGGATATAAACGTCTCAGGTTAAATGGCTCGTTTTATGCGCTTGTTGTACAATCTATGTACTACTTCACACCTGCTATTCAGTAAAGAGAAATTATTGACCTCGAATGAGGGACCAAAGTTGTACTTTTCCTCCCTGATCCTGCTATTCAGAAAAGAGTCATTGTTGCCCTCAAATGAGGGATTTCTTTCAATTTTCCTCATAGAAGGTGTGAAAAGCAGTATGTGTCACTCGGCAACAATAGTACATTACATCAGAGGCAAGGAAAACACAGTAGGTATAGTTAGATGGGCAGGCTCGCACTCAGACGTGTACATCAGGTTGACATGTGGTGTGAGACAAGGTGGTCTCAGTTCGCCTAGGTTGTTCAACCTTTACATGGATGAGCTGATCGCTAGGCTTAGCAGCACGGGCATTGGATGCTCAGTCGGTGGCACGACTGTAAATAACATTAGTTATGCAGACGATATGGTGCTGCTGTGCCCAGCGATCAGTGCTCTTGTCCGGCTGCTGAAGATTTGTGAGGAGTATGCGTTGACCCATGGCCTGAAGTACAACACCAAGAAGAGTGAGCTGTTGGTTTTTAAGGCGGGAAACAAGGCTCTTACCTCTATCCCTCAGATCCAGCTGTGCGGGGCTCCTCTTACCAGAGTGTCGCGGTTTAAGTACCTCGGGCACTGGGTCACTGACAACCTCCAGGATGATGCAGATGTCGAGAGGTAGCGCAGGGCTTTGGCGGTTAGATGTAACATGCTGTCACGTAGGTTTGCACGCTGTGACGGGAATGTCAAAAAGACTCTTTTTGTCAATCCTTTTACACGTGCAGCCTATGGACGAGCTACACTAAAAAGTCGCTCAATGCCCTGCGTGTCCAGTATAAAAACGGCTTCAGAGGGTTGATGGGACTGTCACGGTACTGCAGCGCATCTGAGATGTTCGCAGAGGCACGGGTCGACGGTTTCAGTGCCATTATAAGAAACAGATCCGCGTCCCTCATGCGTCGTGTGCGTGATAGTTCCAACAGCCTTCTTCAGCTGATTTGGAACAGTCCAGTGTGGAGACACTGGAACACCCTGCACATGGGCTCAAGAGGTTCAGTGTATAATTTTATGTAATGTCGTAGGTATGTTCTTAGTGTAATATGTAATTATTTTGTGACATTTGTAATTTTTTATATGACATTTAATTTAAACTCTTTGCTTTAACATAGTTCTATAAGTTTTTATTGTTACTAACATGATATGGACATAGTCTGAAATAAATAATTTTAATTGAATTGATAGACTATGTATAGGCATGTATAGTGCTTTTCTCAAACATGCAATGAAATAAATAAATTAAAATCCTCAAATCAAACTAATTTTCATGGCTGAATGCCGTGATGCTGTGCCGCAAATAGTGGAATGAAAATTAAAAGTTTATTTGCAGGCCTAGGCCTGAAAAGTTGTATGAAATCCCATTTCAGGCCGCCTCGAGATGCTGCGCCCGAAAAAGGATACTTCCGAGTCTATTATAAGGAACGTAAAGAGAATATTTCATTGCATGTTTGAAAAATATTATTTCCGTCTTGAACATAGACACATGAATCCCTCGCCACGCTCAAGATTCTACTTTAGAATCTTTCACTTCACTCAGGAATCAAAACCTCCCTCGCCGTAAATATGTCATTTCGCTCGCTTGAGACTGTTGAGACAAAATCTACCATTTTTCTCAACTTTTTGATCTTGATCCCTTGCTGTTCCGACAGTCTTATATAATTCCTCAAAGTTCTATCCTAAATGAAACTCAACAAAAAGGGGTTGCGCAAAGATACTCCTACTTTAGCTTTACTAATAACATCTAGCTAGACTATGTTATTATAACCAGCACGTGTGGCTGGGGGAGGGCCTGCCACCGCAAACTATTTATGGTCGGCATTGGAATGTGATCTACACAAACAACTATAACTATGCTGGTATACTTAGTGTGCTTTGTTACATACGACTGCAAAGTACGTACTTAGGGAAACCTAGAACTTGTAGTAAACTTTGTGAAATAGGGTAGAGTTCTGTTAAAAAATCGAACAAAACAAAACAAATGCAACTCTGTTCCAATTTTGAATGGTAAGTATTCTACTGGTAAAGGTCGCGGAAGTTCGCTGGATGCGAGTGGCGCAGGACCGGTCACTTTGGCACTCTTTGGGGGAGGCCTATGTCCAGCAGTGGAAATCTTTCGGCTGATATGATGATGATGATGAAGTATTCTACTAAAAAAACAAACAAAGAAAAACCGAATTCTTTATTTCAGACCAGTTGGCCTGTATGTTAGTAACAGATAGGTTTTCTTTCCGAACCGGTCTTAGTTTATCGAAATTCATAGGTGCAGGTGAGGGACATTTATATTGAGCTTGCAACGGATCCCCAAATCAATAAAAGCGGCCAAGTGCGAGTCGGACTCGCCCATGAATGGTTCCGTAAAATAAATTGCAGTTTACGATTTATGACGCATTAAAAAAAAACTACTTACTAGATCTCGTTCAAACCAATTTTCGGTGGAAGTTTGCATGGTAATGTAGTATATTTTTTTTTAGTTTTATCATTCTCTTATTTCAGAAGTTACTGTTACCCATTTTACCACTTTGGAAGTGTGTCTCGCGCAAAGTATTCAGTTTAGAAAAAAATTATATAAGAAACCTCAATATCATTTTTGAAGATAGATTTATGAATAGATGTGGGTTCGCTAAAAAAAAATTGAGTTTCAGCTCTAGAAGTAGAAGTAGAAAAGCTTTATTCAACATCACATTACACGAAATTATAATTAAACATACATGTGAACCTTAAGATTAGAATTAAAATATAAATTTAAAATTAATGTTACAGTTATGATTCAGTGATGATTGAGTTATGAGTTCTAAGTATGGGGAACCCCCAAAATTTATAGTTTTTTTTTCTATTATTGTGTGAAAATCTTAATGGGGTTCACAGAATACATCTACTCACCAAGTTTCAACAGTATAATTCTTATAGTTTCGGAAAAAGTGGCTGTGACATACGGACGGACAGACAGACAGACATGACGAATTCATAAGGGTTCCGTTTTTTGCCATTTGGCTACGGAACCCTAAAGGGTCGATTAACTCTGAAATCACAAGCATCCGTAAGCTACGGTGTCATCAGTTGCCGAGTGCTAGTTTACCACCGTCGTGATATTAAAATAATTTACTTTAAAAACAAAGTTTTAACCGACTTCAAATCAGTAGCCAAATTGCTTCAAGTTTGCCTATGGTAGAGGAGTTTTTTAAGATTGATTTTTTTTAATTCCCGGAGTACAGTGATTTGGAAAAATATCGCATGTAGTGCACACAATTTTTTTGAACCATTTCATCAAGGAATATTCTAGAAGAAAAAGGCAAAGCGTAAGAAACGTGTAACTTAAACGTAAACGTCTAACGAGAGTATAACTTTTCACAAATCAGATTCTTCAAGGTACCTAGTTCAACAACTGCTTGGTTACACAGGTACAAGAAACTTAACCTAGATATAAACTGTGGCAGACAACACCTGCTTTAGTGTGATGCTCAGAATAAGCCTTCTCAAATAAATAAATAAAATATGATTTAAAAAGTGTCTTCATCGAAGTTACATTTAATTTCTGAACTTAATGTTAAATGAAATCGATCCAATAAGCTATATAACATGTCATATAGCGTGACCATGCGGGATTTACTAATGTAAATGAGCTGCTTAAGTAAAATTTTACGGATTAAATAACCGTTATTAACGCTTTCGCGACGTAATTAACATCGGTACGATGTACGATACGAACATACAATTGTAAGAAAAACAAAACATTTTGCGAAATATTTGTTGTAATTATAACTATGCGTAACGACTAACGATTAAGGAGAAATGCGTGATTTCTGTTTTCGAAGAGGAGGTTCTCAATTCGACTGGTTTTTTTTTGTGTGTTTGTTACTCGATAACTCGGTAATTTTATGAACCGATTTGAAAAATTATTTCTTTGTTTGAAAGCATATACTTCCAGATTGGTCCCGTTGTCACCAAAATCCAGTTCTGATGATGGGATCCTGGAGAAATCGAGGGAACTCTTCAAATTGTATAGGCAAACTTGAAGCAATTTGGCTACTGATTTGAAGTTGGTTAAAACTTTGTTTTTAAAGTAGACTTAACTAATTTAATTTGAATTTTAATTGACATAGTAATCTAAAATAACTTAAACAAGAATAACAAGAAAATAAAAATAAAACTAAACTAAATAACAAGAAAGTAAAAAAGCATAAGTATCATTTATAAAAAGAATACCCCGTCAAGGAGATCCTCCTGCGGCATTGTACCCATGACGCTGGCTGCGATACCTCTCTGTATCGCGAGGGCGATTCTTTGAGAGAGGTAAGCGCCAGCCCTCGGGTCACCTGAGGTGTTGATGAGCCGCCACGACAAGGCTCTCAAGAACGACCTCATGTCAGCTGACCAGGGACCCATTGTCTCTACAGCAAGGGCCGCAAACTCGAAGTCTTTAAGTAATGACGAATATTTGCGGCGCTTGAGTAGTTGAGCGGGTTGAGCCTGGTCAGCTGCAGCGCCAGCCTGTGAGCGGGTTCCATGTTTTTAAAGTAAATTATTTTAATATCACGACGGTGGTAAACTAGCACTCGGCAACTGATGACACCGTAGCTTACGGATGCTTGTGATTCCAGAGTTAATCGACCCGTTTTAGGGTTCCGTAGCCAAATGGCAAAAAACGGAACCCTTATGGATTCGTCATGTCTGTCTGTCTGTCCGTCCGTATGTCACAGCCACTTTTTCCGAAACTATAAGAACTATACTGTTGAAACTTGGTGAGTAGATGTAGGTATTCTGTGAACCCCATTAAGATTTTCACACAAAAATAAAAAAAAACTATAAATTTTGGGGGTTCCCCATACTTAGAACTCATAACTCCATCATCACTGAATCATAACTGTAACATTCATTTTAATTTTATATTTTAATTCTAATCTTAAGGTTCACATGTATGTTTAATTATAATTTCGTGTAATGTGATGTTGAAAAAAGCTTTTCTACTTCTACTTTTAAAACTGAAACTCAATTTTTTTTTAGCGAACCCACATCTATGGTTAGGTCTTCAAAAATGATATTGAGGTTTCTTATATAATTTTTTTCTAAACTGAATACTTTGCGCGAGAGACACTTCCAAAGTGATAAAATGGGTAACTGTAACTTCTGAAATAAGAGAATGATAAAACTAAAAAAAATATATTATGTACCTACATTACCATGCAAACTTCCACCGAAAATTGGTTTGAACGAGATCTAGTAAGTAGTTTTTTTTTAATATGTCATATATCGTAAACTGCAATTTATTTTACGGAACCATTCATGGGCGAGTCCGACTCGCACTTGGCCGCTTTTATTGATTTGGGGATCCGTTGCAAGCTCAATATAAATGTCCCTCACTCTCAACACAAGGCACCTGAGTAATCTCTTGTGTTG
The DNA here is from genome assembly GCA_963854355.1 of Epinotia brunnichana. Taxonomy (NCBI): domain Eukaryota; kingdom Metazoa; phylum Arthropoda; class Insecta; order Lepidoptera; family Tortricidae; genus Epinotia; species Epinotia brunnichana. The sequence goes on from OY977944.1 coordinate 32,274,180, forward strand.
CAAGTGTTGCAACACTCGCTACGCTCAGAATTCTATTTTTGAACCACACGCTTCGCTCAGGATTCTATTTTCGACCTGGTTCTTTTTTAAGGACCCGGTGGTAAGTATGGTCGTTGCCGTCACTTGTCACAAGAGATTACTGGCTGGTGGATTAATGGTTTAACCATGGCGAAATAAGCTAGCCACTGTGCCTTACGTTTCATTGAACACAATTGCACAAACCAGTACCTTAACTGGATAAACATTGGAACTGGCCAAGTTAATATTCATTGGCAGTCCTTGCACGTAAAGATTTGTTTCTCAGCAGAGCGGGCAGACTTAATAAACAGTTTGTTCGAAGTTTTGCAGTGTTTATTTATGGTGCAAACTGTATTGTAACTATACTATTATCAAACGCTCGCTGTATTTAAATAGTAGTTTATGCAATCGTTATATAATGGATGATTTTCAAGTCGAGTACCACGTTTAGGCCACGAAGCTTGCTGAGTGGCCAAATTAAGGTACGAGACTTAAAAAGCTAATTATATAACTATTGTATACAATACTTTTTCTACGAGTCAACGGAAATAATAATTTATTAAACAAACTTGGTATCTATTGAAAATCGCCCTGCTGAAATGAAGCGCAGCAGCTTAGTAATTTCACAGTTATCTTATACAGCTCCTGGATTCATAAGATGACTGCTGGCGGTTATCTTATGAAACCATACGAGCTCCGTCACCAGCTGGTAGAGCTCCAGGATTAAAAAGTATGTGATCTTAGTTTCGTGTACGAAATCTTAATTCAAAGATTAAAGTCGACGAGTAGAAAAAAGTTGAAGTAGGATCGGTGTATTTTCTTTTTTGTTTATTGCGTAGTGCTTTCTTTAAGCATTTGTTATTTAGCGATATAGTTTGCGCGGAAAGCCATACGAACGCGCGAATGCGTATTCTGAATGGAATTGGCGTTAATAATGTCAAAATGCAACGTTGGAACAACATTACGTTACGTCCATCAAATTGGATGCATCCATTTATCGCAGAGACAAATGGCGCGCCACTGAATGTCGACACAACACACACGACCAAGTGTCAAATACGCGGCCCGCCCATGTAGTTCAAATATTACGCCCATTGTCCTAGTGTGAGGACCACTGATTGTTCTACACTGAGCCCTTGTGTTAATATTACTAATATTCTTACTAGTTAATAAGGTATGTTTGATCATAGTATAAAGAAGGCAAAGTATGTTATCGTCATACAAAACGCACCGCGCGCGGCTTGTAGGCTTAGAATAATAACGCATAGAAACGCAGTTCACGCGCAACGGTGAGGCCACTAAAACTCGGCCATAAATGGCCCAGTACGTCGATCGGTGGAACAAAATTAGTGCGTTTGTGTGCGTATCGGCGAGTGTGAATACGAGTTGATCACAACTAAATGAATCCATTTTATGCCTCACGCTTGGCGCGTTGGCCGTATGAAATTATCCTTCCATGCGTTATTATTCTAAGCTTGTAGGTATGTGTTCAGTGAGAAACGGGTCGAGATTTTGTTTGAGTGTGCGTGCGGCGACTTACCTATATATACTATAGCGCACACATACAAGCCGCGCGCGGTGCGTTTGTATGAAGATAACATACTTTGCCCTCTTTATACTATGACCAAACATACCTTATTAATATGGTTTGGTAAATGAATAAATTGAATTGATTTGATGCCTCCATTTGTCGTAGAGAACGGCGGTTAGGTGAATCCCCAGTAGGCCAGTAGTCAGCAATGCCATCTCCTCATCGTATTTGTGTCACCTGAATTCCTCTCGTTAAGAGGCTGACAAGACCAAATTTGTTGAAATTTATATTATTTGAGCAGTTGTATAAGAAAAACTATTCGTTCTAGCACATCAAAAAAAATATAAGTTAATATTCATTATATTTCCAAGACCGTAGACGGACTCGAAACATAATTGGATGAAATCGGCTCGATAGAAAATAATTGCAAAGATTGATCTTAAAATCATCTTAAACGGTTCTATGTCCTTATTTTTTTGACGTATGGGTCTGCAATTCAAAACACGAAGGCCACATATTCATACCTAAACCGTAGACGAGCCATATTTCACAAATAATCCACACTTTTTTTTTATTTCAATATTTATTCATTATTTTCGTCTAAAACCTGGCCGCTCAAGTAACACTCGCTCTCGCTTACTCCGATACAAATAGACAGTGTGCGCGTTTTTGGTGTTGACAGCGCCTTAAGGGTCATACAGAAATTTAAGGCGCGCGTCTCTTCTGTGGACATTGCCAAAGTTAAGGCTATAAAGCCTAATTTTTGGTTGGACTCTTAATCCGCATAAACGTCATCTCCTTTTATATGATTTCATGCAAAAAAAAAAATCAAGCACGGAATTCCATAACTATTGACCACAGGAGATAAAATTTTTCATTTACTCAATCTGTAAGACCCTAATAAAGCTAGTTATTTCTAGCCTAGACGAGTTAACAGAAATTCCCAATACCGACACTTGGTTTTTCATTAGGTGCGGACTTGCGGAGAAACCGCGCTCCGGTTGACTGGCCGCTCGTCGGAGTAATGGGGTTGTCCTCAGAGCATAGAATACTAGAGAGAGGACAAGCCGCCGGCGGCCGTGTCGCAGCTGTATGCTCAATGGGCATACACTGCCATACTGTGCACGCGTGCTGATCGCAGAGAATATTACGTTTTTTCCCAAAATGCCCGATATGATGCACGTTTATTGTCAAATAAGCGTGTAGGTATAGGTATACAAGAGTGTGTGTTTTAGATGTGTGCGTGCTTTGTCTTGTTGGGCGTTGTGTGGGTTAATGTACTTGCGACAGGCTCACTCTATACAAATCGGCCGCCATGTCCGATCTTCTTATATTCATATATCTGTGGGGTTGTCTGATTCTTGACGGCTGGTGACGGTTTATTTACTACTTTAATTGAAGGACCATATATCTTGCAGCTTATGTAGCAAAAATAACCCAAATTAATTCGATAGTCGATTATTGCAAATTTGCAATCTTGAAATTCAGACCTCATCGTGTTATAGTATAGTGAACTTATTAGAATAGGGAACATTATTGCAATGTTCTGCCGCCAGAGGCAGCACTACCACTAATAGTAAACCAGTATAGGAATATAGGGATTCACACACACATGCACAATTGATTGTCAAATAAGTGACAAGGATGCTTGCATAGACAATACCGCAAGTGGGAACGAGATACAATGTCAACGCCATGTCGCCACCTACGAAGAGTTTTGCGTAATGTTCCCTATTGGTACGAGAGTGCACCCCAGTGCTGTATCAAATATCAAACCTAGAATAGCCTAAGGATACTAGCTATTGTGCAGCTAAATAATCGACCTCAACCAACTCTTTTTAAACCCATGCATAGTGAGAGAAATATACCTGTGGGTCGATCACGTAACTTTTCTTACGCGCGTCTGTAAGGTCTAAATGTCAATTTTATATGGAAAAATGACAGTTAGATTGTGATTTTACTGTCAGACGCACGTACAATGCGTTACGTGATTGACCTACTGGATTCGGATTAATGCGTAGAACAAGGGATCCGTTTGAACTACTACGCTACCCTAATACGCTCTTTAATACTTTTTTTTGTATTTTTTTCTTATAAGACACATTTTGATGCTCTCTTTGCATTATTTATGCACGCAGTTATTTTAGTTTCACAAGACGTAAACGAGGCTTGAATCTTCGTATATTTTATTTGCCATGAAAAGGGTTAAATACGCAGAACAATTCGTAAAATAAGCGCATTTGCGTAAGCGCTTTTTCTATAAGCGGCATCGCGATCCTCTTAGCATAGTCCCACAGCTAGGATGGAACTCGGCTTGATTCCCCGGGGATCTTCCATTATTCTGAGCCAACTCTGATAATGGTAACAAAGCGCCAGTGGCGTAGGATCAAATATAGAAAAAGGTATTCTGACACTAGGCTTGTTTCCATTACAAACATTCTATAAGATGGTACTTAGTTGTCTAGAGGACCAGGCGAGAATTCAGTTCTATGTACGATTCATCATATCAAACCAGAAAACAATAGGTATAACTAGGTATAAGTGTTTCTGTTTACCCTGATGGGTAGATAATGCCTTGTACAGTTAGTAGCAGCCAGATATATCGAAACACAAAGGTATTCTTACAGTAATACCTAAAGACTAATTTACTTACTTAAATATTTGACTACTCTGGTTGCTACTAAATATATGATGCTGACTGTAATAGGTACTGTACGTCATTTGAATTTTCTGGTATTAAGCAATAAAGTTTTTAAAAATAAATACTTGCGAAGCAGTCTCTCCCATAGTCCAGGCAATGAACTGACAACTTGTAAGTATGGAAAAAATGTCAAATTTGGAAATAATTTATAGTAGCAGATTTTTTCTTTGTAATGGATATATTATCAATTAAATAGTTACCTAGCGACAAAATCCAACAAAATTTCAGACATCAAAAAAATGATAACTTAACTAGCTGAAGAAAAGTCTGAAAAAATATTAATAAACGGTTTTATCTTTATTTTGGTTCATATACATTTGCTCTATAATATTCAAGATAAATAATTAAAAAAAAAACAATTCATACTTTATTTAAATCTATTTAAATACTGCCGGAATTCCGGATGGAAAGTTTGTTGGATTCTTGAATAAAGCATCTAAGAATAATGTTTTAAAATTATATAAAGAAAAAAAACGCTATTATAAATTAATGTTTTTCAAAAACTGGAGTATCAAGTATCACCTGATTGCTCATCCCGGTTGTAACATTAGCTGGTACTTTTGAGATAAGGGCCCAAGTCTTACCATAAAAAACTTACGAAACTGTTTATAATTTCTAAAACAAACCATCGCAACCTGCACTCAGCTGTGACAAAACGCTGTAGACCTTGAAATCGTCTAGAGTTTTTTGGCTTTAATGTGACTTTTCCGCCCAAACTGGCAGTGATAGCAAGCTCAGTGGTACAGAATAAGGCCGCAGCCTCCGTAATCGTATTTGGGAATGTCCGCGCCGTGTAGCGTGAATATTGCCGCGCAAAGCCTCGCTAAGCATCTTATCTAAAACCTTATTAATGTGAACATAGCCACAATTCATGCATAAGGCTCTGTTCGACATGCCTCAATGACAGCTAGCAAAACGGCCACTTTAAGACGGACTTAATGCATAAATACAGTGTCTCAAGATGAACTCGTACTCGTATATGTGAATGTGATCTTGATATGGGTGGTCAAATGCCTGAAAATAAAACTTTATTTATTTTATTTTATTTATTTTGTCACTTCCCTACTTTTTCCACATGTGTTCAGGCGCGCACCATTTCTCCTAGTGTTAATGTGTATTAGCGGGCTGAATTGTATTGTGTATTAACATGTATCTAGAATAATGTCATTTAAACTTACCTGGAATTTTAATTTTAAGTTGTTAGTCGCTCTCGCAGACGTCCAAGACACAGGCTCAGCCTAGTTTGGAGTCTGATGGATTTTTTTTTGTATGCTAATCTGTTTCTGTTAAATAAAATATTTGTTAATATTTGTATTTGAATTACCCGCTAGATGGCGCTGTACTGTACGCATTGATTTCTGAATCACGCTATCAATATTTTTCCCGGAAAGATGATGGCTGCTAATGTAATATTTGTATTGGTAGTTTAATAGGCTGTGCATAGATTTAATATATTATTGCTTCGTCAAGCACTCAATTCAATGGTTTTAAACCCCTCTGAACACCACGTCTAAATCATCATCATTTCAATTCGTCACTTTATTATTTTTTAATTTGTCTACATTTGGATAATGTAGTCAAGAAAGTAGATGCGGTTACGTGGACGAAGGTGAAAAAAATTAGAATGCCTTTATTAAAAGAATTCAAAAAAAATAGAAACATGCCGGTGACATCGCCATGTCACGAACTGTCATTAAAATGTGTTGAGTAAAGCTCCAGAATTGACCACATAAGAACGATATTTTCAGTAAATTATAGTTTCAAAGTAAGTTAAAACATGATTGTTTATGTCTAATATTTATTTAGGACAGAAATCCTAAATGTCAAAGTTTTAGGTTTAGGTTTGAATTTTGAAGGTTTTAGATTTCAGTTTTACGGAATCAATGCAAATGGTGAAATTTCTAAATTCAACACGTTTTCAGCTAGTCAGCAAGTTTCGGGATCGAGTTTATGAAGGAAATTAGATTACTTATTCGGGGAACTAGGCTAATTTTGCAAGTAAGTAAATTTCAACTTTGCACTATCTATGCTCTTGAGGGCCAATATTAGTAGAACGTTTGTGCTTATATTATAACTCAGTGTCCTAAAAAGGATTATTAAGAACAACTGAAATTTAAACTTCAAATCCTGAATAAGAGGGATAATTAATTAGGTATGTAACTTTTCGAATTTCATTTGTCATTGAGTTGAAATCCTAACCTAACGTACATTCGTAAAGTTACGTAATCATAATCACACATCAGGTCTAAAATATTGCATGCAAAAGAACGTTGTATTTCTAAGTATATTAAACATTCTGGGCTTATAAAAATATTACGTTGGTATCCAATCTGTCTATGTATTTAGTAATCGGCAGCCTAAGCTTCAGTGACAATTCACGCACACTGATTCCAGATTCGACCGCAGGTAGCCCAGATGATTTCGCAATTAGGCTACAGATTTTAAAGTTATGAAGTTTTTTTTACGTGACACAGTGTCTGGCCGGACTATATACTATCAATCTTCAAAAGTAGCCACATTTAAAAAGCCGAAATACAAGCACTGATATTCACATACCTATGCAGTATACCAATGGCCAATAGAAGGTTGCGTAGACAACAAGCTGAAACTAGAGCCCCTGGCACGAATTTCGTCTGCCAGAAATGTGAAAGATCATGCCGGTCGCGTATTGGCCTCTACAGTCACCAAAAACGATGTCTCCATGGCAATGTTTGAATCGTCTGGAATAGTCGCAAAGGCCTGTGATGTGATGATGCAGTATACCTACTTATAGTTGGCATACGAGTTCAGTCATAGATAAAAGAGGTTATAATTTATCGTCCCCAGCTCCAGATTACATCCACAAAACGTAGGCCTGTGGGGGCGAAGGTCAAAGAAGATCCAAACACATTGCACATACAGTCATGTAGCTCTTTGGAACAAGACTAATATCTAAACAAATCACAGCGATTTTAAACTCAGTTAATAGTCGCTCAAGGTTTAGAATGTAAATTTTGGCTAAGGATAAGTGCTTTTAATCATTAAAGGTATTTATGGCGCTATTTGCTTATAAACAAGACGCCTTGTTCTCGAATGAATCACTGATAAGAGGAATGACTCACATTCAGAGCAGGGAATTCTTAATACGAGTTTGGCTATCTATTAACCAACCAAGCCAAGAAGACAACGAAATGTGTAATCGTTCTTCTGAGCCAGCTGTCTACTTCGCTTGGTTGGTTTATAAATATGGGTATGGACTTTCAGCAATAAACGGAGACACGGCGACTGCGCGTAGTGCTAACTAGTAGACCGTGCAATTGCAATGGTTTCTAATGCATGGTCTCTTTGCTGCAAAAACATACTTACCAGTTCCTTTGACGGAAATAGTTATTTGTTATACAAGGGTGCAAAGTTGTATTTTACCCGCGAGTGTGGAATTGAAACGCGAGCAAGCGAAAGGATCCTATAGTTGAACCACGAGCGAAGCGAGTGGTTCTAAAATATAATCCTGAGCGTAGCGAGTGTTTCAACACACGAGAAGTAAAATACATTTTCACCCGTGTATGTAGCTGGCCGCACAGCAGGCAAAAAAAAGGTAGACAATTCTGACAGATGTCGATTGGATCGTTTTACAATTAGGCTGATTCCTTAAGTTCAACATGTGCAAAGTGAATGGCAGCTCCAAATCGGAAGATTGGTCCCACGAGCGATTCCGAGAAGAGCTGGCCTTGACAAATGCCGCGCGACGGAGCGTGGAGCTGGAGGGAAAGCGACGCGGAATATAGGCGCTCATTCGACGCGCCCGTTTTTTAGTTTCCAGTCGATAAGCCCAGCTACGGCACGGAATAGACAGGGTAAACGTCACAATGTTTGACACAAATTCCTAATAATTGACACCTCTATTGTTTTGACAAAAGATTGAAAATGTCAAGTATTGGGTCAGTCTTGAGCACTAGAACGTTTATATAAATTAAATAGTATTTACGTACAGTGGATTGTTTTTAAGAATTTTGGACTACCTTACCCTCCTGCCCCTATTTTATTTAAACTTTATTGCACAAAACATATAAGTTTTTTTTTTTTTTTTTTTTATTTATTTATACAACGTGTCCCAAAACTCAACGATAAGCCGGCACCAGAGGATGGAGCTGCTTATGATTAGTCGAGAAAAAATAAGGAAAAAAATATATCTAAATAAGTAGCTCCATCCTCTGGTGCCGGCTTATCGTTGAGTTTTGGGACACGTGGTAGATATATTTTATTTTATATATTTAGATATATTTTTTTCCTTATTTTTTCTCGACTAATCATAAGCAGCTCCATCCTCTGGTGCCGGCTTATCGTTGAGTTTTGGGACACGTTGTATATATAATTATTTTACAATACATGGCTAGACAGCGGACAAAACCCAGCAGGGTTTAACTGCCACTGCATTCACTCAATTAATATTTAGTTTATACATAGGATAACAAGCTTATAAAAATAAAGCGCACACGGCGATTGCCTACACAAAATGCGACATTATGACGTGATATGCTGTGAAGCACTTGGGAGCACGCTGGAGACGTGCATACCGTTTCTTATCCTATTGCCGCGGCTTAGGGTCCAAAAACTGCATACACGTCTACGGCGGCAACAGTAATTTAGATTAGCTATTTCATTAATTATTACTATCAGGTTTGGGATCTACAAGCAGATTTCATTATACGTTTACAATGTTGCGGTTTATCACATATATTTGTGAGTACATCAGATGGTAAGTTATTCAGGATACTAGGTAACAAATATTCCCATCTTCGTTTACCATAGACATTGGTACATTTTGGTAACACATATACGCGGTATACGGACTTGGTGCCTCAAGGCATTTTCTACCAGTAAACCATAGGGGCCAAACAGAGACTTCCAAAAGGTGGGTCCAAGAGACAGACTAACGAAACAAAATTCTTAGATAGGTATAGCAGAATTAATAACAACATTCATATGTGGCCCCGTCAACGTTCGCGTAGTAAGAAAAGTAATTTCTACTCCAAACATGTGAATTTAAATATGTGAGTACATTGCAAGTACACGGGTACCATTTATACAGTAACTTTATTACTGTTTAGCAAGTCAGAACAGCGACATAACGGATATTTCTGCCGCTACGCCTAACACATTTTCGAGTTTTTGCCGAGTAAAGCGGGGGACGAGACGACGACGTACAATGAGTGACAAATTACTAGAACTTAGAATGGTGTTAGGTTAGAGTGAATAAGGAACAACACACGTAGTCTGCATTAAAACATCGATACCTATTAATAAACGTCTCGTTCCGTAACTATCAACATCATTATCAGCCTGTAATCACCTAATCACCCACGCTGTGATACGAGTAAGCCTCACTTCATGTACGCCACTTATCCCGGTCCCGTGCTATACTTGCCCTCAACCCAAAACGACTGAGGTTATAAAACGCTCCTTGCAATAAAATGGCACAGATGTATGAATATAAGGAGATCGGACATACCGGCCGATTTGTATTGAGTACGCCTGTCGCAAGTACATTAACCCACACAAAGCCCAAGTAATTGACAAGACAAAAGCACGCGCACATTTAAAACACACACACTTGTATAGCTACGCTCTTATTGGACAATACACGCTCATCATATCAGGCATTTTGGGAAGAAACGTAATATTCTCTGCGATCAGCACGCGTGCACAGTATGGCAGTGTATGCCCATTGAGCATACAGCTGCGACACGGCCGCCGGCGGCTTGTCCTCTCTCTAGTATTCTATGCTCTGAGGCAAGTATAGTCTCATCCAGGAATGACCCGCCATCTTTTACGTCGTCAACCCATCGAGCAGGGAGCTGGCGTCTCGTCGACCGTTCAGGGCCAATTTAGGAACTTCTCTTTTGATTACAGGATTAACCTACAGTCACATAGCAAACACGCTGAGTCACTGATACCGAGTAGTTTAATTACGCGCCTATCGAGCTGCCTGGTGCGATGTCGAGACTGTGTCGAACACCTGCTGATTTTATTCACCGGTTCCTAAAATAGCGCTTAAGGCGACGTGAGCTCAGAAAACGGATTTTTAAAAATTCGTAGCCCTTGTTTGGATTATAATACGGCTGCCCTAAATTTAATTCGCAATCTTGAGGCCTTTTTCGAGGGACAACAGCTATTCGAATCCTGAGTTTTTGACTTTCGCTCGATTGAAAAAAATCAGGAACATAGGTCTAAAATACACTTAAAAAATTCGTAACAAATTATCCACAACAGCTAAACATATTAAAATTGGTTCTAAAAATCGGCAATATTATGTTTGAGGGAACTTAGCGATTACTTTTTCATTTATTAAAACACACAAAAATTTAAATTAAAAAAACATGATTTCCGCGCTTCCGAACACGCACTTCCATCTCGCTTACATTCAGTGAGAGGGAGAGAAGACCACGAGCCTACGTCACCTAAAACATTATTCCGGGAAGGCAGTCGAGAAGTTGTTGTAAAACTAGGCTCTGCCTTTTATTTAAGTAGCTCGATATTTGTTTCCACATTTTATTTCAATTAGACTTTTATATTGATGTAATATCACAGAATAAGTAATAGTACTACGTACAGAAGGTTCTCTGTTAACAAATTCCCTGTTTATGTACGCCAAACGTGCCTAAATGTGGCCATCCCTTTATATCGCATGCAACGCGCGGCAGCTACTGAATAGAGCCCTTCGAAGGGGCGACCGGCATGTACTTGTAGCGATAAACACAAATCGCGAGTGAGCCGCGCCTGGTAATATAAACAAAACATAATAAGGCATCCCTTGCTTCAGCGCAGATGACATCACAGCCTATGTGGAAATAAAGGTGGTAAGGTCTTCGTTGAACTCATGTAATAAAAACCGCGACTGCGCATTCGATATACGGTTGCGTACCTACGAGTAAGTTCTTTTAATTGACTGACTAACTTACTACCCTGTCAAATGGTTATAGACGCAACTAAATCGTATAATTGGATCGTTGTTTGGTTAAATGAGTTTAACTATTGTTTACAGGATGTTATCAAAATCCCAACACGTCTGGGAGCGCCATTGGAATCAAATCAACCATTACTATTTTAGGGCCCACTCCGACAACACTGAAAACTGGGAAAACCATTACACAATTGGATATTTCGGAGCGTCGCATGTCTAAGCGAAACAGACATTTTAAAATTAGCTGATCAAATTAATAAAATTGTATTTTCTGTGTTTCCAAATAAAATAAAATCCTAATGCTATACAAAATGTACTTACTTATGAGAAATTTACATAGACACGTCTTTTTTTCGTCTATTCTTATTTGTTTGTGTTAAGAGTTATTCTGCTATTCGGAGTGGTGACAAATACAAAAACTTAAAAAACTGGCCTATATATATAATCTATAAAAACGTCAAAAAAACACGTTTGTTGTATGGGAGCCCCCCTTAAAAAAATATTTTATTTTGTTTTTAGTATTTGTTGTTATAGCGGCAACAGAAATACATAATCTGTGAAAATGTCAACTCTCTAGCTATCACGGTTCTTGAGATACAGCCTGGTGAAAGACAGACGGACGGACGGACGGACAGCGAAGTCTTAGTAATAGGGTCCCGTTTTACTATTTGAGTACGGAACCCGAATTAAAAAAAAACGGTCCCGCCGTTATTGAGTTATTATTATTACGTAATGATGAAACTAACACGACTTTGTTAGTAGGTATAGAAGAAGATTAGAAGTATAAGAACGCAAATCCTATGAGCGTAATATGAACTTTGTAGAAACAACACGATAACTATAAGGATAACAAACACGTCGTAACACTACGATTACATGAATGACCATAACATAACTCACTAACAACACGGCTTGTAAATCATACGCCATATTTGCCTAACTTTCACTTGGATTTTAAACCTTATCGACGCACTGTGTAGATTCAATTTGGCTTGAATTTGGTTGTTTCTTAGGATTTTCTGCTATTGATTTATAATATGTGCAATGTCCTCAATGCCTTTGAGTCATCTCGAAACATTCACAAGTTCTATCGATTAGGACACGGGAGGTCTACTAACCGATTGTTTTCTACAAACTAAATTTTAGGTACTCTTTCCGCTTACAAACCAGGCCGAGAATGTCAACTGAAAAATATCATCTATTTCGACCTCAACAATCATTGTTAGACGAATTTGAACCATAATATTACGGAATACGGTATTTGTACAGATTAACTGGATTGGTTACGCGATTGTGGAAGAAACGAAAATGTTTTTCCTACATTGTACGTATTCCACTTACAGAAAGGAAACATAAAATAGTGCCTATAATGAAACAAGTAGTTACGACGCTATGTATACTCGTACATTCCAATCTAGGAACCCGAAGTGTGGTAGTAAGACGGAAAATAGGTACGTATTTAAAAATAATATATATTTGTAGGATATGTGTATGTAGTCAAGAGAAATGTCAATAAAGACATTAATGTACAAAATATGCCAAGTTCTCACACGGACACGTGCCATCTAAAATAGTGGTCCGCACTATATCGTTGACAATTAAGTTGTATTGCCCCTAAATAGATGCATTCCAAACTCTTTTATGGAATGGAATACCCAACATATAGGCGCAGATTTCACTAGAAGCCAACCACATTTTTTAAACAAAAACTGTCACTAATTCCAATTTTTCGAATTCCAAAATATAAGTATTTTGTAATGTTCAAAATCACTTCCCGGTAAAATCCCACGGTTAAAATTATAATTTCCATTAACTGTATCAGTAAAAAATCTCAAGATTATTACCATAACCAACATAAGAAGGCCATTGCATTAAAACACACATAATTATGATTATTATCGAAATTATTAACAGTCTGCAGTAAGCTCGGCCGAATTTCACCTTCCCATACAAACGGAGTTTCGTTCTCATTTTAAATCTGCGTGTTGGATTGTAACGAAACTTTGCATATACAATGACATGAGGTATATCTAGGTCTGTAATTAGTTTATATCGTGAAAATTTGTTTGTGACCCATTTTGATGAAATTTGGTTGAACGATAGTTTGAGTGCCGGAGTATGACAACGGATAGTTTTAATCCCGAAAATCATTCCCTCAGGGATGAAATAGGGGGTGAAAATTTTGATAAAACCCATTTAGATGAAATTTGGTAAAGATATAGAAGGAGTCCTAGGGAAGGATAATGCATGGTTTTTATCCCGAAAAATCATTTCCTGAGGTGGTGAAATGAGGGTTGAAGATTTCGATAGAACCCATTCAGATGAAATTTGGTATAGAGAGAGGTCTCAGTCCAAGGAAAGAACATAGAATAATTTTTATTCCGGAACACATGAAATGAGGAAATAAGGGGATCACATAAGGGGGTGAGAAATGGTGGATGAAAATTTGGATTGAACCCATTTACGGTATAACGATAGTTAAGGAAGGACATAGGATAGTTTTATCCCGAAAATCATCCCCTAAGAGGTTGTAATTGGGGGTGGAAATTTGTTTGTGACACATTTTGATAAAATTTGGTTGAAAGATAGTTTGAGTCCTGGAAAAGGACAAATGATAGTTTCTATTCCGGAAATCATCCCCTAAAGGGGTGAAATGGGGGTGAAAATTTGGATGTAGCCCATTTAGATGAAATTTAGTATAGAGATATCTTGAGTCCTGGAGCATTCTCCATGATTTTCGGAATAAAAACTACCCGTTGTCATAACAACGGATAGTTTTTATCCCTAAAATCATCCTCTAAGGAGGTGAAATAGCGGGTGAAAAATTGGATGGAACCCATTTACGGTATATAGCGGTAGTTGGGAGTCCTGGGGAATAGGAACATTATATAGGTAAATATATGTATGTGACGTTCCAAGGGTAAAGGTACCTTATGGCGGTAGTTTCGAAGATGTTTTCTAAAACGGGGTAAAAAATACGTTTTATTATGGCTATTTTGAAAACTATTAGATGTAACATTTTGTTGACGTATCTTTATTTTTAATATAAAATATTTAAATTACAAGTCAGTTAATTTAATCCTACGGTTTAGTAGAAAAGGTCCTTACGGCCGTGTGATATGAAAATATGCAAAATAATAATGAAAAAAGCCTACATGCATCTATTATGGTGAGGCGGGTCATAGAAACCAAGTTTGCGGCGGAGTCTATTTTGTAAAAAAAAAGCGTTCGGAGTAAGCTAATCTATAAAATCATGCAACTCAGCCATAATGACCCTTTCCTTCATACAATCCATACTAATATTACAAATGCGAAAGTAACTCTGTCTGTCTGTTAACTTTTCTTCCTTAATTTGGTTGAAATGAAATTGGGTGTAGAGACACTTTGAATTCCGGGGCCTTCCCAAAGAATCCTTACTAAAAATAGTTTTTATCTGGAAATTCATCACATCACCTAAGGGGGTGAAAAGGGGGGAGAAAGTTACGATATAAACGAGTTCCGCGCGGACGAAGTCGCGGGCATAAGCTAGTTAGTTTATATGGCTCAAGTTTATAAAACAAACGAATTACAGCAAAAACAAATTTTGTATGAATAACTTAAATTTGCTGTATTTTTTACTATGGTATATGAAGCTACATAAACTAATTACAAACCTGGATAGTACTTAACTTATTCTAAGTACAAAGTTTCAGAGCACACTAGCTAGTCGTTTTAAAATGAGAGTGGAACTACGTTTGTATGGAGAATCGAGCTTACTGCGGACTCTTAAGTGAAAATCCGTTTTAATTCATTCATTTACTACCGTTTTTAATAAGTAGGCTATAATACCTCATTTTATGCCTTTATACCACATTAAATAAAGCACATTTGAAGCGACCAATTCTATACTCTATTGTTTCGAGATAAAGCCGTGTATTGAATGTCATATGTACTAAGTTTATCTATGTACTGTCGTTTATACACGGCAAAACTAAGCCATGAAACTGGCACACAAGAACCTTAAATATTTAAGAACAAGGTATATTATCGCTCGTCGAATATGTAATTGCTAGCTGAGCGAATTAAAAATTTAAAACAAAGTAATCGCACAAACAGCTTACAAGGCTATCTAGTAACGAAGACGCTTGTACCGCGTAATTTTATACGATCGTGTGGGGCAAGTGTCACGCGAGAGCGGGGCGCGCACGTCGGCGTTATGCGCAGTGCTCCCCCCGCCGTAGTGGACCACCAGGCAGATTTTGTCTCTACAGAATTATAGTTCAGTCGATCACGTAACGCATTGAACGCGCGTCAGGTAGATCTAAATATCACTTTTAGTATAGAAAAATTACAGTTGCGTTGTCCCAACGTACGTCGAAACGTTACGTGATCACCCCTCTGATTATGTTAATGTGTCTATATAGCAAAGCAATAAATGCTTTATCTGTCTATCGAATACGCTTATAAAACCGCTACCGCTTCAGCTTATCAAACGCACTGAATGCGGTTGCGAAACACTAGCGACCATATACGGCTTTGCCTCGTTCGGGCGTATTTCTATTTCGTTACACCCACGATTGTCGAGTAGCTTTGTTTGTCGTTCGGACGTTTATACAAACTGTAATTTTATTGATTTCACTGAATAGAGTAGATAAAACTATATAAGTTATTGACGATGTTATTCAAGTCCGTATACAAATACTAGCAAAGACGTAAGAATTCACTTTTACTAAATTTTACGTTTATAATAACCAATTAACCATAACCAATGATATAATATAAAAAAGAGGTAAATAGATTGCATTATAACCTATCTACCACCAATTTGCCTCAGTTTCGCGTCGTCAATGAAACGTAAGGCCTCTCACAGACTGGCGCGGCCTAGCCGCGGCGGTCAATAGAAAACTTGTCATTAGTATTTTAATTAGTATTTTATTTGTATTTGTATTTAATTTAATTAAGTTACCTTATATTGTACTTAAACTAACATAGTTTTATATAATTTGTATGTTTTTTTATGTTACTAACAACTATGGAGTCTTTTGTATTCCGAAATAAAGATTTTATTATTATTATGTAGGTATGTCTTTCCCGCTCACGGGACAATGATGTCCCGGACCTTTGGGAGGCATGCATGGGGCTAGTTACCTACAATGTACCAACTGAGTCAACACGTAGAGGCCCTTTTGACAATTTAATGAAATGCAAGGAGTATACCGAGCGGTTATTATTTCCTTTATTTCATTTCTTTCTTAGATTAGGTTTTTACAATAACTATATAAAAAGTAAAATATAAAACTATACATACAAAACATAAAATCATTATAAAAACCTAACCTAGGGTGCCGCCGGCAGCGAGGCGGGGCCTAAGCTACCGGTGGTCAGGGCGACAGAGACAGGAACCTCCTGACTATCCTCGCAGTATCCAGGAGTACCGCCTTCTGTATCTGGCCCTTGATCCAGCCATCTAGCGAGAGTCTCTTGAGGTGATGGTCGAGACTCTTCGCTATTAAACCGTTCGCCGAAACGACTATCGGGACGATGATCGTCGAATCAACATCCCACATAGCAGTTACCTCGTGTGCCAGGTCTAGGTACTTGCTGGCTTTGTCCTTCTCGGCTTTCACGAGGTTCCCGTCATGGGGGATGGTGATGTCGACGAGCACTGCCTGGCGTTTCGATCGATCTGTCAGCACGATATCAGGCCTATTGGCAAGAATAGTCCTGTCCGTGATGACAGATCGATCCCAATAGAGCGTGGCACGATCATTTTCGAGAACTGGCGCAGGTGTGTACTTATAGTAAGGCACCTCAGAGACCACAAGACCGTATAGCAGAGCAAGTTGCTGGTGAATAATTCTGGCTACAAGGTTATGTCTGTGCAAATACTCGCCGTTAGCAAGATGACCACAACCGGAGATAATATGCCTGAGTGACTCCCCGGGACGGCGGCATGCCCGACAAATGTCGACCGTACCGTCCTTCAGGATATACCTCCGGTAATTGTTCGTCATGATAACTTCGTCCGCAATTGCACAGACAAAACCTTCGGTTTCCCCGAAGAGATCCCCGAAACGTAGCCAATTCACCGACGCGAGCAGATCTACATCGGGCCCTGTGAGGGCCTTGTAGAACCGCCCGTGAAGCTCCTTGCTCCTCCACACCGCCCTGCGGTCATCGGCGCTCATTACTTTAAGTCTGCGCCAGTTCTCGTTTGCCAAGGAGAGCGGGGTGAAGTTTCCGTCTACTGCTACTACGTCGCGATGCATCCCACACTCGTTGCTTAGGAAATCCCTGAGACTGCACACCTCGCGGTTGTGGAGGTCTTTGGCATTTAAAAACCCGCGACCTCCACACTTCCGCGAGATGTACAGTCTCATAACAGACGAGCGTGGGTGTAGCATGCGATGCGCAGTAAGCAGTACACGAACTCTTCGGTCCAGGGCATCCAGCTCAGTCTGAGGCCATCTTAGTACGCCAAAGGAGTAAGTAAGCAAGGGCATCACCCAGGCGTTGAAGGCGCGCACCTTGTTGCCGCCCGACAAAAGACTATTAAGTACTTTTGTCAGGCGACAAAAGAAGCGCTCCTTCACCGCCCGCTTTACGGCCTCACCCTCAATACCCAATGACTGTGACATACCAAGATACTTATAGGTTTCTGTTTCGGAGATAGACTTGAGGGACATTGTCTCAGAAAGTTGTAAATTTGTTGAATTTACAACTCTACCCCACTGTACATGCATAACAGCACACTTATCGACACCAAATTCCATTTTGATGGCGCTACTGAAGACTTCTGTTGTTTTCAGTAGTTCCAACAGGTCATGTCTATTCGGTGCAAACAGCTTGAGGTCATCCATATAGAGCAGATGAGAAATGACCTCACCTTCTCTCCGAAGCCGGCAACCTAGCCCCGAATCCTTCAGCAGGGTGCTGAGTGGATTCAGCGCTAGGCAGAACCACAGAGGACTCAGACTGTCGCCCTGGAAGATCCCACGTTTAATCCTTATAGAGTCCTGCGGGCCAGAGGGGCCATCTCCTCCCCCCGGTTGACGAAAAACTGTGGTCCACTGCCCCATGCAAGCGTCTAAGAAGGATCTCAGAACTGCATCAACTTTATACAGCTCTAAGATCCTCCTCAGCCATGAATGAGGCACCGAATCATAGGCCTTCTTGTAGTCAATCCAAGCGGCCGAGAGGGCCCCTCTGTTCCGCCGGACTCGTTGGCAAATGGTCATGTCTATGAGGAGGAGCTCTTTAGTACCACGAGACCCAACCCTACATCCATTTTGAGCAGGGGCCAAAACGTTGTTCGCAACGATGTGTGCGTTAATTTTTGCTCTCAAAATGGATGTAAGGAGCTTGTACAGCGTAGGCAAGCACGTGATGGGTCTATAGTTTTTCGCTTCCGTGGTACTACCGGACTTATAGAGCAGGGAGGTGATACCAGTTGTAAAGAAAGATGGCAGGGAACCGAGCTCAAGGGCTTGCTGGAACTGCGTTGCCAAACTCAGGTGTGAGCACCGAAACCATTTTACCCAGAAATTGTGCAATCCATCCGGCCCAGGACTTTTCCAGTTCGGGGTTAAACGGATGGCACAACTAACGTCTTCGAGGCTGATGGTAACAGTCTCCATGGGTTCGATGAACTCACACTCACGTTCGACAACACTTATCCACTCGCCTTCGGTGTGTTCAACTGGCACCGACCAGATACTACGCCAGAAGTCAACCATGGCAGCAGCGTCCGGTCGCTGCCCGTCAGACACACGAAGATCGGTTCCCTCCCACTTCCGGTATACCTTCCTTTGGTCGCTCTGGAAAAGGCGATTCTGCTGGTATCGATCCACACGCTCTCTGTAGCGGCGAATACGGCTTGCCCATGCATAGACTTTCTGCTTCAGAAAGTCAATGCGCTCCGTGACACAGGCCATGTATTCGCAGGACCTGATACCAGTTCCCGCGAAGGCCTGGTTCACAAAGCGCATGACTCGGGGGCGGTTGTTGCCCCCCCTGAAGCAGATCAGTTTTGCAATGAGAGTCCTAAACGTATCGATACGCCGCTCAATCCGTACTTGCCAGGCAGGGACATCCCCGGCGGTCCTAGGTGCACGGTCAGCGTCCGGAAACTTGACGCGAGCAACACGGCACGCCGCAACGGCCCCGCAGTACATGATTGAGTGTGTATCCACTAAGTCTTCACTAGCCCGTATATACGGGTCTAGCAGACCGTTCAGGGCTCCCATTAGCGCTAGATTGCGTCTATTCACAGGCAAGCGTGGTAATCGTGGCCTAGAGTTGTTTGTGGAGCGATACTGCGTAATCGCTTCTTCCAGAGCCCTCCTCAGTTGCTCATGGGCCTGACTGCTTACATTCTGATTCGCACAGTCCTCCTCGTCAGCACTGGGATCAACCCGCGGTGCCCCCGGTGCCAGGTCGGGTACAGGCACTGGAGCCGGCAACAAGGCGGGCAGATCCCGCGCCAAGGTAGAGGCCGCACGAGCAGAGAGTGCTTCCAGGCGTAGCCGATCAAGCGTGGCGTCATCCAACCGCTTGTGCCGCTGGATGACGCGCACTTGATCCGATAGACGCTGTGCAGATACGGTGATGGATGGTTCAAGCACCTGGAACAGAGGCAGCATCCGGACACGGTACGCGGACAGATTAGTTCCTCCCTCTGTCGCCCCATAGTAGGCGCGCATGCAGTTTTCGTTAATGGATTGCGTCCACTGCATACGGCGCACTATACCACCGGTAGCGGGAGCCGTAGGCGGAGCAGGATGCCCCGCAGGCCCCAAGCGTGCCGGCAGCGGTGGCCGGCCGCGCCGCGCAGGTGGACGTGGCGGCGGCGGCGGCGGCCCACACTCGTCGCTTGAACTGCTGCTGGTGTCGGCTGCGGTTTCAAACTCGTCGCCCGACGATGATGTGCTGGATGACGGGGACGGCGGCGAGGTGGGCGATGATGGAGGGTGTGCTTGTGTTTCCGCTTCTTGTGTTGTTCGTGCTCTTGATCTTGTAATCATAGGTGCTTGTCATTTATGTCAAATCCGTGGTGAAATCAAAATCGTCTACAATTGTATCCAAAATTGGGCTAAAACATGATTTTCCAATTAGCCCTTCGTTTTAATGCTTCGGCGGTGTAAAATTGAGCCATTTTCGTACGGATAAACATAAAAATATGAATTTGTAAAATAAAATATCAAAAAGCACGACTGACGTGACAGCGGTCAATTTTTTTTTTTTTTTTTTTTACAATGTACCAACTGAGTCAACACGTAGAGGCCCTTTTGACAATTTAATGAAATGCAAGGAGTATACCGAGCGGTTATTATTATTATTATGTATGTCTTTCCCGCTCACGGGACAATGATGTCCCGGACCTTTGGGAGGCATGCATGGGGCTAGTTACCTACAAAGTACCAACTGAGCCAACACGTAGAGGCCCTTTTGACAATTTAATGAAATGCAAGGAATACACCGAGCGGTTATTATTATTATTATTAGCTGTAAAATGTACTATTGGCCGCCACCGCAGGCCGCGCCAGTGTGATGCAGGCGTGTCTCAGCTGTTAGATGTGCCTGGCCATTTTTAAACAGGGAATTTCGTATTCACAACATATCTACTTCTAATTACCCCCCCCCCCCCCCCCCCCCCGATGGTGAAAGAGGGGTGTTATAAGTCTGTCTGTGTGTCTGTCTGTGGAATCGTAGCTCCTAAACGAATGGACCGATTTGAATGCGGTTTTTTTTATCCAAAAGCTGACGTGATCGAGATGGTTCTTAGTTACGTTTCAACAGAATCGGTTCAGCCGTTTTTGAGATACTAAACTTTGAAATGAAAATGGCGGGAGTTTTTCAACTTTTCTAAGATGTAGTTATTTATATAACATCATTGTTTATAACCTACCCGGTGGCCTGTTTCACCTAACTACAAGTTTGGTGCTTAAGGTGGTTCGATTGCAATACAAAACGTTATTTGACATTCGCAGGCTAACGGCGTGATATTTTAAGAAACTTAAGGCGCTATAGTATCATGGTTTTCTCTCCCTCACGCTGAGCATAAGCGTGAGCGAGATGGAAGTGCGTGTTTGGAAGCGCGGATATCATGTTTTTTAATTTTAATTTTTTGTGCGTTTAAATAAATAATCACTAAGTTCCCTCAAACATGATATTGCCGATTTTTAGAACCAATGTTAATATGTTTAGCTATTGTGCATAATTTGCTACGAATGTTTTAAGTGAATTTTAATATGTTTTAGACCTATAATAATAATTAATTTATTTATTCAACCAACTTGGATCATACATTTAAATACTATACACAAACCATAAAAAATACAAATACATGTCAGGGTTAGTAGGTAAATTTCATCTTACATCTAAAGTGTTAGTAGACATTATTTCCCATTACATGCAGTGCACTGCAATGGTTTAGGTAGGCACCATCCAACCTGCCTGCAAACATTGCCAGAATGCTGTTGGTGCTGACCCTTACCCTATTGAGCAGCGATGCGGCTTTTTTACGTATTATGGCAGCGAAGCTGTCCACGCGCGCCTCCGCGAACATTGCCGACGCGCTGCAGCAACGAGGCAGCCCCATCAGCACTCTGAATGCATTATTGTACTGCACTCGCAAGACGCTGTACTGTTTTTGCGTGTAGGTCACCCACAGGCTACTCGTATAAAAAGATGTGCAATATGCTCTAAACAAAGTAATTTTTACTGCTGTTGAGCAGCTATGTTCGTGATTTTTTTCTATTGAGCGATTATTGCTTAATCGTGTTTCGAATCACTGATTTCCCTGCAGAAAAGCCTCAAGATTACAATTCGTATTTTTTTGAAACCATATTATTATAAACAGACGCATTATATTGTTTCAAAAACTATGTTCGCTTCACTTTGCTGAACCTATAGCGCCTTAAATAACAAACTCTCATCAATTGGCTTCCCATTTGCGCCAAATTCCCCCTTTCCTAGAATAAACTTGTATAAACTAGATTAATTTGAGAAATTGGTTTGGGACGTGATATTTTGGGAAAACTATTTTTCTCAAATTAATCTAGTTTATACAAGTTTATTCTAGGAAAGGAGGAATTTGGCGCAAATGGGAAGCCAATTGATGAAAGTTTGTTGCATAAGTTTCTTAAAATATCACGCCGTTAGCCTGCGAATGTCAAAAACCGCTTTGTATCAATCGAACCACCTTAACCAATAACGACTGGCCATTTAACCTGTTTTTTTTTTCCGTTTACACTTGTAAAAGTGTAACTTGTGGCGTCGTGTACCATTACACGCCACGGGTGGTCCAACACTATCATGGAAGGAATTAGTAGCCCAGTAAAAGGTAACATTATTGAAAAAAAAAAGATTTCGTAAATGTATTTAGATTGTTATTCAATGGAGTTTTTATTTGTCTAGATATGTCTAAAATCTGGTGATTAAATAATTCCTAATATCGTGTAAAATTTTCACATAGACTTTAAGTCGAATTCAACACTTTGTCCGGTATTCCATTCAGCGGTATTTCACTTCACAGAAATTGTATGTCTCTTGTCTTGATATGAGTGTCGGGACATCAAAGTCGGGACCTTCTGTCAAATATTATCATTCATTTGACGTATTATAATTATTTTTTTGACATGTCAAATTTAATATTTTATGAATAAATGAGTGAGTATATGAACGCAATATAATTTTGGCCACGGCAGAAAAGACAAATGGTAAACGTCCTATCATTGAAATGCCCTTACATCTAATATTTGACAGCTATCATCCCAGTACAATGTATTTCATCATTGAAATAGCCTTATATCCAATATTTGACAGCTATCATCCCAGTACAATGTATTTCATCATTGAAATGTCCTTACATCTAATATTTGACAGCTATCATCCCAGTTCAATTTATATCATCATTGGAATGCCCTTACATCCAATATTTGACAGC
This sequence comes from Epinotia brunnichana, assembly GCA_963854355.1. Lineage (NCBI taxonomy): Eukaryota > Metazoa > Arthropoda > Insecta > Lepidoptera > Tortricidae > Epinotia > Epinotia brunnichana. The sequence continues at coordinate 32,297,296 of OY977944.1, forward strand.
TATCATCCCAGTACAATTTATATAAGGGCATTTCAATTATAGTCCTCTACGTTGCACCAGTGTATGACATGAGCATTTTATGTCAAAGGGACATGGCTTAAATTCTAATAGAAAAAATCCTCTTAGTTCTAATTTAACCCATACATATGGGTTTGGCATAAAGTGTCCAATTGCCCATCCTACTAATATTATAAATGCGAAAGTTTGGATAGATGGATGGATGTACGTTCCATTAAATCTCAAAAACTACTGGACTAATTTTTATGAAACTTTCCAGTAATGTACCTTATATAGCAGAATAGGACATAGGCTATAATTTATCTAAAATTTCATCCCTTTTAGGGACGAAAAAGGGGATGAAACTTTGTATTGAGACCAAATATTATTTTTATGTTGCGAGAGCGGCGTTCGTTATTGTTGCCATGGTAACGTCATTGTCAACAAATTAGAAAATGGTTCTAGAAAGAGTTAGTGAAATGAAGATTCTATGCGTAAGGAAATTGATTTATCCATGATTTATCCTATTTGTTATCAATCACGCAATAACGGCAAAACAGATTAAGACATATTTTGGTATACAAATAGTTCATACCCTATATAGCATACTTTTTTTCCTGGAAAACATCTCTCAAAGGGATACAATCTGACGTGCAAGGAGGGTCCATGAATCGGAGTGATTCCCATCAATGTATTATATTTAAAATTAAGAGAATAATATATAATAGAATATTATATTTATAATGAAGCTTATTGAACATATTCTTTATTCGTTTCCTTAGTCCACACAGCGTGAAAATGAGCTATTCCAAATGTTATATATCTATTAGTCACTAGATGTACTTCCTAATTCGTTTTTTATACGTAATGGCTTCAATTATTTCAATTGATTTACCACGTTCACTGCATTACGGGGTCTATCGAAGTAAGGGTAACTATAATACAATCTGCAATCCAGCAATAACCTTTAAAAATGAAAATATGCAGTAAGGTACGTAACGTACGTACGTATTGTAGTTTTATTATATTTGTAACTAATACAATTATAATTAACGTTTAAGCAGTGCTACCAGTGACTTTGTGATACAATTCTTGCGTTAGATATAGTTTTTCGAAGACAATGATTTAGTTACATATTGTTGCAATACATAGATGGCGCTTTTCACATTCCACACATTCATACTTCGCGCTGTTATGATATTTCCTGGTTTAATAGGGTCACGTATGCTAATGCCTCTACAAAAACAATTATCAATTAATAAATGAATATAACAAATAAATAAAAAATTGGGTTTCTTTCGTTCCAGTTCTTTGGTAGTTGTCGTGTCGGTTGTCGTTGCTTTGGTTGGGTCGTTGGGTTTTCGTAAATACTAAAATTGGTTCAAATAAATAAAATAATACACTGGTCGGTGATTGGCTTGGCTTGGTCGTTCGGTTATTCTTGGGTTCTGAAATTTAATAAAATCTGGTGACTTAGAAGTCGATTATCTAATCTAAATAACAAACGTTTACCACCACTACGATGATCCGTGAAGTAATTAACATACACGGCGTTAAGACCCGCTCCATTTCGTGTACTAGATAAAAGTAAGAACTTCACTGTACCAAAAAGTACTAACATATATGGACAAAGAGTATGGTCCAGTCACTTACCGCATATCCTAAATAGTTTACCCAATGAGGTTATAGATATTATAGAGAATAAACCACAGAAGATCAAATGTACCCTGAAGAAGATCATGTGTGATAAGTAAAATAATAGAAAATAAATAAATAAATACTGTTATGCGAACACTTATATTATATAAATAAATGTGATAGATATTAGCTAAGCTTAGCAAATAATCTCAAAAAATTGAGATTGCGCTAAGCAATTAGTAGTCATACCTGTAACAATTAAATTAATGCAATAAACAGTTTAAATTTTTTTTTTTTTTTTTTTAAGACTCCTCACGTCGTTATTAAAATTATCGGTGACGGAGCATGTCTATTCAGAGGTCTCTCCTACTTTTTGTATGCCACTCAAGTCAGGGCTAGAGAGATACGAGAGAAAGTCGTAGCTTAGGTCGTTCAAAATTGGGAGCAATATTCCATCATGACGCATGACCCGAGTGGCAATAATTACTCGAGCGCAGAGGTGTACAACAGGGAAATGTTACATCCTAATACTTATGGCGGCCTATGTGAATTATATGTGGCCGCCGAAATTTATAACCATGTATTCGAAGTCTATCGAAATGGTACACTTTATGTGAGCTCAGGTCAAGAAGGCAACCCCAAAGGTCGTCTACGGTTTTCAAATAATTTATCAAGTGGTCACTTTGACGTTTATTTGCCGTGTGCTGAACCAGATTTTTCCTCTCCGACATACACGGATCCTACTTCACCGATATACACGGATCCTACCTCACCGACATACATGGACTTAACGTTACTGACAAACACAGCCTCTGATCACGCTAACCCCATTCATATAATCTCAACATCATGCCCACCGCCGAGTATGACACAAAAAGAACTGATCCAATTGCCTTCATCGTCTTCCGTTATTTTTCATTCCCCAACATTCACACAGTTTAGTGATTCGAACTAACTTTCGGATTCCTCTGCCCCTCAACACCAAAAACGGAAAATAAAAACAAATAACAAAATATCGCGAAAACGTAAATCAAATCTTTCACGGAGTTCTGGTAAAGCTAGAGCTGTGAAAGTGGCTAGAAAATTAAATGAGAAAACTTTTCCACGAGGCGAACTGAGCAGGATTAAAGACGCAATGCGTGTGGCAGCACATAGAGCTACTGAGACTACAGAAGAGTCCGAAGCTCGGCGTCGCCAGCACGCGGAGTATTTGGCATCTCAAAGGGCTGCTGAGACTCCGGAAGACTCCCAAGCTCGGCGTCGCCAGCACGCGGAGTATTTGGCATCTCAAAGGGCTGCTGAGACTCCGGAAGACTCCCAAGCTCGGCGTCGCCAGCACGCGGAGTATTTGGCATCTCAAAGGGCTGCTGAGACTCCGGAAGACTCCCAAGCTCGGCTTCGCCAGCACGCGGAGTATTTGGCATCTCAAAGGGCTGCTGAGACTCCGGAAGACTCCCAAGCTCGGCGTCGCCAGCACGCGGAGTATTTGGCATCTCAAAGGGCTGTTGAGACGCCGGAAGAGTCCCAAGCTCGGCGTCGTCATCATGCTGAGTATTTGGCGTCTCAAAGAGCCACAGAAACAGCTGAAGCGACAGAATCTCGTAGACGCGCTGTTGCCGAAAGGGCAGCACATCGACGTCAAATATTCACTAAAAACACTTAGGGGGTATTTGATAAAGCTGCCTTCGAATACGACGAAACTCTAAACTATGCCAGTCACATTCTCATAAAAGAAGAAGCAATGTGCAAAGAATGCAGATTTTGCAACGCTCTTAAATGGAAAGAGGAGTCACCGGGTATGTGTTGTTCGGGAGGGAAAATAGCAATTCCTTTATTAGATGAGCCAGTTGAACCACTAAAGGAACTTTTCTGCTGTGAAACAGACGAATCTCATCGTTTTTTGAAGAATACAAGAAAGTACAATACCTGTTTTCATATGACATCTTTTGGTGCAGACAAAGTGGTCTCAATGCCTGGATTTTGCCCGACTTTCACAGTCCAAGGACAAATATATCACCGAATTGGTTCTTTGCTTCCTGCGGCTAATATGCAACCGCAATTCTTGCAAGTTTATTTCTTGGGTGATGAACAAGCAGAAGTTAATAGGCGTACTGACTACGTACAAAATGTAGAAAGAACCATTGTTCAAAAAATACAACGAGTTTTACACGATCACAATATTTCCATGAATTTAAAACGGCTAAAGATAGAATTTCCAACAATGACTACAAAGTCGTAATCCATCCTGATCGTGTACCACGTGGTCAACACGAGAGGCGGTTCAATGCTCCAACTACAAATGAAATAGCTGCCGTAGTAGTAAGTGGTGAGCAAACTTCGTCTCGAGATATAGTTATACAAGCGCACGATGGCACGCTCTCTAGAGTCCCAGATACGCATAGATTTTATGACGCTCTTGAGTACCCAATTATATTTTGGAAAGGACAAGAGGGCTACAATTTGGACATTCCTCAGACAAATCCTATAACCAAAATACCAAGTCCAAATAAAAAAAGTGTCATGTAAAGACTTTTATTCCTACCACTTTAATGATCCGTCGCAACAATTTCAATTTATTGCTTCGATGTAGACTCCTTCTGCATCAATTTTTGGTGGATATGTATGTAAAAATGGAAAGTGAGCGTTTGCGATTTATTTCTTTAAACCAAAAAAAACTGCGAACGGAAAAATATATTCATTTGCAAGACGCAATAAGGAAGGATGTGGACGTGGATCCAAATAATTTGGGTCAGATGGTGATTCTCCCGTCATCATTTGTGAATAGCCCGAGGTACCTTCACGAATACGCACAGGATGGGTTCACATACGTACGTAATCACGGCAGGCCCGATTTGTTTATTACACTGACATGCAACCCCACCTGGCTGGAAATAACCAACGAGCTTATGCCTGGCCAAAAATCAACGGATAGACATGATTTAACAGCCAGAGTATTTAGAATAAAAGTGCAAAAGTTAGTTGCTCTACTTACAAAAGGAAAGGTATTTGGTGACATGAAATGTTTCATGTATTCAATAGAATGGCAAAAACGAGGTTTACCTCATTTACATTTACTCTTGTGGCTGAAGGAAAAATTGTGTCCTAACCAAATTGATGAAGTCATAAGTGCAGAGATATCAAACCCGGAAACAGACCCACAACTTTATGACACGGTGACTAAAAACATGATTCATGGATCCTGTGGTACATTAAATCCTTCATTGCCGTGTTTGAAGGAGGGAAAATGTACCAAGAAGTATCCTAAGTCGCTTTTAAGAGTGCTCTTCAAAAAAGCGCTCGCTCAGAATTCGGTATTTTGACACGCGTAGTGCGTTTGTGTGTGTAAATACTACTACCACCCACACAAACGTACCTAACCCCCACATGCACAGCGAGATCGCACCAGCCGCGGGTGCCGTCCCTTTCTAGCTATATGTAAGTGCGATCGGGATAGAACTAACCGCGGAGCTTGCCGATGCAAATAGCTGTATAGCGCACCGTTGGAATTCACTCTGTGACCGATATTGATACTTGCACTAAAAAGTGGTAAGTATTACTTCGCTAACATGATGTTCTAGAACATCATGTTAGCGAAGTTAGATAACTTGAATAAAGTAAGTATTTGATTTTTGAGCACACGTTTTCTATTTGTATTAAAATACTATGATATGACAAAGTATATTTAGTTTCGTTTTTTTAGTATAAAATAAACTAACGAGTTTTAAAGTTGTCAGTAATAAGAATAATAATTTGTTTTACGGATATTAATAGTTTGCATGTTATAGTCTTATTTATATATAGTAATGTAATGAAATTATACCAGTAGACCCACTACTAGGAAATTACTGGGTACTTACGTATTCATTTCTTGAAGAATTTTTTTTTTTATGGACAGTAAAAAAAAACTGCCCTTCATAGAAATTGCTATGTCCGTTTCTTACCAAAGGAACTGAAAATTATAAATTATACAAACACAGCTTTTTATCTAGAATACAATTTATTAATGCGTGATTGTATTCAAAAGCCTAAAACCTCAGATGATAAAAAGGAATAGATATGAAACGGGGGCTTGGCGCGTGTCGGTGCGACATGGCCAAATGGGCATGTCACTGCCCACCGCATGTTAGTCGCAATTTGCCGTGAATCTGAAATGTTTTTCCACGTTTACTCAAAATGCCGAATTGTAGCGTGGTTACATGCAAAAATAGGAATGAAACTAAAACCTACATGAATGGTGGAGTCACGCACCACATGTGAGTATTAGTATTTTCACTTAAGTCAGTAAAAACTAATATTTTAATAAATAAACGCAACGCCGCATCATTTCTCGGGATCGAACTAACATATCGAACGAAAAAGCATATTTTTGTTCTATGCGTTGTACATTGAACGTTCAATACAGTAAACCACGGCGCAATGTATTAAACCACTATGGATATGGACGATGCTTGAATTTTTTAGTGGTACGGCCGCTGCTTGGCGTCGCAAACTAGAGCGGTGCCAAAGTGCAGTTACAATTTACGCGTCATCGATAAAATAGAAGTACGATATCATACTAGTTATTTTATTTCGACTACTTTCGCTGTTTTATTTTATTTAATTACTTGTTTTGGTTGGGTGCCTATCTTAAAGGTAACTAATAACATACTAATAAGATTAAAAGGCACAAAATGTTTACGGTACCTACTAATAAGATTTTCACTAAGTTGCAGTATGAACGGTAAATAGACATATTAAAATTGTATATACAAGTATACAATTTAGTTGCAAATGGCTTCAGAACAACTTAAAATGTGATATTATTACCAATAATTTATTTTAAATGAGTATTTTTTACTTTCATTTGAAATGTGATAATTGAAGAAGAAATCTCGGTTTCTTATTACAGTTTTCCAAAGAATCCGAGTAGGTACTAAAAAAATGGATAGATGCTACTGGCAGAGGTCCTAACTGGTTTCCTGTACAGAGAAGAGTTAATGTGTTCGTAACATTTTCAAGAAAAATGTTTCCAACCACTTAATAAGAGCCGTACACTTTTCGAATATTTGACACCTCGCTTGCTTGAAACCTAGGTGTAAAATGTATGGTAACACATCTTCGCACATCTTTGGTGGATACTCGCCCTTAGCCTTAAATCTCGTAATATGAGTAATGGACATATTATTTCGCGCCAAAATGCGAGTCGGATCGGCCTGGTACCTACAGGTCAAAAATATCGATGTGACCAGAGTTTTAAATGTATGTGAACACGAACTTATAAAAAGCCGTTTATGTTACTCTGTAGGTATTCGTCAATATTTTTTACTTTTGCGATTTATGGTAAGTTAACAACACGTGTTATTTAAACTTGTAGCTAGAAGTTTAAATACCACCACATAAACTTACCATGTTGTTGAAGTTGTTACCCATCAATATCATAACATAATATTAATTTTAATATCAATGTTGATAAAACATAATTTTAACGTTTGTCGCCCCCCTAGTGTAGTGCGTTTAAGCCAATCACAGCCCTTGTTTGCATGTTGCCGTAGACTCACTGGCAACGCCCGAGTCTTTGTTTTTAAACGGTTCAATGTGTGTGCCTGTGGGCGCTGCGGTGGGAGAAAACTGGGGACATCGGTTTTGGTTGAAATTAAGCAGCGCACTTCTCCCTTTTTTATGTTCTGAGCCTAAAACCTATGTCGGTTTATCATCAAATTGTCGACACTCACTTCGTCGAATTTCACTTCAAAGTCAACGCTTCATGTATTTTCATTTCGTCGAAAATTCATTTCGTGGAATGGTCATTACAAGGAATTGTAAATCGTGTATTTTTACTCGTCGGATGATTCATTCAATAGTTGTATTATGTCATGGAAAACGTTTTGTGATTTATTGTTCCAAATATTTTTAATTAACATACAAATTATTACAAGGCTTATTACTTATTTAAATTTAAGATAAATAGTTGGCATTACACAGTTATCTATGGCATTATGTTGAGAACAGAACGCAATGCAATGGCTTTAGTACCACCCAGGGGACACGTGCAGGGTTGTGGTAGCTCCTGCGGACGCGAGTGACAGTGGTCCCCCCTGTGTCGAGTGAGTTGGCAACTCGACTTTCAGAGGTCCTTAAGCCGCCTAAAGGCCTCTAACTCGGCTTAACGACTACTGTCATAGACAGCAGCCGGGATCAATTGCTTAGCGTGCCTTCCAAAGTACAGAATTTTAACCTAACCTAACCGCCAGCGTGTCGACGTCACCCCGCTTCGCGGGGTGCCTATTTCCGCTCTGAGGGACACAAGTGAACCCTAACCTAACCTATTTATAATACAATTGTTACGGTTGTTTGTTTTTTTTACTGCGGGGGGCTCCGCCGTTTTTCTGGCTGTCCTAACCTAGTTAAACCGCTGTAATCAGTTAGATTTGATTATTTTGTAATGCTGTAATACAATTCCGAACAAATGAAATTCGTTGGTTTGTTATTCTGCCATTTAAAATTCATACAAAAAGAATAATTTTCCAAATAATATTCCCTGAACAGTTATTCTATAAAATAATAAAAATTGGAATAATGTGGTCATGAAATAAAATTACACCAAATAATAATTCGTGAACTAAATGTTACTTGAAACGTTTTCGATGAAATGAAATTCGATGAAAAGTTTGTCGACAAAACAAGGGACACCCACCTATGTCACTTATTAGGATTCCGTACTCAAAGAGTAAAACGGGACCCTATTACTAAGACTCCGCTGTCCGTCTGTCTGTCTGAATGTCTGTCTGTCCTTCTGTCACCAGGCTGTATCTCATAAACCGTGATAGATAGAGATTTTCACAGATGATGTATTTCTGTTGTCGCTATTTATAACAAAAAATACTTAAAAACATAATACATCTTTTTATTTTTATTTTAGTTTTTATTTGTTTCTTTTTCTTTTACAATCTCACACAAATCGACCTTGCCCCAAACTAAGCAAAGCTTGTACTATGGGTACTAGGCGACGATAAACATACTTACATAGATAAATAAATACTTAAATACATAGAAAACATCCATGACTCAGGAACAAATATTTGTGGTCATCACACAAATAAATGCCCTTACCGGGATTCCAACCCGGGACCTCCAGCTTCGTAGGCAGAGTCACTACCAAGTTACTAACTAGGCTACAGGGGGCTCTTATACAACAAACGTGATTTTAGATATAGATATTTTGCCGTTTTTAGATATAGATAATGGTACGGAACCCTTCGTGCGCGAGTCCGACTCGCACTTGGCCGGTTTTTTTAACATTTATTTCGAAATAAAGAGTGATACTCGGAAATGTCGAAGGGAAGGTCAATCGTCGAATCCGACTCGGCTGGGCAGCATTCGGGAAGCTACGGCACATCTTTTCGTCCAATATTCCGCAGTGTCTCAAGACGAGAGTCTTTGACCAGTGTGTGTTGCCAGTGATGACATATGGCACGGAAACGTGGTCGCTTACTATAGGCCTCATAAGAAGGCTCAAAGTCACTCAAAGGGCAATGGAGAGGGCTATGCTGGGAGTTTCTCTGCGCGATCGCATCAGAAATGAGGCTATCCGCAGCAGAACCAAGGTAACCGATATATCACCGATATAACAGTCTTCCGACCTTTAAAGCTAAATTAAAAAAATGGCTTATTAAGCAATGTTTCTATACTATTAAGGAATTTTTAGAATATAAAAAATGTAATAATAATATATAATATAATAAACTAATAATCTTGTTAATTTAATTTACAAATGAATGTTCTATTTTTATTGTAAACAATGACTTGTAATACCTTATTACCAATAAAGGATGTCTATGTCTATGTCTATCCCTCCGAATTGCTAAACTTAAGTGGCAGTGGGCGGGGCACATTGCACGTAGAACCGATGGCCGTTGGGGCGGAAAGGTTCTTGAGTGGCAACCACGTACCGGAAGGCGCAGCGTGGGTAGGCCCCCCGCAAGGTGGACTGATGACCTGGTAAAGGTCGCGGGAGTCCGCTGGATGCGGGTGGCGCAGGCACGGCCATTGTGGCACTCTTTGGGGGAGGCCTATGTCCAGCAGTGGACGTCTTTTGGCTGATATGATGATGATGATGATGATGACTCGGAAATGTAATAAAACCACGTAAAAATCTCCCTTTCCAGTGTAAACCCCCGGTGTGTGTTATTATTATATATAAACGAAAATAATAACTAAATGCAAGGTAGGATCGTGCTGTACTTAACAAACGCCATATAAGCTTGTTTTTTAAAAAGTTTTTTATTCATCTTATTATTTTCAATAACCCTGCATATTATGTCGCTGGTTCGTGGGTACTTGTACAGACAAATCACACAAACCCAAACAAGATAGGTCTATCTATTTTAGTTTAGGAGTTCCCATGACCACCTTCCATCATCAGATCCTGGAAATCATCTATCACCAAAGTGTTTACCAAGACAAAACAGATGAGCCTAAACTAGATGGGTTTATCTAGTTTAGGAGTTCCATGACCACCTTCCAGCTCCATCATCAGACTCTGGAAATCATCCAGCATCAAAGTCTTGCCGTGCCATGACCAAATAAATGAGCCCAAATTTGATGGCTTTATCTTGTTGAGTTTAGGAGTTGCTATGGCCACCTTCCGACTCCATCATCAGACCAGCTCTATGATATTATGGCATTGTCACCGAAGATACGCAATTGTACCTAATTTGAAGATTTCGCCCAAACTAACATACATACATACATACTAACTAATCATAATGGCCGTTGGGGCGGGGAGGTTCTCGAGAGGCGACTACGTACCGGAAACTGCAGCGGACCCTCCACAAGGTGGACTGATAGTAACAAGTAAATAAATTAAATCTATCAAGTATCACGATCACTCGTACAATAATAATTGACTATAGAACGCGTAGTTTAGACAAAAGGATCCAACCCACAAGACATCACCATTTAAATGTATGACTTTTGTTATAGGAAGAAGGTTCAATTTTAAATGTTACGTATCCGGTGGGTTTGAGCCTTTTCGCTACACTACGTCATATATGGCAGCTATGCAATTCATAACTTGTCTCGATTAGCCTCACGAATGTATCCCCAGTATAGTTTGACCCCGAGGTTGGTAACAACTATGCCTAGTCGGAGATCAAAATAACATTATTTTATCTGAAGAGTGGCCGGTTAGCTTCGTGAATAGCCACAAATAAACAGAGTACACGTCTGTCTCGGAGGGCTATTCAGCCGGTACTGAGATATATTCCCGCGCGACGGTAAATTTATACTAGTTTTGAATAATTATTTATAAATATAAATGTTGACTAAAGTTATATTTTTTGGACTGGATCTTGTTGGTACAAGCATGAACTTTAATGTTGTGTAAGATTCAATACACAAATAATTCAACAATAATGAGAAAATCCTTGAGTTTTCAGTAAGATTTTGTTGACAAATATGGTGTAATTGAGAACAGTTTACATATATATACGTGCAGAATAAGGAAAATTCGAGGCGGCTAGGAGCAATGGCAACATATTACGCTAGTGAAAATAGAATAAAACAAGTAGGTTCTCATATAACATCATGGAGTATTAGGGGCTCAAACTTATGACTCTGCGCTCTCTTCAGAAAACTATTGTCGGTAATCGGGTATTTTCGGTTAAAGTATTCATTTCTTCGTAAATTGGAGGCGGCTAGGACCAATATGAGGAGTTTATCTATGCAAATAAGTAATCAGGATCTAGAAAAAGCTTTCCGTTTCTTAGAATTACAACGTCAAAAATCCGTCATTCTCGCTTATTCCTGACTAAAAAACGAGCGCCCTCTTAAAAGATACTCAAACCAACGATAAAGGCTATCCCATGTACAGGCGTAGACCCCAGATGATGGTGGACGTACAGCGCCAATAAAAGCTTGAAGTGGAATTCGAGAAATCTTGGTGGATAATAGCTGGGTATTGCCATATTCTCCCTTTCTTTGTAAATTGTTTAATTGCCATATAAATGCAGAATTCTGTAATACCGTGCAAGCGATAAAATATATCTTAAAATATATAAAAAAAGGGAGCGACCAGGCCATATTTAACATCCGACAGCAAGGGCATGAAAATATAGACCCGAGAGATGAAGTACAAACTTTTAGAGCAGGTCGATATGTTAGTAGTAACGAAGCAGCGTGGTGAATCTTGGGATTACCTGTACACGAGCGATACCCCACAGTCACTCATCTCGCAGTACATTTGCCTAATAGAGAGCGGGTGTACTTCAATGAAAATAATTTAAGCGACAGATTAGCGGTACCACCTAAAACGACACTTACTGCATTTTTTATACTGTGTCAACATGACGCCTTTGCTAAGACATTAGTTTACATTGATGTACCTCGCTACTATACCTGGCACGCGTCACAAAAAGAATGGCGACGTCGTTTACAAGGAAAACCTGTTGACGACTGGCCAGGAGTGAAGGAGTCGGACGCTCTTGGCCGAATGTACACTGTACACATTAGCTACTATGAGTGTTATTGTCTGCGATTGCTGCTGAATGTAATTCGTGGACCCACTGACTATTTGGATCTAAAAACAGTTGACGGCCAAGAACTTGCCACTTTTCAACAGGTGTGTGAGAAGTTGGGATTGTTGGAAGATGACAACCACTGGGATGCCACAATAGAAGAAGCTGTGCTATGTCGCTCACCAGCGCAAATAAGAGAGTTATTTGCCATAATGATATGTACATGCGGTCTATCAAATCCTTTAGACTGTGGGAAAAGTACAAAACAGCCTTATCAGAGGATATATTGCAAAGATTTGAACGCCAAGTCAACAATGATCTTTGCTTCAATGAGGCACTGTTTCTTATTGAGGATAAAATAATTTCAATTTCCGGGAAAGAGTTGTCCGATTTCGGTATGCCCACGCCACAGCACAGAGGACAGCTGACAAATGATTTGATCCGCGAGCTAAGCTACAATGCCACCATATTAAATGCTCACATAAGTGAAACTGAGCCACGTCTACTACCCGAGCAAAACGAAATTTACTACAAAATTGTACAACGAGTCGAGAGTGGTAAAGGCGGCCTTTTCTTTCTTGATGCCCCGGGAGGCACAGGCAAGACTTTTTTGCTTAATTTGCTACTAGCTAAAATTCGCTGTAACCAAAACGTTGCATTAGCCGTGGCTTCCTCTGGAATTGCTGCAACGTTGTAAAATGGTGGGCGAACGGCACACTCAGTTTTTAAGTTACCTCTTATTTTGGCAAGCGAAGAAACTCCAACATGCAATATTAGTAAGAATAGCACTCGCGGCGCCCTTTTGCAACAATGCAAACTAATCGTATATGACGAATGTACAATGTCACATAAACGAGCTATTGAGGCACTTGATCGCTGTCTACAAGACATGCACAGTAATCAATCATTGATGGGTGGTGTGGTAGTGTTACTGGCTGGTGATTTCAGACAGACTTTGCCAGTTATCGTGCGAGGCACTCCAGCAGACGAGATAAACGCATGCCTGAAATCATCTTATGTGTGGAGCAAAGTTGAAAAGCTGCATCTGACCACAAACATGCGAGTCCAGCTATTTAACAATGCAGAGTCAGGTGCATATGCTCAGAAACTGCTCGAGATAGGTGACGGTCGGTTAGAAACTGATGAAGACGGTATAATTCTATTCACTAATGAATTTTGTCATATTGTGAAATCGGAAGATGAGCTTATAGCTCAAGTTTTTCCTGATTTAGAACAAAATATTCATGACGAAAATTGGCTGTGTGAAAGAACCATATTGGCTCCAAAAAATTATATTGTTTTCAAAATCAACAAAAAAATCTAACAAAATAAGTTCTACGCAAACAAAAATTTATAACTCCGTCGACACTGTCATGTCCGCTGATGACACCACAACTTACCCCGTTGAATTTTTGAATTCTTTGGAGCTATCCGGGGTGCCATCCCATATGCTTGAACTGAAGGTAGGCGTATCAGTTTTGTTAATGCGCAACTTAGACGCACCCAAATTATGCAACGGCACTAGATTGATAATCACCGAATTAGGGAAGTACATTGTGAAGAGCACGATTTTAACGGGAGAAGCTAAGGGAGAAAGTGTACTTATACCACGTATTCCAATTATACCGAACAATTTACCATTTAATTTTAAACGTTTACAGTTTCCATTAAAAGTAGCATTCTCTATGACCATTAATAAATCACAGGGGCAAACGTTAAAAGTAGCAGGAATACATCTGGGCACACCATGTTTTTCTCATGGACAGTTGTATGTAGCTTGCTCACGTGTTTCCAAATCAAATAATATGCATGTTTTTGCTGATCGGTATAAATCATGTAATATAGTTTATAGAAGTATACTTCAATAAAATAAATTGTAAAAATAAATTAAGAAAATAATAATAATAGATAGTATTAACTATTATGTCCTGATTCCATAATAATTATATGACAACATTGTTTGGTATATAGAAACATACCTTTTTCGTCAGTTGATTATCGACTGTCACCATCTCAAGCTATTTCTGAGCTTAACTCATTGAATATAATGGAACGTAGCCTCGGATACCTCCAAAAATATTAATTCAGTAGTACAACCTTGGTGATTTGCATTTTTTCCATCACTTTCACCCAATAGCCTAGAAAAGCATTTAGATTCTATACGACTATTGAATACATAAGTCAATTCTTTTCAAATTATCATGTCTAGGCAATTAACGAGTTCTACGCGGACGAAGTCGCGGGCAGAAGCTAGTATGTCATACACTAGTGCCGTAGTAGCTAAGACGTTTACCTACATAAAAACGTTGAAGGCTGTTTTATTTTAGACATTAACAACAAGTTCATAATTAAACTTAGTTCAGTATTTCATAATTTTCAAGTCCCGCCGGAGAGTTTTTGACGTACTTGAGTTATACCCTGTTCTAGATTTAGAACTTGTTTATCCCAGGCAAAGATGTAGACATATTAGATGCCGCAAGTTTGTTAACCATTTCCTTGTAAAATAATAAAAGATATATAATTGTTTGCGGCTCGTAGAACAAAAAAAACAATGCAAGAAGAGCATCAAAAAAATGTTGTATCTTATAACATGATGATGTCCTCCCAGACGTATCCATCGACGGCGACATCCTGACAAATCGATTGTTTGAGTTATTCATTGTTATTTGCGTGCATGGGCGCGAGAGTGACTCGCAAATCCAAACTTGGTTTTGAAGCTCCGGTGACATGAAAAACAATATAGGTCTCCACTTGATTTATTTATTATTCCAAACAAATGCAAGTTCACAGTACAAAACCAAAACACTTACATACTACAATTGAGTTGAGTTGTATGTGTAATGGTAGGAGGGCTTGGGCCGAGTTTTTTGAGTCTGTCGTTTGGCGTCAAGATCTTTGAGGTACCTACGTTCAAAGTCAAGAAAAGGGGTTTATCGAGTTTGATATTGTCATCCAATTTTTTTTGAAGTTGTGGCAGTTTTTTTCCTTGTGTAGTTCTACGATCAGATGCGAGACGCCACATCTTCCTGTGTGTATAGCTACATACTTTAACACTGTCCTTGGACTGATAATCTGATAACGTATTAAAAATACTGTTTTACACGGGTCTAACGCGATATTTATTTACCTTTATTACTGACGTTTCGACACGGGTTGCGCCGGTCATGGTCAGATACAACAGAAACAGTACACGCACAACAGCACACAGCAGTAACAGTATTTTAAATATGGTTACAAAGCGCGAGAGTTTAAAGTGTTATAATCTGATAACGGGCCTAATTTTGCTCTTGACGTACTAAATTTCTCTGTAGTCAAATTAACTTGGAAACAGTTGCGTCATCTATTTTCTTTAATCTCTGATCCAATGCTCGAGCAATCCATCTCCTGTCACGGAGAAACAAGTTAGGAAACTAGGTCCATGTAGTGTTCATTCGCTGAATACAGGAGTATACTCGTACAAGTACAGGTAAGCAACCTAGGATTAGAGTTGAAGAAATATTTAGACAATACGGCCAGGTTGGGTGGTTTGATAGTGAATCTTTCTCCGAAGTTAGTGGTCCCAGGTTTGAATTAAGAGTTCCTGGGAAGCTCGGTTCTCCATACAAACTTAGTTACGCTCTCATTTTAAAATAACTAGCTAGTTTGCTCTGAAACTTTGTACTTAGAATAAGTTAAGGTATATCCAGATCTGTAATTAGTTTATGTAGCTTCAGATACCATAGTAAAAAAATACAGCGAAGTTTTTCATGCAAAACTTGTTTTTGCTGTATTTCGTTTGTTTTATAAACTGGAGCCATATAAACTAAACAGATCTAGATATACCTCATGTCATTGTATATGCAAAGTTTCGTTACAATCCAGCACGTAGTTTTAAAATGAGAACGGAACTCCGTTTGTATGGCAAGGTGAAATTCGGCCGAGCTTGCCGAGGACTCTTAAGATGAGAGCAAATTATGTGTGTGTGATAAACATCAATATTTGTTTATGATTCTTGGCCATACCTACATATACCTACTACGTACGATTCGGAACGCACCATGTGCGCTGATTGGTTGAACGAATTATACCTCTTGCATCAGCTTCCACTTATGTCAGAACATGATTGTTTTTTTTTCATCCAGACATTTTGTTCCATTTATTTCGTCATCCAGTAATGTCGACGGAGCCCCGCTGCGCGGGGCTCCTATTTCTGGGCGGTTTGCCCTCGGGGCAACTGAAGCTACCTAACTGACCTCTAGTTTTTGTGTATGCGGTCCGTAGCATGCCGATTTGATCTCAGTTGACATTTTAACGATTCGACATTGATAGTTTATAAACTAACGAAAAATAATGCGTTAAATTGTGAACGGTTTCGACAGTTCACAATTTTTCGTCAGTTTATAATATCGCGAGTTAGATTTTTTTTTTTTTTTAATAATAATAAATAAATTATAAACATAAGGTGTTCACAATCTAACGGTGACATATATGTCATCATCATCCTTCTACCGTTTTCCCGGTTGTGCCCTAATAGAGCTCGGGGTCCACATAGGCACCTAGTCCCAAGATTCGGCGTAGGCACTAGTTTTACGAAAGCGACTGCCATCTGACCTTCCGACCTAGGTAGAAAACTTATTTCTATGTATCTAGTATAATTATCGTCGTCTAGTAAGAGTGATGCAAGTGTAGGGTTTCTTTTGATTTCTATAGTTTTCCATCACGTCAAATTGTCATCTGGTACGGTAGTACCTACGGTCGGCCAAAAAAGTGGTCTACCAGTTTTGACATAAGTTTCTGTGAGATCTGATTGTCGCTAAGGTTACTGTCATAATATTATTGCAAGTGGAAATCGACCTTGTTGTTTCATGACGTTCAAATGAACTTCAACCGTAGGGTGGTAGATCATATTTTTGGCCGACTGTACGTACACTCCGGTCAGTTTCTACGATAAGCGCAACGTAACAGACGTGCAGACTTTATCTTTATGGTTCCCAGGAATGGCGAGATTGATGAAACGCGTGACAACAGTCACGGCATCGCCAGTATATTAACTAACAAAACGTATACACATCGTTCATTCATAAGTTTCATAACCCAATTCAAAATCCAATTTGTTCACCAAGCTCTCGCCTTTGTCCTTTAATTTTCTTTGTGGAGCGCATTTTATAGCTCACTATCGTGTACGATGAAAATCTTTCTCAGAAATTTCTATGAACACCAATGTAATCGGCCAAAACCAGAGTTGACCACCGTAAAGGCGCATTTTGGTTCCAGCCTCATAGCAATGCAAGCCATTCTGTTTTGAATCTGGTCGACTCTGGCTTTGGCCGATGGTACGTAGAGTAGCAACGGCGCGGCGTTTGCATTAAGCTTGGCAGGACAGGAGGGCTAGGTCGAATGTATCAGTGTATCTATCAGCGGGCTCGCACAAACCAATTTTAAATTGAATTGGGATTCGTTTTAGGTATATTTGCACGGCACTTAATGAAATGAATTAGTCGTTTTAGTTGAAGAGACCCGTTGTCATAATTAAACAACCAGGTAAAAAGAACATTCAAAAAAATCCTACGACCTTTGGCAAGCAAGGTAATTGCGCAACTTTTCGACGTTAGCATGTTTCTGTCATTATCGCCTTAGAAAAGTTACACAACACTTCCACTGGTGTTGGTTATTTCGACGTCGCTGGGCAATTTAGCATGGAAAGTGCCAGAGCGATGGTTCATCGAACACCGTAAAGATAAAATACTGGAAATATTCACATCGTGGCGTGGCGCTCAGTTGGCTAAGCGCCAGGGAAATGGTTATAGAATAGTTTTGCAACTGCACTAAAAGCGAGCGAAACAACGCGTTAAAAGCGTTTAGGTTTTTGGAACAGCTGTTAGTTTTTTATGTCAGCGAGCCGCGATGGGATGAAGTCGATAGAGTGTGAATTTTAACACGTTGGTTGCCATATCACGCGAACTCGCGTGAAGCGGCTGTATACGTAGTGGCCGCTCACGCGAGTTCGCGTGATGATCGAATACAATATTGTCCGAGCCACAAAATTGCGGCCGTTGCGTATTGGCTTCTGATTTTTCCTTTGGCCACTAGGGAAGGGAATTACCTATTTACTAGGGGGCGTGGCCTGTGGGTAGCCATGTTTTACGAGCACTTGACAGTTCGCTCGCCGCAGCCGTACTGTGCGGGTGTGTTGTTTGTGTGGCCATCCATATAAATTCTGCATTTTCGGCTTGGCAACGAATGTGTTGAAGAAGACAGTTTCACTACGGTTTTAGCGAAGTGAATAGAACAATGTTTATAAACTCTATGATAAAGGTTCTGGGTACGATTTAAAGAGTTTATGACCTACTCATTTCTGTTTCTTGTTTTGTGCCTTTTAAATTCTTATCTTCATGCCGTTTGTAAATATCGCTTTAGACCCGTGTAAAGTCATCTTGTAAATACACTTAACCCTCAATTCACTAGGTGAAATGTACTAACGAAAACACTTTCTATGAATCCTTGGGACTCATATATTTTTTTATGTGTGGTTTTCCGAAATAACACAATGTTTTTTAATTTTTTTTTTATTGTTCTTATTACGTACTTACGAGTATTAAGGCACTAGAAAAAGATAACAAAACTGCAAAGATATATTCGATCCTCTTAAAAATTTAAGAAACTAATTTTACCAGTCTCAAAAAAGAGATTTTTTCAAACCTCTACAAAAATAACAAAAACTCTTAACAAATATATGTTTTTAACCTCTCAAAGGTATACAAAGTAAAATTAAAGAAACAAAAATGTATGCTCCTATACAGAAAAATGCACGTTATTTTTGCGTGCATTTGTATGAGTCCATGGGACTCACTTGACGCAAACTCACCAAATACGCAGCGCAGGCGCAAGTTCACTCGCCAACGCGGTGCCCACGTCACTGAAGGAAGGTACAGGGACGGAGGGGAAACTATTCGCTAAAACGTTAGAATTACAGTAGTTTGAAATTTTGATGTGAGTCCAGTGGACTCAGGAAGTGAATTGAGGGTTTAAGGACCCAATGACCGGCAACAAGTCCCCTTTACCAACATTATGATAAGTATGATACCTATATGAGGAACATTACTTCCGTACGAACCTCCGCTGTAAAACTGTAGGTCGATCACGTAACGCATTGTACGCGCGTCAGGTAGGTCTAAATTTCACTTCTTATATGGAAAATTGACAGTTAAATTGTACCGACGCGCGTTCGGAACGTTACGTGATTACCCCTCTGGTCGATTTAAAAGGATGTAACCTGCTCCCATTTTAACACCCTAGAGTCCAACCAAAGACATGGTCGTATATATATATCTCAAACCTAATGTAAAACTACCACGAAGCTAATTAACTTAAAACCTCGAATCATTTACAGCCCCTTCCGACCGGCTAACTAGATTGTACTAATCCAATTAGTTTCGTTGTGTAATCAGATTAATGTACGACTAACTCAAAAATATGTGTAGAAATTTGAACTTTATCCTCCAGACAATAAGTTCCAAAATGTATACATAGTGTTGCTCGTAGACGACGCTGTTTGTACCTATGTTACGTCTGCGATTTCGGCTCATTAAGTTTAAAGCGGTCTGTGCAATGTGCATTGCATTTCTTCAAATTAACGGGTCTTTGGCCTTTGATTTTGCTAATATCTATGTTTGCTTCTTTCATGTTGATTAGAATGTAGTCCCGGCCGGTGTCGGCCACAGAATGCGTTCAGGCAGCTGCGTTCAGCATGCTGTTGACGGTGGTGTGGTCGCATGTGACTTATGTAGCCAATCTTCTTCGTGAAGGTCCTCGCACATCGCGGGCATGTGAGCACACTGTTCAAATAATAATAATTGATTGCCGCAGGTGGTCTGGGTTTCAATGCATCGCGCTTCGAGTCTAGCTCAAAGCGCCGCTCGGTTTCAAAATCAGATATTTTTGTTAACTCCATTCTTTTGGCAGCCTCCTTCTCCCACAGCGAGGGCTCAATGCGACACCTTTTCATGTGCCGCTTCGTCACATCTTTATACCTGAGGAGTTGTCCGCCATGCTTTCGCTTGCCCTCCTCAAGTTCCGAATAGAAGATGCGCTTCGCCACTCGCTGTTCTGACATTCGTGCCACGTGCCAGCACCACCGACGCTGTCGCCGCATAAGGTAAGCCTCAATGCCACTGACATTGGCTCTCCGCAGCACTTCGGTGTTCCGCACGCGGTCAGACCATCGTATGTTATGTAAGCTTTTTTCATACGTATACCTACTACAAAGGTGGCTAACAAGTGTACGACCTGCCTCATCGCAAGAGGAAACCGTAACCCCTGAAGCTGTGAGATAGGATGCTCGATTTTCTTTCTACACCTTGCCATTGGTATGTAAGTATGTAAGTGTTGTGCCGTGCTTTTTTAAGGGTAAAACAGGGCCCTATTCTAAGACTGTCTGTCCATCTGTCAACAGGCTGTATCTAATGAACCGTGGTAGTTCGACAGTTGAAATTATCACAAATACTAAAAAACAGCATAAAAAATATTTAAGGGGGCTCTCATACAACAAACGTAATTTTTTTGCAGTTTTTTTATCGATAATGGTATGGAACCCTTCGTGCGCGAGTCCTACTCGCACTTGGCCGGTTTTTTTGCAGTAAAGAGACTGCCAGCGAGTGGAACAGCGTCACTCCAGTAGTTCATAACCATAACTATAAATAACTACAACATAGAATAGTCGAAAAACCCCCGACATATTCGTTTCAAAGTTCAATATCTCAAAAACGGCTAAACCGATTTTGTTGAAACGTAGCTAAGAACCATCTCGATCACGTCAGCTTTCGGACCAAAAAACCGCATTCAAATCGGTCCATTCGTTTAGGAACTACGATGCCACAGACAGACAGACAGACACACAGACAACACTCAGTTATATACAGTCGCTGAGGCCAAAACCGGCTAGCATCAAAATATATCAAGAGTTTCTGAGCATAGTTAATATGCTGTAATGAGAATGGAGGTATCAAAACAAATCTACTATCCCGTATAGTATTAACCTATATCTGATGCATACCATACGACGCCAACAACAATCGGGCTTATAAATTTCTGCACAATTTAGAGCCTTATTACCAAGCGATAAAGTCCTAAATCATAGACATACTTTAGACTAAATGCGCAGATGCGCCCGCGCCTGCTTCCTGCGGCCTTCGCTCGATTGTTCAAAATCGATGCTAATCAGACCGCGACTGATGGATTTCGTAACTAACAGGTAAAATAGCTTACCCATCCCATAGTCACTGAAATTTGGGTCAAAATCAGGAACAAAAACTATGTAGGTACTATCTATCTATATATATAAGCCATTGATCCTGAACTCCATATTGAATGTTTTAATGTAGGACACGTATCCTTTATTTTTTTTTTTTTTGTTATTAATATACAATATATTTTGTTTCATTTTTTTTATTTTTTTTTGTTATATGTTCTTTTGTATATATATGTGTTTTTTTTTTTTTTTCATATTATGTCTCTGAGTTCAGTGTGCCTCTTGGAAAAGGCCTCCTCTAACCCCTTCCATTGTTGTATATCATTTGCGACTCTTCTCCAGTTTGGACCGGCTGTCAGTTTGAGCTCGTCCTCCCATCTCTTGTATGGCCTTCCCCTACTCCTCTTACCATCTCTAGGGTACCAGTGTGTTACAATATTGCACCATTTTTCTTGACTTGATCTTAGCATGTGCCCTGTCCATCGCCATTTCAGTTGATCTATCTTAGAGAGTACATCTGTTACGCCTGTTTTCGCTCTTATAGCTGTACTCCTGTGTCTATGTAGGTACTACTACTACTTATATTGATTATGTTCTGTAGAGTATTATTTTATTGAGGTGCGCAATAAAGCGTATTTGTATTGTATTGAAGGTGTCTTTCTTCTAGTAAACAATATTTTACTATTTTGGTATACATATAAATTATGTTTCGTTCGTATTGAGTCAAAAGAGGTCGCAAAGAGGTGTACTTAGGTAAATCGTCATAGTAAATTGATAGTGACGTTTCGAAAAACGCGGACGCTCAATGCATTTATCTGTGCTGAAATGACGACTGCGTTTATTGCGCGCGCCGTCAACAAATAGACACGAAATTAACGCAGTCTGCATAGGCCCTTAGTTTAGCATATAAGGGGGCTCTGGGGGCTAGTACATACCATCAAAGACACACTTAACAGACCATCTGTCAACCTTATTAGCATAGCCGGTGGCCAGTCAAGTGTGTTGCTGTTTGTACAACTTGTTGCAATACCGCGTCTTGCGAGACAAAGCGACTTCTGTCTCACTCGCACTAAATAACAAAAAACCGGCCAAGTGCGAGTCGGACTCGCGCACGAAGGGTTCCGTACCATTATCAATCAAAATATTTATTTTATTTTGTTTTTAGTATTTGTTGTTATAGCGGCTACATAAATACATAATCTGTGAAAATTTCAACTCTCTAGCTATCACGGTTCTTGAGATACAGCCTGGTGACAGACAGACAGACGGACGGACGGACGGACGGACAGCGAAGTCTTAGTAATAGGGTCCCGTTTTACTCTTTGAGAACGGAACCCTAAAAAGGAGGGTAGATGTCTCAGACCAAGAAAACTTTCTCTTTTTCTTGGTCTGAGGGACGGACGGACGGACAGCGAAGTCTTAGTAATAGGGTCCCGTTTTACTCTTTGAGAACGGAACCCTAAAAAGGAGGGTAGATGTCTCAGACCAAGAAAACTTTCTCTTTTTCTTGGTCTGAGGGTAGATGTATCTAATCTTGCGTCATACTAGCCCCGTAAAAAAGTTTTCGTTTGTCTTGATGAACAGTACCCTTATTGTGAGATAACAATCGTAACCTAACGTTACGTAACTAATACGAGATCGAATAAACGCGCTTCGAATAGATTTCGATCTCGCTACGGTATTCTTCGATTCGACCCGTCAAACTTGTAACTCACAATGCCGTTGTCCTACGAAACCAACTGCAAAACGTTAGGCTCTAGCGTTTAGTTTTCGATGCGTAATTTAACGTTCGATTCGTACTACCAATCGGTAGTGTGAGACCCAAATTTGACATTTCGTATCGAAGAATACCGTAGCGACTGTAGTTTACTATTTCACTTGCAAAATGGCCCGTGATATCGTATTATTCCGTCAAGAGTTACCGTAGATCCGATCGAAATTTATCTCAAATTAAAGAACTTATAAAAATAAGGGTTTTGAATTGACAACATATATCCGCAAAATTCGGATTGTCGCGTATTTTGTATTTAAAAATGCAAATAAATGGCCCCCGCGCCGCCATATTGTATCGACAGTGGACACTGTCGACGTCGCGATGCGCGTATTCTGTAATGTCATAACCGACAAACATTTAAATTAAAACGATAAATGCTAGTGATATAAGGTTGAATATTGGAAAATCGTGAACGAACGTGAAGTCGATGGCGAAGTAATGTATAAGTGCCTCACGTTACAGTTTGGATTTTTAGTTCTATGAGTGACCACCAGGGGCGGTGTATAGACTTTTCATACTAAATCTTGACGATAGGCGCTAGCGCCTGTAGTAAACGCAACTCACTTCAATCCCACGCTAAAAGTACTGTCTATGAAAGGTTCCTTTTTTTTGCTCTTCAGTATATGATCGAAGAATATTGCACAACGCTTGTATGACATTAGCAATTACCGTCATACATAAACCATAAATACTTACATGGTGGTACAGCAACAAACGTGATGAGGAAAAATCCTTACCTGTAACAGGAAAAACGAGATTGTTGATAAAATTACTCGAGTTATACATATACATACAAATAATGGACGCTTACTTATTTACAATGAAATTGTGTATCTAATATGATTATTGATAAAAAAATATTTTGAGTAATACGTTTCCTTCATCAATATTGCATGCTTTTTGTATACATCCAACTAGTTTCAATCCGCGACTTTATCCACGTGATCTCTTATCAACTTCAACCGAATTCATCCCTAAGAATTTTGGGATAATCATAAAAGCAACATGGTTTTAACCCATGCTATAGACTTAAGAGTGCTCTTCAAAAAAGCGCTCGCTCAGAATTCGGTATTTTGACAGGCGTAGTGCTTTTGTGTGTGTAAATACTACTACCACCCACACAAACGTACCTAACCCCCACATGCACAGCTAGATCGCACCAGCCGCGGGTGCCGTCCCTTTCTAGCTATATGTAAGTGCGATCGGGATAGAACTAACCGCGAAGCTTGCCGATGCAAATAGCTGTATAGCGCACCGTTGGAATTCGCTCCGTGACCGATATTGATACTTGCACTAAAAAGTGGTAAACATTACTTCGCTAACATGATGCTCTAACTTGAACAAAGTAAGTATTTGATTTTTGTGCACATGTTTTCTATTTATATTAAAATACTATGACAAAGTATATTCATTCTTTTTTACTAGCTTTATATTAACTTGCACTGTTCGTATGTATGTAAATATGTAAGTATGTAAGTTGTCCGTCAAAATTTGTAATTCATTTTTCAGTCACTTCCCGTTATCCAATTGAGCTGAAATTTTGCATGCATGTGTATATCGCATGACAATGCAATATTATGATGATTTGGAGCTGATCTAATGCTGAAGCAGGAAGTTGGCCATAGGAACTCCGCAATAAAACGACACAACCCTATCGAGTTTGGGCTCGTTATAATCGTCTCAATGAGTTGTTGATGATGGTATGCAGAAAAGTACAGTCGGCAATAAAAGCTTGTACCAAAAATTAACATTTTGACAGCAACTTATTTTTGTATAAAATAAACTAACAAGTTTTAAAGTTGTCAGTAATAAGAATAATAATTTGCTGTCTGGCACTACTACTTTCTAGCCGTGTAGTACTGTCGGGTACTATTGTGAGACCTGTCGTCATGTATGGATCGGAATGTTGGGCCTTAAAGGTGACGGATGAAAAGAGATTGCATGTAACGGAGATGAGGATGTTAAGATGGATGTGTGGTGTGACGAGGATGGACCGAATAAGAAATGTGTATGTAAGGGGAAGCCTAAAAGTAGCACCTATCGCGGATAAATTGAGGGCCTATCGCCTTGCGTGGTATGGGCACGTAATGCGGAGGGATGAAAGTCATGTGACCAAAAGAGTATTAGGTATGAATGTGGATGGATGTAAAAGACGAGGTAGGCCAAGAAAAAGGTGGATGGACTGTGTGAGAGACGATATGAAGAGAAAAGAAGTGAATGATGATATGACGGCTGACAGAGAAGTATGGAAGAAAAAGACATGCTGCGCCGACCCCAAGTAAATGGGATAAGGGCAAGGAAATGAATGAATGTAGTACTGTCGGGTACTACAGAGTGGACTACAATATTCTCTGGGCAAAACTGGAGGAAGCAGATATTCCGGGTGATTGTACAGGCTTGTTGAGGTACTGGTACCAAAACCAATTAAACCAGGTGAGATGGGCCAGGACTTTGTCCACAGATTACAGGTTGGAATGTGGAGTACGGCAGGGGGGCCTGACGTCTCCTAAACTGTTCAACTTTGACTTATGTCAATTAGTACTGCAGTTCTTTTTAGGGTTCCGTAGCCAAATGGCAAAAAACGGAACCCTTATAGATTCGTCATGTCCGTCCGTCTGTCTGTCTGTCTGTCCGTCCGTATGTCACAGCCACTTTTTTCCGAAACTATAAGAGCTATACTGTTGAAACTTGGTAAGTAGATGGGTCATTGTCAGATTTAGGTTCGCGTCTCTTCGGTGGACATTGCCAAAGTTAAGGGCTATAAAGCCTAATTTTTGGTTGATCTCTGAATCCGCATAAACGGCGTTGCCCCTTCTATAATCCTATGTGATAAAAACATATTATATGTGAGCGTAAGCCCGTAACTTTTGACCACCGGAAAGATGATTTTTGTTTTTGTGACTGACAATGACCCAGATGTATTCTGTGAACCGCATTAAGATTTTCACACAAAAATCGAAAAAAAAACATTAAGTTTTAGGGGTCCCGATACTCAGAGTTTCAGTTTCAACTGAAAAAAAATTTTTTTATCAAACCCATACGTGTGGGGTATCTATGGATAGGTCTTCAAAAATGATATTGAGGTTTCTAACATAATTTTTTTCTAAACTGAATAGTTTGCGCGAAAGACACTTCCAAAGTGGTAAAATGTGTGTCCTGTAACTTCTAAAATAAGAGAATGATAAAACTAAAAAAATATATATATGATGTACATTACCACAGATGTATGAATATATTATATAGTATTCTATGCTCTGAGTACATTACCATGTAAACTTCCACAGAAAATTGGTTTGAACGAGATCTAATAAGTAGTTTTTTTTAATACGTCATAAATCGTTAACCGCAATTTATTTCACGGAACCCTTCATGTGCGAGCCCGACTCGCACTTGGCCGCTTTTTTTTAAAATGTATAATAATAATTGCTAACATAGTTTTAAGTTTATTTTGTTACTAACAGTATATGCACTATCACATGGTCTGAAATAAAACTATTGAATTGAATTGAATTAAACGAGGATTTGAAAGACGATAAGGATATTGACCGGGAGAGGAGGGCCTTATCAGTCCGCTGCAACATGCTGGCACGCAGATTTGGTAAGTGTAGCAACGAAGTCAAAGTGACATTGTTCAATGCATTTTGTCAGTGTTTCTACACTTGCCAACTGTGGTCTAAATTTATGCGAAAGTCGTACAGCACCATGAGGGTGCAATATAATGATGCATTTCGCACGCTCATGCGGCTGCCGCGCTACTGCAGCGCGTCCAGCATGTTCGCTGAGGCGCGGGTGCCAGATTTCTTCGCCGTAATGAGGGCGAGAGTTGCCGCTTTCTGGGACAGGCTGGGGCGCTCTCAGGACGAGATCCTCAAGGTCATCTACAACGACCTGGAGAGCCCTATTTTCCGATATTGGCTATCTGTGCATGATGAAATATTTAAGAACTTCACTTAGGCGTCAGATAGCTAACAATTGTGCGTGGAATTATAAATCTGGTATCTAAGAAATTTCTCTAACCTTGGTCAACCAATATGGAAAACGCAAATCCGTTGAAGAGAGCAATGGTGGAAGAAAATAAATGGCTCTTTAACGGTTTAGAAAACGGCCGAAGGGGCACAATCAATTCAATCAAATTAAAATGCCTGACTGGTAGAGAATGCCTAATGGCATTAAGTCCGCCATTTTTACTTTCCGTTGTATAGTGCAATAAAGTTTAATTAAATAAATAAATCAAGAGTTTACAGAGCAGCATTTGATCTTAATTAAATAGCTATGCCGTACAATCATCATTGCAGCGGTTGGTATCTAAGAAATTCTTAAACTTAGCTTAGGGCCTGGAGGCAACATACCAACGGAACTAGTAATGTGCAAAGAACGAAAGTTTCTTCCTACATTACCCAGTTTTGAACGAAGACTATTTTTTCTTTGTACATTACTAGTAATGTAACTCAGTAATGTACGAAGAACAAGGGGATCATTTTTTTGATGTTTTAGTTTAACATTTTAATTTTAATTAAGTATCTTGTCAAACTTGTATTTGTATTTTGGGTTATGTTTCGCCTGTGAATAAATGATTTATTATTTATTATGTATGTCTTTCCCGCTCACGGGACAATGATGTCCCGGACCTTTGGGAGGCGTGCGTGGGGCTAGGTACCTACAAAGTACCAACTGAGCCAACACGTAGAGGCCCTTTTGACAATTTAATGAAATGCAAGGAGTACACCGAGCGGATGCTGTCCCTGCCCGTGTCATGGGACGCACACAGAGACAGCACCCGCTAGGGTGTATAGGGACTATTGCTGGTTGATGGAATTTAAAGAAAACGGGTTATTGGGTGAAAATGATGGACTAGTGGCTGGGCTATTGGGTGAAACATCGGACGCCTGCCTAATAAACTGTCTCATTTTTTATCTCTGGCAGACGGTGACTCGCCAACTGCTAGATGGGCCCCTATTATTAGCGACATTAAAAAATTGCCTAAGGGCAACACCAGTCAGAGAGGCTGGGGGGGGTAGAGAGGTGGCACTGGACTTTAAACATATAGCCAACTCGCCACTTAGGTGTCCAAATCTACCCTCGAGCAACAGCTCTTGCGACTTTACTCTGGACAGCCAGTTAAGGCAAGCCAGAGGTGGGGGGCCTGTCCAACCAACCACCCGATCGGCTCAGCCTGACCACAGGACACCCCCAGGGGCACTCAGGTACGTAGGGTCGCTACTCCCTAACAGCCCGCCACAAACTGCCTTACGTTGACTGATTATTATTATTATTATGTCAATCACTCGTTCAAATTGAAAATGCCTCGTAAATCTACTGTTGGTAAATGGTTAGAAACGTACCCGGAACTGGTTTATAAAGAACAAGATTCCGTGATACACTGTTCTGTTTGTTATGTTAATTTGAAACAGTTCAAAAAACATAATATCAAAAAACATGTATCAAGTGATTCACATCGTAAGAAAAAAACCGGCCAAGTGCGAGTTGGACTCGCGCACGAAGGGTTCCGAACCATTATCTATAAAAACGGCAAAAAAATCACGTTTGTTGTATGGGAGCTCCCCTTAAAAAAAAATATTTTGTTTTCAGTATTTGTTGTTATAGCGGCAACAGAAATACATAATCTGTGAAAATTTCAACTCTCTAGCTGTCACGGTTCTTGAGATACAGCCTGGTGACAGACAGACGGACGGTCGGACGGACAGCGAAGTCTTAGTAATAGGGTGCCGTTTTACTCTTTGAGTACGGAAACCTAAAAACGTGTACCTGGTAACAAAGAAGAATTTTACTGAACTGAACTGATTAAATGTAAAATTGTTAACTATTAATTTTTCATTGATTTCATTGCAAATCTCTATTTAACATTTTCAGAAAAGTTATCTAAAAGAGATCGGTCTTTAGCGATAAGACCGCCTGTTGTTTACCTCTACTTTTAATCTTCTTTGATATGTTGTGTTGTGTTCTATAATGTATCGACAAAATATTTGTATCAGAAGTCGATAAACTAGAAGTCCCCATGACAGCTCAAAATGTTACGAGAATTCCGATGACTGGACTAACTAGTAAATAAATTAAATCTGTCAAGTATCACGATCACTCGTACAATAATAATTGACTATAGAACGCGTAGTTTAGACAAAAGGATCCAACCCACAAGACATCACCATTGAAATGTATGACTTTTGTTTTAGGTAGAAGGTTCAATTTTAAATGTTACGTATCCGGTGGGTTTGAGCCTTTTCGCTACACTACGTCATATATGGCAGCTATGCAATTCATAACTTGTCTCGATTAGCCTCACGAATGTATCCCCAGTATAGTTTGACCCCGAGGTTGGTAACAACTATGCCTAGTCGGAGATCAAAATAATATTATTTTATCTGAACAGTGGCCGGTTAGCTTCGTGAATAGCCACAAATAAACACACTACACGTCTGTCTCGGAGGGCTATTCAGCCGGTACTGAGATATATTCCCGCGCGACGGTAAATTTATACTAGTTTTGAATAATTATTTATAAATATAAATTTTGATAAAAGTTATATTTTTTGGACTGGATCTTGTTGGTACAAGCATGAACTTTAATGTTGTGTAAGATTCAATACAAAAATAATTCAACAATAATGAGAAAATCCTTGAGTTTTCAGTACGATTTTGTTGACAAATATGGTGTAATTGAGAACAGTTTACATATATATACGTGCAGAATAAGGAAAATTCGAGGCGGCTAGGCGCAATGGCAACATATTACGCTAGTGAAAATAGAAAAAAACAAGTAGGTTCTCATATAACATCATGGAGTATTAGGGGCTCAAACTTATGACTCTGCGCTCTCTTCAGAAAACTACTGTCGGTAATCGGGTATTTTTGGTTAAAGTATTCAGTTCTTCGTAAATTGGAGGCGGCTAGGACCAATATGAGGAGTTTACCTATGCAAATAAGTAATCAGGATCTAGATAAAGCTCTCCGTTTCTTAGAATTACAACGTCAAAAATCCGTCATTCTCGCTTATTCCTGACCAAAAAACGAGCGCCCTCTTAATTGTATAAAAAAAGTTCAATCTGCCTAACTGTTTAGGCGTGATTGAGTAAACATCCAAACATATATTTAGGCAGGTACAGTTGCATTACCATAAGCCAACTATTCAGACACCAAAAGGCTGTTTGTCTAAAGTGATCTGTCAAAATTGCTATGTTAGTGCTCTACGAGTACTAGGTACCTAAGTCATAAAAACACAAGAGTATCATAAAATTGCCTATATCCCAAATTGTGAAAATC
The DNA here is from genome assembly GCA_963854355.1 of Epinotia brunnichana. Taxonomy (NCBI): domain Eukaryota; kingdom Metazoa; phylum Arthropoda; class Insecta; order Lepidoptera; family Tortricidae; genus Epinotia; species Epinotia brunnichana. Next base: position 32,327,701 of record OY977944.1, read on the forward strand.
ATCCCGAATACCATCCCTGGACATGTTTACACAAGACCTCTACACTACATGTACTCTGCCTCTAATGACGACATTTCGGCACCGTGTTAATTTGAGGACGCGAATTTAAGCACCTCTGCTTGCGACAGATGCGCTCTACTTGTAGAGGCGTTACTCTAAGTACTGCAAGCGTTGTGAACGTCTGTTGCAAGAGCTCTCTCATATCGTAACAACGGGATTTTAATACGCTGTTGTAAGTATATTCACTAGAAAAATCTAAGCAATTCTTCACGATAGAGCGAGATTGTTAAAGAACTGTTTGAAACAGACAATTTATTTTCTGTAACTATCGTTACACACAAAAGTAACATTTACCATTTCACACATGAATTCCTTATATTGGCATTTTCAAACAATTAGGATATATTCTGTGAAAATGCTAATAAAAAGAATTCACTTCGGTTTCTGAGCCGTTTCTTGGTCTAACTTATCGTTTGAAATGTAGGTAATATGAACATCAAATAACATATACGTAGTAAACATTCCAGAAGGTTCATACCTAAATTAAAAACATTCTACTCGTACAAGTTTAACAGTGCTCGATACGGGAGAACACAAATAACTTTCCTTCAGAGTACAAATTGTATATTAACTCCGCCTTCATTTGTATGCATCAAGAAATATGAACAACAATAAGTACACGAATTCATAATTCCAAGAATATGAACAACAATAAGTAAACAAATTCATAATTCCTACCGCAAACATTGAAGTAAAGTTTAAATCGAGTTCGTTCTCAAGTTTTATTCAAAAAACATTGACGAATCTACTAAACACACGTCCAAACTTGTACCAGTGTGACCAAAACGGGAAATTCTAGGAAATACATTCAAACATGGATCTTATTCCATTGAGATAAACATTAAATAGTGTACACATTTTTGAACTCAGCTTTCCGAAGGTTTAAGCCCCTGCTAGGCGGTCGCCAACACGCCCCTCCGGCCGAGCGACCTTGGTCGGCACCGACCGCTGTAGTATGAAATTTTACTGCAAACCGACCGTGTAGTCGGTGCGGACCAAGGTCGCTCGGTCGGAGGGGCGTGTTGGCGACCGTCTAGCAGAGGCTTTATAATTCCTTTTGGAATAAAATACAACTTTCCAGCAAAATGTCATACTACAGCGGTCGGTGCCGACCAAGGTCGCTCGGTCGGAGTGGCGTGTTGGCGACCGTCTAGCAGACGTTTAAGAGTGGAAAGTAGGTTGCCCAAACTTTTAACAACGGTCTCCCTCCAAGGACGAAATTTCGGGTAAGTACAGTGTAGTTTTACCACCTTGTTATAGGCACGTATGTGGATCCAGTTGTATTATTTCGACTTGAAGCCTAGGTAACTCTAGTCGGGAAACTTGGGAAATGAAGTTATAGACTGATGTAAGTTCTAATTTGTCTGTTATTATGCGGGGTAGTTGCGTAACTTAACACTGGACACATCAACTGTTTCCGTGTTATTTATGTGTTATTTATCTACCCCTTTTTCCCTATAAAAATGACTGCTTAAGGGGCCTAACGCGCGTTCAATAAGTTATGCAATTGCATTGCTCTTAGAACGTGTTATATATTTTAGAAGGCCTTCGCTTGTCATATCAGGTATATTGGCAACGTGTATTGTAGACGATGCAAACATGAGTCACCGATAGTATATATCTGGCTGGAAGTGCATACAAACATATTCGACACTAAACCCTAAAAAAACATAACACACATACAAACAAGCCGAACACATGAACTTAAGAACATCAGATCGATGCAAATAATCGCATATAAAATTTCGTAAATCCTATATAATGAATGTAGGTATCTAACCAAGACAATTAAATATTATAGGTATTATGAAATTGATCTTTTTTTGCCACCTTTAGCAATTGTAGGTACAAATTGGGAGAAAACGTGATATTGCAGTGATAGGTTGTATTTAGCCCATCCCCCCAACTCTACCCTATTTCCATAGTCGACTTACGACACTCACGGCGAAGCAAAAATATGGTGCTATTCTAACCCGCCACGCGAGGTAAACACTGACTTCAAAATTAACCTAATTATGTAGCCTTGAGACTAAAAGCTGGTTAAACAGCCGAAATGATTGTTAAGAGCCGTTCCCACGGTCCGGAATTGTTTGGTCATCCGAACAATGAAGTAGGTATGCAGTTGGGTTGGTTACTGTATTGTATAAGTTTTCACAATATTCTGTGTGAGTACGCAATAAGTGTATACAATCGTATTAATTGAAATGGAGATCAAATAATGAATGTAACCGCTAACAATGTAATGTGCTTGAAGCCGCGTATTTGCCACGGGCCACACTCTTACCTCTAGACCACACGCATATACATACATACCACAGTGAATTTAATGATACGTGGAATACCACGTTAGGTTAACATGTAAAAACAATTTCATGATATAATTCATTCCTGAAAATTCCTACTTTGCCTTTTGCTAGTTCACTCGGCCTCAGAAATTATAAGCAGAAGTAAGGTAAAACTCCCAAAGTTCTCAAGTCAGTTCCCAAAGGTCTAATAGTTGACACCTATTGTTTACCTTGATTGTTTTGACATAAGATTGAAACTGTTATCAGGCCAGTGTCGGACACTGGGACGTTTATCTCATCAAAGCCAAACCCAATAAACTCGCAAAGCGGCTTAGTTTATGAAAGACTGTGAAAAATGTTTACAAACAAATTGCCGCAAGAACTACCAAGTTTATGTTTACAAAACTCGTTACATAAAATTGAGTTGCGATTGCATTTACATCGATAACGATTACCAGTCCTAGTGAACAATAGGACTGACAATGAAAGGAAATTATATAACAATGCCCGTGATAACTGATAAGGTTGGGACATTTTATCAAGTAATTTATGTACTTAAGTTTCGGCAGCTTGGTTCCACTATTGGCGACGCAAACACTTGTTAGGAGGAGATCTCCAGAGAATGAGAGGTCAAGGAGATGAGTGACGAAATGACGGGTGACAGAGAAGTGTGGAAGAAAACATGCTGCGTCAACCTACCTACTCAAGTGACTGAATCCCTTGGTTCCACGCCCCTTACTTGCATCAGTTTACTCATTACTGAGGGTCGTGGTCATGTCTCTGGAACATTTTGTCTCGGGTGATGTGTCTCCATCTCTTCCTATCAGGGCTGTTATTCGCTACGCGTTAATGCGGCTCACCCCGCCGGTCACCTGTTCCGAAACTAGACCTCTACCTTCGCTTAATTACTATGCATCGCGGTGTCAAGGTATAATTGTGAGTGAGCGTTGAGGTGAGCTTAAAACAAGTTACAGAATAGGGGGGCTGTAGCCGAGTGCAGCCCCCCCCCCCCCCCCCCCCTATTCTGCTGATGTAACTTCACATAAACTAATTACATACCTGGATGGTACTTAACTTATTCTAAGTACAAAGTTTCATAGCAAACTAGCTAGTCGTTTTAAAATGAGAGCGGAACTACGTTTGTATGGAGAATCGAGGACTCAAATCAGTTAATCTTCTAATATAACTGACTTAATTAGCTATAACTCTGACTCCTGATTGAGGGATCAAAACTTACTGACACTTTCGTTAAGTATTAATGAAAAAGAGATTCCCATCTCGGAATCAGTTCTATTCCCGGCAAAAGTTTAACGGAATTATTTTCCGTCCAAGCTTCTGCCATTGTTGAAATTTTATTCTAGTTCTATTCTAAACATATTATAATGATTCTGACTGTTATTGATTGCAGTTGGATCAGGTCGGTTTTCTGTCTTCTTTGTGTTGAAAAGTAGGTTAAGTAACGATGGAGTAAAAATGCAAAATGCAAATTGGCATTTTGTAATGAATGTAATTATTTACGTCGTTAAACAAAAAGGGTCTTCTGCACTTAAACAAGTCCAACTTCAAAATTGAGGTGAACAAGTTAAATTGGACGAAAACTCAGGGACTCTTGACCCACCTTGCCCCCTATTTTCATCCATATAAGGGTCATTTTAGCTCAAACTTAATCGCATCTTGACGTTATGACAGCGTTCATACGGCTGTGTCTTATTTCTAAGGTCATAAAGGTAAGGTTCCCTTGGCAAGGAGTCTCATTAAGTCAGAACCGGGTTAAGGGCCGCATTACGTATGAGTTTTCCACATTTTCTGTTTGTTACTGCAGAATGAAATGCCAAGGGAGAGAAATTCTGTAATTGCTAAAATAAAAAAGGCTTAAATTACTGTGAATACCTCGTCGTTTATGACCTTTTAAATCAGAACGAATTGGAACGCACAGGAAATGCAAGGGTTAGAATTAGAATATGATGCGCTTTGCGGCCTTTGCGATGTTGAAATGTAGAGTAAACAACTCGGCGTTAATTTATTTAAATTCATGTAATTTTAGTTCAGTAACTGCATTTTCAGTGCAATGCCTTAAAGCAAAATGTTTCCACCCAAACAGTGTTCAACCCCAATTCTCTCCAACCGAGAAATTCAAATTCAAATATTTTAAATTCAGACCATGTCCATAGTGATTAGTATACAATTGCTTATCCTAAGTTAGTCAGGTACCTAAATCTAACTGCACCGAGTCCCAGTGCTTCCACACAGCGCAGGCAGGAGACTCCGGCACCAGACCGCACGAGGCTGTTGGTGCTGTCACGCACGCGCAGGGCATTGAACGCCTTCTTAGTATAATTTGTCCACAGGCTGCACGTGTAAAAGGTCTGACAAAATGCCTTAAACAGAAATGAAGAGGTAGTATATTTTGTCAAAATAAAAGGTCCCCGTGTGGTGTCGGGTTAGAATAGCACCACCCCCTGTCTTCCCGTGGGTGTCGTAAGAGTCGACTAAGGGAACAGGGTTGAAGTGTGTTGTGGGCGATGGGCTAGCAACCTATCACTGCAACATCACATTTTGTCGATCTTTTATACCCACATTTATGCTAAAAGTGGCACTGAAACACAAGTTTCATGTGCTCTGCCTACCCCTTTTAGGGATAAAGGCGTGATGGTATGTATGTATGTAAAAGGTCCCTATATACGTCCCTACCCGACAATCGTGCAGTAATTTTAGATTTACTGAACAAAGGTTTCTAATTTTCTACGTAGACGATAAAAAAAAATACGATTAGAGATACACCGAAGTAGTAAACATCGGACGAGGTGTCGCAACTTTGAAATGGGCGTGGGCCGGACACGTATGTCGCCCTAACGACTGGAGATGGACCTAACGCGTTCTGGAATAGAGGCCTCGCTCGAAGAGACAGGTCGGCAGGCTCCCGGCAAGATAGTCGGACGACATTAAATCAGAGGACTAGTCTGGGAGCGAGCTACGGCAAATCCGGCTAAATGGAAGAAAATTGGAGAGGCGTATGCCCAACTGTGGGCGCATACACGCTGAAGAAGAAGACTTATTGCAGCGAAACAGTTATTGATCTGGTGATATATGGCTCGTGTTGAGTTATTAGTCGCGATTTTGTGAGTCGCGCGAATGTATCATTGCAAAAAGTCACCGTATGTTAGGTACCGCTCTAAAACGGTCTGGCTAGCATTTTACCAAAATATCTACCATATATCTTTTGCGTAACACTTTCGTTGACAGTACCTACCGTCAATTAAGCGATGTTAATGCCTCATCATTATCAGCCGAAAGACGTCCACTTCTGGACATAGGCCTCCCCCAAAGAGTGCCAAAATGACCGAGTCGCGATTTTGTGAGTCGCGCGAATGTATCATTGCAAAAAGTCACCGTATGTTACCGCTCTAAAACGGTCTGGCTAGCATTTTACCAAAATATCTACCATATATATTTTCCGTAACACTTTCGTTGACAGTACCTACCGTCAATTAAGCGATGTTAATGCCTCATCATTATCAGCCGAAAGACTTCCACTTCTGGATATATGCCTCCCCCAAAGAGTGCCAAAACGACCGATCCTGCGCCACCCGCATCCAGCGTTGATAAGCCTACACACATAATATGGCCCGCCTGTCGACGTACTCTCACCGAACGCGTTAAGTAGAAAACTAATATTACCTACCTACAGTCCTCTACTTTTAAGATTGCTCTGTACTAGTTTCGTATATTTAGGTGTGCATAAGGAGTATTTGCATTGTATTGTTAGTTAAGTAGTCGAATCATGCAATCATACAATTCGTAATAACTAATAAGCCAGAAAAGGATATGATTCACTCGCTGATATGCCGACGATAACCTTCGGTCATACCACGATTATTACGGGCTTAACAAGGTGCATTGAGATTTTTCTGTCTAACTTTATTTAGTATGTTTTGACTGTGATTTAGATTCTTTACGAATTTCAATCTGTTTCGCACTTTTGTCTAGAAAAATATTACTTATTCCTTTGCTATTCCTCTAAATGCGCTTCTTAGGCCCTGTATTCAGTAAAATAGCAAAATAATATTTTGCTCTAGAAACAGATCACAGTGTCATCATCATCATCATCATATCAGCCGAAATACGTCCACTGCTGAACATAGGCCTCCTCCAAGGAGTGCCAAAGTGACCGGTCCCGCACCACCCGCATCCAGCGCACTCCCGCGACCTTTACCAGGTCATCAGTCCACCTTGTGGGGATGTGGGGGGCTACCCACGCCGCGCCTTCCGGTACGTGGTCGCCACTCGAGAACCTTTCCGCCCCAACGGCCATCGGTTCTACGAGCAATGTGCCCCGCCCACTGCCACTTAAGTTTAGCGATTCATATCGGTTACCTGGTCTGCTGCGGATAGCCTCATTTCTGATGCGATCACGCAGGGAAACTCCCAACATAGCCCTCTCCATTGCCCTCCATTGATCACAGAGTCACTAGTATATAAAAGCGTCATTTTCCCATTGTTTCCAAAGCCCCAGTTGGATGATGGGAACCATGATTAATTGAGGGAACTCCTCAAATATATTAGGCACGCGTGTAGTAATTTCGGTATTTTCTATTATAACTCGTGTATTTACACCCGGAAATCATAAATTTGGTGAAGTGGAAGTGATGATGAAGACCACACATGGCTTGTGGAACTTCTCAATGATGACTTCAAACTATGTAAGTACGTCACATAATCTGATATGATTCCGTTGAAATAGCAAACAATGAAGTGCCAAAGGTAATTCTGAGGAATCGACGGAAGTACTCAAATATTATCGGCCCACATACAGCGATTTGGTTTATTGGTCTAAAAATCAACGCATTTGCTCTCGGAAATCAGTTCATGTGGTAAATTGGACCAAAAAATTTGGAAATGGTCATGTGGCTTTGGCGGAGTACTGAATTGAAGTCAGTTAAAACTTTGTTTTGAAAGTAAATTATGAACAGTTTCCTTTTCTCCCGTACTCTTTTCAGCATTTAACTGTAGTTCTACCAGTAATGATAAACAGCGCCTGTAATTGTGTGTAGGTACGTTATTTAGGCATGTAATTAAAAGTATCTAACCTACTTATTTACACTTTATTGTAGCACACAGTAAACATCCGTAGCGATGTAACACATCGGCACTTTCATCGACATTAAATTACCCATTTTCCGAACGGAAGAAAGCACCTGGCCCAGTCAACTTCCTTCGACATGAAATAATTAATAAACAATTAAAAACTCAAATTAAAAAAATATCGCGTGTAGACACGTTTCGTTCCACTCTATGCGCAGAGTTCAAGGCGATTCAATGGTGATACAAACGCAACGACAAAGACGGAGATAGAAAGAACACCGATGAAGGAAAGAGAAATGTAATAACCTGTACGTTTATGAAAGTTTGTAATTATCAGCAGTATTGACTTTAGTCAATAAGTAAACATTTTGACGGCTAGATTTGGTTTAGTTAGATTAGCATATATGCGCTGGTTTGTTTACTAAATATTGGAGGTTAGTTCGATGTTTACCGATTGACGCATGAATACGTCAAGTTGTTAATGCCCGATAGTGGAATAATGACTTAATCTGTGGATAATCAAAATCGTACCCGTTCTTGAATATGTATCTATGCGACAATTTTTACAATGTCCATAAGATTTATGGCCTTATTTATAACCGTTCATCAAGCCTATTTCAACTAAAACACCGTTATTCATTTACCTGTCACTCTGACATTTGTGTTTCCAAGAAAGGAACAAAACACATCTTAGTTAATAGGCCGTAGAGTATATCTTTGTTGCAAAAGGTGGTGTAGAAGATTTTTGTTTTAATATTGTTTTCATCGATACAACCGAGCAAATATCAAAAATGGTTACACGAGATATCTTGGGACAACTTTTGGCAGCCACAAATCTGGGACTTTTTTTGGTTTCTCACTCGTAGCTTCTATAAGGTGCATCCTAGCGAAAAGTTAAACACTAGGGAATTATTTAAAGAACATGAAATTATGCGTCTAATGAGTACAAACAAACATTAATTCAGTTCAGCGACATACTAGAAAACCATGGTCGAAAACGAGGCTTTCCTCAAGTTTGTAAGTTATTTCACAATAGTCGTTTTTAAGCTTCTGCGTTTCAATTTTGAATTTAACTGTAGGTTTTAGCTCCTCAATTGTAGGAATTTACAGAATCGACAGTCATACACCTATCCTCTAAATTTCATTCAAATACACCTTACAGTTTTCAAGTAAAATGCCTGTGACATACGCACAGACAGATTGACGGGCAGACATGACCAAACTATAAGGGTTTTTGCCATTTTGGCTACGGAACCCTAAAAAGGCCCTCTAGGCATTGTACCGAGTATGCTGGCAGTACGAGTATTTCTTCGTTGAACTGCAATGCTGATGCGTTGCACGAGAAAACTGCCAGCTCTGGTACTAATGCTGAAATGACTGTCGATTCTGTAAATTCTTACAATTAAGGAGCTAAAACCTATAGTTAAATTCAAAATTGAAACGCAGAAGCCTAAAAACCACTATCTTGAAATAACTAACAAAGTAAAGGAAAGCCTAATTTTCGACCATAGTTTTCTACTATGTCGCTGAACTACCCTGAGAACTTTACGGTTTCGCTCTATGAAAATACAACAATATATCGATATCAGCCATATTTTTACACAAATAAATAGGTTGGGTTATTTGACTAAATATTCATTAATAATCCACCTAAATGTAATACCGATACGGTAAAAAATAATGAAAAGTAATCTTCATTAATTCCGTAAAAATCAGGCGAAAATGGTATAGACTTTCTTTACTTTATAATTGACTACGTCTATATACGTTCTTTGGGATACGCGCATAATCCACTTATTTTTGTTAATGAATAAACGTTTCTATAGGCCAGATAAAATTCAATATTATCTCAAGGTCGTAAAATATTTAATTAAAATGCCGTTATTTCCTGATGCATATATTTTTGGATTCAGGTAGTAAGTCTCCAAATGTGTGTACTCAAACATGTTTTCATTATAAAAATACTGATAGCATTTTTGCTTGCGGGTTAATTTTTTTTCGTAACTTCCGGTCCATAGAATTATTGATGTCCATAGTAAAAGTTGTTTAAAATAACATATAAAAGCCGTATACAAATAATTAGCCTGATATTGAATTATTTCCAAAAAAACCGTAATTTTCTCAGGGTAATTGGTACTCATTAGACGCATAATTTCATGTTCTTTAATTTCCTGGTGTATAACTTTTCGCTAGGATGCACCGTATAGAAGCTACGAGTGAGAAACCAAAAATAGTCTCAAGATTTCGAGGATTTGTGACTGCCAAAAGTTGTCCCAAGATATCTCGTGTAACCATATTTGATCGGTTGTATCGATGTCAACAATATTTAAAAAAAAATCTTCTACACCACCACTTGCAACGTAGGTACCCCGGGGTGCTTTGAACCTCTACGGACTGGCATATAAAAGAAGTTGGAGGTCGTTGTTGCTCTACGTCCGTAGGATTAACCCTAGAAACCCTACACGTGACCTCCGGGTGGTGCTAAAAGAACAACAAACTCGGCAGCTGCACTGTTCCTTCTGAACCTCGCAGCGCACACTGGAACCCTATCAGCGACATCGATACGAAAACAAATAATGTACCAGTATCACTACATCACTACATAGTATAAAACAAAGTCGCTTCCCGCTGTCTGTCTGTCTGTCTGTCCCTATGTATGCATAGATCTTTAAAACTACGCAACGGATTTTGATGCGCTTTTTTTTAATAGATAGAGTGATTCAAGAGGACGGTTTATGTTTGTAATACATACCCGTGCGAAACCGGGGCGGGTCGTATACGATAAATAAAAATAAAAAGTTAAAAGAAGTTTGTTAACTTACATGAATATAAAATGGTTAGTTTTTAGGAAGTAAAATCCTATGTCCGCGTCTTCAATAACCTACTGCGTAAAATAAATGTAATTCGAAAGTGTTTGTCAGCATTATACTTGCATCCATAAATCATCTTTGGTCGTCTCAAAGGATCGTCAAAGACCATTATGACACGGTTCGTCAAGTATGGTTGATTTTTTTTAATGTTGTCGAATTTTTATAAGTTTTTCATTGTAATTGAAACCTTCTACCATGGACTATAGAGTTGCTTTTTGAATGGATTACTTTGATGCAATTCGACCAACTCAAATAATCTCAAGTATAACATAGACGAGGCTTCGGTGAACCGTAAACACGACGCGGATCTAACGGGACCTGCGCCGGCGCATGTCAGAGGTCGACACGCGACGGTGTCATGGCGACGTTCATTCATTGAGTTTTCCTCACACACTTACTGATCTGTATATTAATATTATAAAGAGGAAATTCTGTGAGATTGTAAATAAATGAAATAAATAAATATTTGGCGACAATATTACACAAATCGACCTGGTCCCAAACTAAGCAAAGCTATAAACATACTTATATAGATAAATAAATACTTAAATACATAGAAAACATCCATGACTCGGGAACAAATAGTTGTGCTCATCACACAAATAAATGCCCTTACCGGGATTCGAACCCGGGACCTCCGGCTTCGTAGGCAGGGTCACTCACTACCAACTAGGCTGCAGAGGTCGTCAAGCTAGCAGAGGTGTAGCTTTGTAAGTCTATAAGTTTGTAAGTGTTGGGTAATCTCCCGAACCGCTTTATCCAATTTCAAAAAAATAATAATCTGATGCGTGGAATGGACTTTCTGGATGGTTATCTATAGACTATACTTATCCTGTTAGTTTGCCGATACGCTAGTATTAATATGAAAAATGAAAATGAAAAATATTTATTATTACATATACAGACAGACATTCAGAAACATAACTGTGGTCCCACACTAGGCTAGGCCTGTCCCGTGGAGACCAAGACAAATAATGATTAACTGTCCATGCGGCTTAGCATGAAAACAAGACAAAGTAAAAAGAGAAAAAAAGACAATTATAAACTAACAATTAATTCATTATATTAGGGTGCTTGTCTGCGGTGATGTATGTGTAGTGTGTAGTGTATGTATGTAATGTATGTGAGTGTATGTTATGATATTACATTAATGATTATATAAACATAGAAGGCTTGTTAACTTTTATGAACAAAGTTTTATATGTCTTTGTCCTATTTTCTTAAATACAAATTTGTGTGTGATGACTAGTGATGAGATGACGACAAGCGAATTTTAACGGTATTTTAGCTGACAAGTGAAATCAAAAGATTCTTCAAAAAACCCAACTGCTTTTTTGCAAATATTATAGCCTATGTCACTTCCACGATTACGAGGAATCCAACGACACCTCATATGTCGAAATCCGTCAAACGGTTTAGGCTACAGAGCGTGTTAAAGAATAAGACATACACACATACATACATACAGTATACATACATACATACGCTCGAAAAACATAACCCTCCTCTCCTTCGGCAGCTGGGTCAAAAGATAAATAGTTTTGAAAGATTTGTATGCATAAGGGCAAGATAATTTAGGTTAGCACTGTAAACCCAGCATTAGAAGAAACACCAAAAATTCACTGCCCAATTATTCACGGGGCGCAACAAACTTTCCGACACAGAAACCAATCAAATCAATGAGTTAACGCCCACAATAATAGTTATGAGATCGTACGTTTAAAACTAATAAACTATGAATGCCAAGTCCCAGACACTATTGTAAAAATCTGCAAAAAGTTATCAAACATTTCTTAAAGCTCGCTAAAAGTTCATAACGAGCGCACATTTCTTGAGGATTATTTGTAAACTTTGGGTGAAAATAAATCAAAGGCTAAACTTAACAATGGTAGGCTTAAGTTCCAAGTTTGGTTGCTGGGCTATTTGTCAAAAAAAGAAGTTCATAGTTCGAACTTAAGTCTAAAGTTTGCGGGCAGCTCGCTTCGATATTTGAAAAATAGCGATGTAGTAGCTCACTTAATTTTATCGTATTGATTCAAAGTTAGCCAATGAAGGTCTGTAGACTTGAATATATCACACCAGCTTCATAATAATATTTTGAGTTTCTTGTTGCAAAAAATTTGCTCAGCAATGGTTATCATATCAAGTATAAAATTCTAACTTCATCGCAAAATTTATAAGCACACTCAATACTCCATTCACATTTTAATTATTTATCTCCATTGACAAAGTTTGAAAGGAAGGGATTTTTAATTTCGGCATTACTCCGTAGACTGGGACAAAAAGAAAGACAATGAACTAAGTGAAGGAGCTGGGAGACTGGTTTGAAAGAAATAAAATCTTAATAAAGAACAAATCTCAGTTGCTTGTTCTTAGCGGAAAATAAGTTTGTGTCACAAATTTCATTATTGATACAAGCTTTTATTGCTGACTGTACTTTTCTGCATACCACCATCAACTACTCATTGAGACGATTCTAACGAGCCCAAACTTGATGGGGTTGTGTCGTTTTATTGCGGAGTTCCTATGGCCACCTTCCAGATCCAGCATCAGATCAGCTCCATGTCAATATTGCATTGTCATGCGATATACATATGCATGCAAAATTTCAGCTCAATTGGAGACCGGGAAGTGGGTCAAATTTAACTTGCAAGATTTGATTACAGACAGACAGACAACGGGACAGGTGAAAACTAAATAAAAGCTTGTAAAAAATAGAAATAAAGAAAAAACACAGTGTTAGATATTTAGAATACGACGATTCTTCGTGTCTGCCCACCTTTTTAGGACGGACGCGGCTGTATATGCATGTAATTATGTATATTGTATGTCCAAACCAGGACTCATGGAATATGGTTATTGGGGGATTTTATTTTCTGGTCTATGACAAACACCTAGTACCCTAATAATTATTATTTATTAGTAATAAATACCAGACTGCTCACATAAATTACGTTATTTCCACAATCTTTGAATCTAAGGCCATAGTTAAGGATGACTCACGCTAGTCACACTAGAACGGGCCGTGTCCGGCCCGGGCCGTTTTCTGAGAAAAACGGCGGCGTTTTTGCGCCGCCGAGCCATAATACCCAAGCCCGTCCGAGCCACGGCTGGGCCGTGCCGACACCGAGCTGCTTCCGAGCCTCGGCTTGGGCTAGCCCCGCAAAAACGCCGACGTTTTTCTTAGAAAACGGCCCGGGCCGGACACGGCCCGTTCTAGCATGTTCTAGCGTGAGTCATCCTTTAAAATCAGTGACGTCGTTTGACTGCAGATAAAGCTCAATATATGGACACACACCCACCATCTACTAGAAAAAGATTAACTTACTTCTTTGGGAATTGGGATGCATAGAGGCTTTCATTACATATGAGTCGTGATTGGTGATAAGGTGAATCTTGGCCGTAATTTTATTATAACGATTGCAATTTCACAGCCATTTTGTCAAGAGCCACTTAAGTTACTGGAAAAAAGTTGATTGATCTTTTTTAACAGGATTAGGTTCGAAAATTCTCTAATAAACCTAAAGTAACCATCAGTCCAGTAGCTTAACGGATAAACTCCGATCACATTTGCATAAGCAATGTGCCTGTTCTTTATAAAAATCTTTTTAACGGGCAAGTTGGGAATATCCTGACTGCTTAAAAGCGTTTTCATACGAATTAATTTATATTTTACTGAATTTTTTTTACTGGAAAAGATGTTTGAGGATCCACAAAGATGACCCAAGTTTGTCTTTCTTTAAATCAAGATCTTTGATATTCAGCGAAGGGTGAAATGAGTAGGGTAAGGGTTAGAAATGGGTGGTTTGACATTTCGTAAACGGAATCAAAAATTAACCAGACAGTGTTCATTGTTGTCCATACAGGTTGTTCGGAATAACGATGTAGGAACTTACGGAGGTGATACACTGGACTATTAGGAAGAGTTTGAAACTTACGAGTATATGTCTTGGTCCAATCTTTAATCGAATAAACTTAGGTTCTATCTATCTATATAAGCCCTTGATCCTGAACTCTATATTGAATGTAAACATAATGTTTTAATGTAGGACATGTATCCTTTTTTTTTTTTTTTGTTATTAATATACAATATATTTTGTTATTTTTTTTTGTTATATGTTGTTTTGTATATATATATATATATATATGTTTTTTTTTTCATATTATGTCTCTGAGTTCAATGTGCCTCTTGGCAAAGGCCTCCTCTAACCCCTTCCATTGCTGTCTATCATTTGCGACTCTTCTCCAGGTTAATAATCTTTTTATAAACCCCATTTCTTAAGTTCCTATATCGTTTTTGCGAACACCCTGTGTAACTAATCTGTACCTTACACTGGCTGGCTATATTTATAAATATCACTGTTAGCTTTCAAAAATGTCTAAGAAGTTTCTTTAACAGGAATTATATGTTATGTATTGTGCCTATTCCGATACGAAGTTGTTAGTTAATCGCATTTTGAAATAACAAAAATCGGCCAAGTGCGAGTTGGACTCGCGCACGAAGGGTTCCGTACCATTATCTATAAAAACGGCAAAAAAAATCACGTTTGTTGTATGGGGGCTCCCCTTAATTTTTTTTTTTGTTTTTACTATTACTTGTTATAGCGGCAACATTTATTTGATGTGGTGTCGGGTTATAATCAGGGAGCGGACAAATGGATATCATTACTCGCATAACATGGACATGACTTCAAATATTAATTCATTATTTTTTGCCTGTAATTTAAGTTGTATACTTAGTAAAATATCTATCTATACATATAATAAAGCTGAAGAGGGTCGAAAGTCTGTACATGGAAGATATTCGAAAAAAAATTGGCTAGGGATACTTAGAATCTATAACAGAACACGTTCCAACAGTTTTTAGAATTTTTGTCTGTTTGTCTGTTTATCTGTTTGTCTGTTTATGTGACCGCGCATCACGTGAAAACGGCTAAACCGATTAAGATGAAATATGGTATATAAATAGTTTGTGTCCTGGGGAAGGACTTAGGGTAGTTTTTATCCTGGAAATCAACCCCTAAGGGGATGAAATGGGGGGTTGAAATTTGTATGGAGCTACTTAAAACGCTGCACCGATTTAGATGAAATTTGGTATATGATTAGTTTGAGTCCCGGAAAAGGTTAAAGGATAGGTTTCATCCCGAAAATCTTCCCTTTAGGGGGTAAAATGGGGGGGTGAAAAATTGGATGTAACCCATTTTGATGAAATTTGGATTAGAGGTAGTTTAAGTTCTGGGGAAGGACATTGGATAGTTTTTATTCCGGAAATCTTTCCCTGAGAGGGTGAAATGGGGGGTGAAATTTTGGATGGACTCCGTTTAGACCAAATTTGGTATTAATATGGTATGGATGTTTTCTATGTATTTAGGTATGTATTTCTCTATATAAGTATCTATATCGTCGTCTAGTACCCATAGTACAAGCTTTGCTTAGTTTGGGACTAGGTTGATTTGTGTAAGATTGTCCGCAAATATTTAATATTAATATTTAATATAGTTTGAGTCCCGGAGGATGACAATGGATAGTGTGAATCCAGAAAATCATCCCCCAAGGGGATGAAATAGGGATGAAAATGTGGATAAATCCCATTTAGTTCAAATTTGGTATAGAGATAGAAGGAGTCCCAGGGAAGGACAATGCATAGTTTTTATCCTAAAATACCATCTCCTGAGGGGGTGAAATGAGGGGTGAAAATTTGGATAGAACCGATTTAGATGAAATTTGGTATGGAGATAGTTCAGAGTCCTGGGGAAGGACTTAACATAATTTTAGTCCAGAAATCATCTTCTAAGGGGGTGAAATGGGGTATGAAAATTTGGATGGAACCCATTTACGGTATAGCGAGTTGGAGTCTTGGGGAAGGACATAGGATAGTTTACTCCTGATAATCATCCCATAAGTGGGGGTGAAAATTTGTTTGTGACCCATTTTGATGAAATTTGGTTGAAAGATAGTTTGAGTCCCGGAATATGACAACGGATAGTTTTAATCCCGAAAATCATTCTCTCAGGGATAAAATAGGGGGTGAAAATTTGGATAAAACCCATTTAGATGAAATTTGGTAAATAAATAGAAGGAGTCCTAGAGAAGGACAATGCATAGTTTTTATCCCGAAAAATCATTTCCTGAGGTGGTGAAATGAGGGTTGAAGATTTGGATAGAACCCATTTAGATGAAATTTGGTATAGAGAGAGGTAGAATCCTAGGAAAGAACATAGATTTTTTTTTATTTCGGAACACATAAAAGGAGGAAATCATCCCCTAAGGGGGTGAGAAATGGTGGATGAACATTTGGATTTAACCCATTTACGGTATAGCGATAGATAAGGAAGGACATAGGATAGTTTTATCCCGAAAATCATCCCCTAAGGGGGTGTAATTGGAGGTGGAAATTTGTTTGTGACACATTTTGATAAAATTTGGTTGAAAGATAGTTTGAGTCCTGGAAAAGGACATATAATAGTTTCTATTCCAAAAATCATCCCCTAAGGGGGTGAAATGGGGGTGAAAATTTGGATGTAGCCCATTTAGATGATATTCGGTATAGAGATAGTTTGAGTCCTGGAGAATAACAACGGATAGTTTTTATCCTGAAAATCATCCTCTAAGGAGGTGAAATAGGGGGTGAAAATTTGGATGGAACCCATTTATGGTATAGCGGTAGTTGGGAGTCCTGGGGAATAGGAACATTAACATTACATAAGTAAATTGACGTTCCAAGGGTAAAGATACCTTATGGCGGTCTTAGTTTTGAAGATGTTTTCTAAAACGGGGCAAAAAAGACGTTTGATTATGGCTATTTTGAAAACTATTTATTATTATTATATATTAGATGTAACATTTTGCTGAAGTATTTTTATTTTTAATATAAAATGTTTAAATTACAAATCAGTTAATTTAATCCTACGGTTTAGTAGAAAAGGTCCTTACGGCCGTGTGATATGAAAATATGCAAAATAATACTGAAAAAAGCCTACATGCATCGATACCCTTTCCTTCATACAATCCATACTTATATTACAAATGCGAAAGTAACTCTGTCTGTCTGTTACCTTTTCATGCTTAAACCGCTGAACCGATTGAGATGAAATTTGGTAAAGATACTTTGAATTCCGGGGCCTTCCCAAAGAGTCCTTACTAAAGATAGTTTTTATCTGGAAATTCATCACCTAAGAGGGTGAAAAGGGGGGAGAAAGTTACGATATAAACGAGTTCCGTGCGGACGAAGTCGCGGGCAAAAGCTAGTTAATAAATAAATTAAACACAGATTTAGTGAGTATCTTTATTAAACAAAATAAGAAGTAATTTTTCTAAATTTTCAGGGGTAAGTTGGTTCCTTTTCACATCCAAAATATACTTATGAGCTGAAAAACTCCGTTCACAATCTACCGAAGTTAAGGGAGCAAACTTAAGTAGTTTAATGGGAATATTGTAACGCCAATATGATTCTGAGTCTATTTTGTCTTGTAAGTATTGGATGACAGTTTCAAAATCTGGATTTCTTTTAAATATTGCTTTCATTTTTTCTTGCAAACGGATTTCTATTTCTCCTTGTATCCAGATTATTTAATATACGCTGTATTTTATTTAATGAATATTCTATGTAATTAGAGTTAGATTGAAAACTCTCTATTACGTGCAGGAGTGGTTGAAAATGATAAGAAATGAAGTTTAATTGTGACAAAAGGTTATCTGATTGTAAAATTTGTTTACATTTACGGATATACATACTATCGCGATTATTAAACGTTAGTATAACTCTCTTTACAGCTGCAAAGTTATGTTTATAGTAACACGCTGCCTGGATCCAAGTGCCCCATCGTGTAATTATGGGTTGTGGTGGGACAGGAACGTGTGGATTCATTTCTCTGAACGTTGCAATCCAGGAAGGGGCTTTGGATAATACTTTTTTAACGTGGTTGATTAAAGTGTTAACGTCGTCAAAGTTTTAACTGACTTCTTCGCAAGATACCATTGCCACGTCGTATTTTATTTACTTCAATTTTCGCCATAAGCTCGTTAGAAAATTGACGATATTCAAAAGGCGAAAATAAAAATTTTGCCATGACTTTATTTATTACGATATCTTTCGTGATACACGCAAAGAATCACAGAGTAAATTGAATGAATGTCAGCACATTACAATCAATGTCAAAAAAATCATCGTATTTTTAAAAAGGAAATCAAAGAAGGTATGATATCTTTCTTTTATTATTCCATTGAAGTCTTAGCAATATTCACTAAGAAATCAATTAATTAATTAATTAATCTTTAGAGTCATGTCCATGTTCTTGCGAGTAATTAAATTAAATTAAATTAAAATCCATTTATTTCAAGCTACATATAGGCTCATAACATAACACATAATTAAAACATTCATTATATAAGTCAAACAACACACAACCATAATTAACAATCTCTGATCCTACACCCTTACATGCCTGTTGCAACAATGCATAATATAATGACATCCGTTTGTCCGCTCCCTGGTTATAATAGCGCCTTATTTTTTTTCCATAAAACAAATTAATGGTAAGTAAGTATATATTTTCTTGTTTCGCCAAACTGAGGCCAGTTTGTCGGCGAACGTGCGCTCCTTTCTAAAAGTTAAACATTGTTGTGTTAGACCTACCTACTTACTAAATTACTTAATTTACTAACACTGAACTTAGTGTACCTATACCATCGACGACAGCGACACACTCAGCCGACCATTTGTACGAATACAGGTGTGAGTACCTATATGTATTGTATTTTATTTAAACACTCTTTAAAACCCAATACCTTATCTCGACACCAAGGCCTTCTTCACCTTATTACAACGCCTAACGAAACCCTTAATACTAATGAAGTGCCCGGTTTGAGCTGGTCCTAATTACGGCCGACCCTTAGAGGTCAACGCCCCCGTTTATATCCAACCACGAAGTGCATATCGCGACTATAGTCGAGTGACCATGAATTAGAAATGTATTTGGGTCATTGTCAGATTTAGGTTCGCGTCTCTTCGGAGGACATTGCCAAAGTTAAGGGCTATAAAGCCTAATTTTTGGTTGAACTCTGAATCCGCATAAACGGCGTTGCCCCTTGTATAATTCTATGTGATAAAAACATATTATACAGAGTGTTTTTTTTAAATGTTGTATTGACAGTATGGGGAAATCCGAATCTAAAGGAGATAGAGGAAAAGTGTCCAAGGAGACATTAGGTGTTTAAATATTTTTTTACACGCCTAGGCAGTTGTAACAATATTAAAAGGCGAATACTGCAATTGTATGAAGATTAGTTTTCATTAAATTTGACCAACTTCTGCTGTTCAGATTTTTTTCTTTCCATACAATGAAATAATCCTTACATGAAACAGAGTCGACCCGCGTCAAAAAAAAATTGACCAACTTTATATTTTTTTAAGAACAACTCACGCTTGACCAAAAATTTTAAGGAGCCAAATTTGTTTACATAAAAAAACACCTAATGTCTCTTTGGACACTTTTTCTCTATCTCCTTTAGATTCGGATTTCCCCATACTGTCCCATTAAAAAAAAACACTCTGTATATAAATGTAAGCCCTTAACTATTGACCACCGGAAAGATGATTTTTGTTTTTGTGACTGACAATGACCCATTTTATATCAAACTTACCGCGCTAATGAAAAAAGTTAGCTAGCTCTATTTGATAATGTTTCATGACTTGGATAAAATCACCATATGGGTAGTGATCAAAACAATTGTACATAGTTAACTAATCTACGTTTTAACTTTTCTCATTATTTCGTATTATTTCGTAACGGCAATTACCCATATAAAATGTATGGATAATTGCCGTTACGAAAATGAGGAAAGTTAAAGAGTAGATTAAAGCTCTTAACTATTGTAATTTTTTTTTATCACCTCCCATATATATTCTATTATATTCAGTTGGATCTATGTTGAGATTTTACTGGCTGTCAACACAACGTATCCTTAAATCCGTAAAAGGTGGGCAACGCGTAAAAAAATATATACAAATAAAAGAAATATAAAGTAAAGTAAGAACTAAGCCCGCGACTTCTAGCTTCTGTCCGCGAATCCGTCCGCATGGAGGTCTTTTATATCATAGCTAAACTATACAGGGTGATTGGCAATTCGACCTATTCCTTGAAAGGGGTTATACTAGAGCTAATTTGCAACAATTTATGTCCAGTCAACCAGGGTTCAAAACACGATTTTTTTTTAATTTTTCTAGTTTTTAGTTTGTTTGAAAAAAATCGCCTTGCAGCCTTAAAGTGCTGATTGTGACAAAAAAAATTTTTACCATCCAAATGAAAGTACTTTTGTCACAATCACCAGCTTAAGGCTGCAAGGAGATTTTTTTTCATACAAACTAAAAACTCGAATATCTCGGAAACCAGCGAGTTTCAACCCCTGGTTGACTGGACATAAATTGTTGCAAATTATCTCTAGTATAACCCCTTTCAAGGAATAGGTCGAATTACCAGTCACCCTATATATACATAATATATATACTATACAAACGTTCAGCCCTGATTTCACCCCATTGGGGGTGATTTCCGGGATAAAACTATCCTATGTCCTTCCCCGGGACTCAAACTATCTCTATACCAAATTTCATCTAAATCGGTTGGGCGGTTTAAGCGTGAAGAGGAAACTGACAGACATCCAGACTGACAGAAAAACAGACACATTGTAAGTGGAGGAGGTAATTCACAATTGGGCTGCCCCGAATATGACCGACACGACATGACATTTCGATGTGTCCTGTCTCAAAAGGGACTACCATATTTATTTGTATGGAATTATTATGTGAGCTGCGTAGAAATACATTATTAAACACACGTGATAGTCATTGTCACTGATTGGCGGTAAAACGTGATCTGCATGAGTTAGGAATGTGGCACTTGAATCATAACTGATATTATTACATATCGTTGTTATACTATGGTATAATAAGTTCAAGGTCACGACCTTGCCAAGACAAAGTGTCTTCGGAGACATAACACATCGTCCAAGGGGGCTAGCACAACTGACACAACAAGCGCGACGCGAGTCGAGAGAATCTACCCACCTCTTTCTAGTTTGCACGATACGAATGAGACAGGAGTCGCTGAGTCGCGCGCGACACGACTTAGCAGCAAGTTGTGTTAGACGTACAGAGGGCGCTATTCAAATTTTGAACATACGTCTTTAAGTATATCGATGTAGGTAAGTATTTATAGTGATAAAGTCGACTTTTACATTTATTTTAGTAAATTATAATTTGGAGGGAGATGTGTTTTTGTAAAAATTTGACGATGCCTGCGTTGCGGATACTTTTATTTATGTAATCATTTTTGTTTGATAAATTAATTAATTAAATTTGGAATACAAATTCGAATTCGAGGAGGACACCCCGTTTTTAATGGAATCATGTTTCTAAATTGTAACCAAATTCAAAACTATCTGTCTCTCGAATTCAAGTAACTATTCTACTAATAAAATAAAAAAGTTTAATTTGATACTTTGTGAGGGTGTAAGTTTGTATGTAGGTGTAATCTCCGGAAACTAATCCGTTTTCAAAAAATATTTACTAGTAGTATGGACTCCGCTTGCATGCTATGTAATATTTTAATCATCATATCAGCCGAAAGACGTCCACTGCTGGACATAGGCCTCCCCCAAAGAATGCCACAATGACCGGTCCTGCGCCACCCGCATCCAGCGGACTCCCGCGTCCTTTACCAGATCATCAGTCCACCTTGTGGGGGGGGCCTACCTACGCCGCGCCTTCCGGTACGTGGTCGCCACTCGAGAACCTTTCCGCCCCAACGACCATCGCTGAAAATCAAGCTGTAGGTACCTGCGCACTGCACTTTCTGTAATATTTGTATTTAGATCTGCTTTTATTTGTGTCATGTAATTTGTGTAAAGGATTCACTGAAAATCAGCGTCGGGGTTTTCCATGCTCCGACACATGCTGAGTGGACTCCCTTTTGAGACCACCCTCAACATTGTACTTCTTTTTATTTTTTCCTAGTTTTAAGCATTTGTATTTAATGTTGTGGTTGTGTTTATCAAATAAATCATTCATTCATTCATTCATCGGTTAATATATTAATAATAAATACAAATTAAACATAAGCAGTACACAAAAGGCTAGATTTTCCAGACAATATTTAAGTACTAGTAGTAAACACGATACAAAACAATACAAAGTAAAAATTCGAGAAAATTTTGTAAAGTTCAGAAACTATGGTCACCGTATTAGACAGATAGAAAGAGGTGACAAATAAATCCGTCAGAGCAGTTTTACGACTGCTCTTTCATCTCGTCTGAAACAGCTGTCTAAACAAACCGCGGTACACTTGGCCACTTCAATAATGAAGATATGTTTTGACTTGGACATAAATATACTGCAGTTACTAGCTAGCTCAGTAGCTCTAGTATAAGTTTTATGGATACATATACGTTTTCGAACGCGTTTGCGTTTAGTTTCAAATTGTATGGCAACGCGTAGTTCCTAATAGTTACCACGGAGGCAATTATACTAGAGCTACAGATGACTATTTTAGTAGTTTAAGGTAAACGTCCGAGTGATCGACGCTGTACTCGTACTATGTACACTCTGCGTCAAACGTATCGCACCTTTCCTAAAATTCGTTTCAAGTGATTATTACTCCTAAGATACTTACTGTACCCTGTCGATATTATTATTATTATAAAAGAAATGGCAGCCTCGAGGGCCTTTGCCAGAGTCAGTAGGTTTATAAATTAAACAGTATTATTAGCATGATGTACGGTAGAAGGCCTTCACAATGCACTGGGTGATAGCTGGAGCAGTACAAAGTATAATAGCGGCCGCGACCACGAACCGCCGAATGATGCCCGAGAATTGGTTATTCGCACTTCCAGGAAAATTCTTCATTAACTGTAGCCGTCACCTTCGCCATTCACTGCATAATATGCTATCAAAATTATACTTTAAACAGCAGGATGCAGAAAATAAAAAACACTGTCTGGAGCACGATCCGCCATGTTCCATGGATCATTCGAAAGACCTCCCTGTCGATATTATTATCATTTGAAAGGTAATAAAACCCGCTGGGCTTTAGCTTTCAAATGATACCAATATCGACAGGGTACAAACAGTAAGTATCTTAGGAGTACTAATAATCGCTTGAAACGAATTTTAGGAAAGGTGCGATACTTTTGACGCCGAGTGCATGTCGTGACGTCACAATGAAACAACGTCCTTATTGTTAGTTTTAATGAATTTAAAAATCTTAAAATAACAAACATAAATGATTTATCTGTTGCTAATGAAAAATCAATTGATTTACTTACACTGTTGTCAAATACCCAATTGTAAAAAAAAAGCCGCCAGGTGCGAGTCGGACTCGCACATGAAGGGTTCCGTGAAATAAATTGCGGTTTACGATTTATGACGTATTAAAAAAAAACTACTTATTAGATCTCGTTCAAACCAATTTTCGGTGGAAGTTTACATGGTAATGTACATCATATATTTTTTTTAGTTTTATCATTCTCTTATTTTAGAAGTTACAGGGGCCCCCCCTCACACATTTTACCACTTTGGAAGTGTCTCTCGCGCAAACTCTTCAGTTTAGAAAAAAATGATGTTAGAAACCTCAATATCATTTTTCATCAGACCTATCCATACCCCACACGTATGGGTTTGATGAAAAAATTTTTTTTGAGTTTCAGTTCTGAGTATGGGGACCCCTAAAACTTAATGTTTTTTTTTTTCGATTTTTGTGTTAAAATCTTAATGCGGTTCACAGAATACATCTACTTACCAAGTTTCAACAGTATAGCTCTTATAGTTTCGGAAAAAAGTGGCTGTGACATACGGACGGACAGACTGACAGACAGACGGACGGACATGACGAATCTATAAGGGTTCCGTTTTTTGCTATTTGGCTACGGAACCCTAAAAACACTGTTTATACAACTCCTTATGAGTTGTTTAAATAATAATAGTTTTACAACTCAAATACTCTCTCGAGCTCGTGAGTGCCCAATGATGCGACAAATTGGACTGATTTGTCGTCCCAATAAACACAAATTAACCTACTTCTGGCTAATCTAGTTACCCTTATAATCCAAAACAGCGTATATGTCGTTGTATCCACATGTTTATAAGACAATTTGGGTGTGAAGTAGATCATCGTTTAGCCTTTAGATTGAGAGACGATACGAATTAAATGGGAGTAAATTGGTTGTTTCAATTCCTTGTTTGTCACGCTGTTTTATTATGGTCTGAAGATTGTCAAGTGTTTTTCTTTCGATTAAATGGAGAGTATCCCGCAGGGTGATGACGTAACTTTTCAAACGAGCGTCAGGGCAAATTAAATGTAATTTTCAGTTTACAAAAAGAGACAGACGATATACCCTTACGAAGTGCGTTCAAAAGTTATGCGATTTTTGGAGAAGGGAAGAAAAATGTAACCCGCATTTTTATAAATGTCAAGATTGAAATGAGACAAAATGACAATCAATTAAGCCCGGATTCGATTAAACAGGAATATATAAGGAATTAATGGTAGATTGTATCCTCGCCCACCGCTCGCTACCCAAACAGACACAAACAAAATTACCCCAAGAGTTCTATTAGGAAAGCAGAAAAACAAACGAAACGCATGAAATATAAATATATAATATAGATAAGGAAATCTAAAATCATTTCGCCATTAGGCCCTCGAAGCCTCCACAATATTGCAACAGCTTTTGTTTTTGCCTCGGCCGGTAATTAATTTCGCGGCTAAGAGCATTAGCGTCAGTTTCGACACCTTGGTAAACAATGTCTTGCGGAAGACGTCTCTTAACTCAGGTCTGGAGATGGTAAAGCGGTATATTTACTTATATAAAGCGTTCCGCTGCGTTGTAAAGTATGAATCATCATAATACACGTCACACCGCTTGCGAGACGTCCGCATAAACGCGTTACCCAAGCGTTGTGACATATCATATGAGATTCCATACTTTACAACGCAGTGGAACGCGCACGTCGACGCGACGCTTGCGCATGGTTTGCCCAGCCCTTATTAATTGCCAGTAGAGGTATCAAAAATACAATATATTTACCATATCATTTGCCGGCATTTCAGTGGCCGGTCATTTTCACATTTTGGGGGAGGCCTATGTCCAGCAGTGGACGTCCTTCGGCTGATATGATGATGATGATGAGACCAAAGTAGCCGTGGATAATTCCCCTAGTAAGCTGACTATACCTACACCAATACTCGTCCTACTTTCGCTTACGCGAAATGCCACTACCCTATTCACAGAGTTCAGGAAAACCAGCTTAATTATTAAATAGATCACGATCGAGGTATAAATCGTAATAAACACCGAAGAGATAGTTTCCTAGTGACCCTGATTTGGAGTTCTGTGCAAAGAGAATGGGACCTTATTTGTAAATATGTTTGGTTGATTTTGAGTCAGCGACTTGCTTTAAGCTGGGTAAAACTGGGTCCAAGGTTTATACGCGAGCGATTACCTTAATTGGAGGAGTCAGTTTATGTTGTTATTTATTATCGCGGATCCCAGGCTCCAAACTACATAAAAGCACGAAAACGCTAGAACAGACTAAGTTGAAGAGCAGTTTAATTTATATTATTATTTATGTATGAGCTTTTGTAAGTCATTCTGTTTCGGGACTGCTAGATCAAGATTTACCCGGCAGCGGAACTAGAATAAAAATTGATAAAAATGATAGGTATATATGACGAACGTCTAGTGGGCTCGACGTAAAGACTTGATTTTTCAAAACCGCTATGTCGTCCTTGGATCGCAATATTCGCAATCACGGTTGTGTACGAAATATTAACCGAGTGGAAACAATCAACCCGATAGTGGTATGTATGTAAGCACTTTATTGTAAACAATAACAGGTTAAACAATATACATATCACACAATAGTCAGAGATAGTAAATAGTAAGTAACTGATTCCATGATCCTCCTATGCATCAATTTCAACAAGGAACAAGTTTTTGCCAAGTAAAATCCATTACGCCCGTAACATGTTTACGCCCGCCATATATTGTCCTGTACAGCATTACTAACATGATATGTACATAGTCTGAAATAAATATTTTGAATTGAATTAATAACTGCCGCCCCTTTTTTCTAAGGTCGGTCGTGAGGACGTGTCAGATATTTTGCCCGCTTTGTTATAACCGCACGGCTGTCACAAGACGGCGCACGAGCTCTCTCGATTTTTCTCGCACTATCCGTTTCTCTCTTATTAGAAAACTTTAGAGAGGTACAGTGCGAGAAAAATCTAGAGAGATTGCGGGTCGTCTTGTGATAGCCGTGCAGCCATTAATGCTGCTGACAATGCTGTTAATATTTTTCAACACCGCTATATCCTGTCGCTCGCGCTGCAGTCAGGGTTGTGTACGAAATATCAATCAAGTGGTCGATCCGTCGATTCATCACGACGGCTGCGCTGAATACCGACGCGTTTTATGGTGAAGGCGTCTCTTCATTTGTGGTTCCAAATTGGACCTAGGACGGGCTGGTTTTCAAGCCAGAGTTAGGTTCACCTAGATACAAGAAATCGAGGACTACATGGTTAGTCTAGTATCTATACTACATAGTATGAAGGTGCAGTGCCAAACAAAGTTGTAAATGGAAGAGGTATATAGATATTTCATGTTACGAAATGAAGATTAAATGTTAATAAGTTTCTGTCAAAAAAATATTTTTTGGTATATACAGTCAAAGAATTTCATTTCCTACCCACTTTGGACTTTGTCAAAGTGACGTAATCAATCAAAACGTAAGAGACTTCTTTTGATTTTATTTACAGTGTCACTTTGAAATAGTCCTAAATGGGTAGGAAATTAAATTCTTTGACTGTACAAGCTTTTTTTGCCAACTTTCTTTTCTCACGTCATCAACTACGCATTTAGATGATTCTAACGAGTCCAAACTCAACCGGGGGGGTAATCACGTAACGTTCCGAACCCGCGTCGGTACAATTTAACTGTCAATTTTCCATATAAAAAGTGACATTTGACCTACCCGACGTTCGTACAATGCGTTACGTGATCGACGTACGGGTTACGTCGGTAAGGCACTGAAATCCCATGGCCACCTTCTGTCTCCATCATCAGATCAGCTCGATAGTTAGTACCATAATATTGAATTGTCAACCAAACTGTACTCATATCTAAAATTTCAGCTCAATCGGCTGAGGTTAACTGGTTCAAAATTCAGTTCCTAGATTTGTCCCGAACTGAAAAACAAACAAGTCAAGTTACATAAAAGCTTGTAAAAATACACACAGTGGAACATATTTTATAAAATCCTCCTTTTTTGAAGTCGGTTAAAAAGGGCTTTCCTGGCCCCGTAGCATGGATGGCGTGGCGACGTTATCACGCGATAAGTGACAGGATAGAGCTTCCGTCCCTGGCTGACACCGTTCGATAGAACGAGACGACGCGCTTATCCTGTCACTTGTCGCGTGATAACGCCATCCATGCTACGGGGCCAGGATTAAAACTGGTTATTACACTTATTAGTTATTAAAATGTTATTATACTCGTATTCCATGAGCTGTATTTAAAAAGGAAAAGAAAACATTGTTGTTATTTTAACTTGGGAGAGAACATCAGGTGTGCTTATAAAGGATAATAAATAGGTAAAACGTTTCAGAAGCTTTGCTGGAGCAATTAGCAGAGTGGTGCGGTAATCTTTGTGGTGTTGTTTTAATTGGAGGATGAAGTTGTTGAGACCCTCTTAAGAATAGGGTTTTTAACGGGGCAGTAAATGGAAAAGAACTCAATATTATAATATTTATAATCTAATATAATAAAAGTGGTTTTCGTAGTATTAGTAGTTAGTCGTTTTTCTTTATTAAATAAAGTTTAAGGTCAGTGGGTTGATGAGTGATGACTTAAAAATACCGCGGGTCATTTCTGGATGAGACTAGCACGGGACCGGGATAAGTGGCGTACGCGAAGAGAGGTTTATGCTCAGCAGTGGGCGATTACAGGCTGAAAATGATGATGATGATGATAAAGTCGGTACATCAGTACCCGGCGATAAATACCTATTGCACGTCGGTCTTTGGAAAGAGACTTTTTAAAAAAAATAAAAAAATTAAAATTTGAACTGTTTTTTTTCAGATCTGTGATTAAATTATATATATCAGTTACATGGATTATTTCGGCTTCGTAGAGCGTTGTCACACACTACCTGTGTGACGATTGTCCAAGACAAATGTTGTTTGTAAGGTTGTTTGTGTTAATACTTTTTTTTTTTTATACAACGACGGTGGCAAACAATGCTTACGGCCTGCCTGATGTTAAGCAGTTACCATAGCCTATGGACACTTGTGACTCCAGAAGAATTAGAAGCGCGTTGCCGACCCTTTATTCACTTGAGGATTCGCTGTGTTGGCAAGATAGAGACATGCAGGTCCCTCACTCCCAACACAGCGCACCCTAGGGAGCTCTGGCGACCTTACTCACCACCAGGAACACAACACCACATACTTCATAGCATGCAAGCATGCATATAGCAACACTACAAAGCAGTGGTGCTTTATGGCTGCGGTCTTCTGTAAGGTGGAGGTACTTCCCCAGGTGGGCTGCTCCACATACGAGCGAGATGACATTCCGATGTGCCCTACCTCTCTAGAAACTTGGGTTCTAATTTACACTAATATTATAAAGGTGAAGTTAGTGAGACTGTAAGTTTGTATTTAGGGGGTAATCTCAAAAACTATTGATTTAACAAACGATTTCAACAGTATCAGTGAAGAATGGTCCTTCTGTAAATAGATTAATTTTATTCCGCGACTTCACCTGCCTTTATTTGTGTTAAACCAATATGCAAATAATACATCGCAATTTCTTCTCCGATATTGATTTTGCTGCGGCCTACTGCGTTATCAAACACCGTACCCTATGGACACTTGCGAAGAGTCATAAGTGCGTTGGCGACCATTTTTTTTTGAGTATAAATGCAAAAAAAAAATTTTTTTAATTACTAATTTTATAAAAAATATATATATATATATTTCAGGCATCTAAGGCCCATAGTAACAAATACCTTAAAGATTAACAACAACAACTGCTGCAAGTGCAAGTCCCTCACTCCCAACGCAATATATTTATTTATTTTCGGGAGCTCTGGCAACCTTACTCACACAACTAAGAACACATCACCACATAACTACTACATTACATACTCTAACATAAACTAACGGCCTCCGTAGCCCAGTGGGTAGTGACTCTGCCTACGAAGCTGGAGGTCCCGGGTTCGAATCCCGGTCAGGGCATTTATTTGTGTGTTTATCACGAATATTTGTTCCTGAGTTATGGATGTTATATATGTATATAAGTATCTATATGTATTTATCTATTATATATATCATCGCCTAGTACCCACAACACAAGCCTTACTGAGCTTACCGTGGGCCTAGGTTGATTTGTGTAAGATTGTCCCATAATATTTATTTATTTATATATTATTTATTTATACTCAGAGTGCGTAGTAGAACCTCTCGTTCACCTCATGTTATTCCGCGATAAGGGTTTATACCTTGCCATTAGCCTCATAATGGAGAGGGGTTAAATTATCTCATGTATTACTGCGTCCCTCTCATTAGCTCATTAGTGACGTAATTAGGAAGATCCCTTTCAGCATGGAGTCTACCCGATAGTGCGCTTTCCTGGCCTAAAATAGTAGCATGATGTTTTATAAAAAATAAACTCGCAAAAACGCTGATGTAATAGTACATTGTTTAACAAGGGGCGTAAGAGAAATATTGCAAACGAGTCTTTTGATGACTCGAGTTTGCAATCTTGCGCCCGTGTTATACACAATGTTTTTCATCCCATTTGCGAGGAAATAAATAACTACAAAAGACAGAAACATCTATGTTTCATACAAGCGCACCAATCAAAAATTGACGAAATTGACAACTTCACTTCCAGGTCAGTGATAGTGGAGCGCGCAGCTTCAATATTTCAATTAATCACAGAGCAGTATTCTTGCAGCGCATGGACTGCTCGATTTTTATTCAACCAATCACAGAGCAGAATTCTTGTAGCGCGCGACCACCGACCACGTAGATTTGCTTTAGGGGCATGTTAATACAAAATTAATTATCCATTTTTAAAGAAAGGTCTGTAAAAATACAAAACGCGACACTTCATCCTCATTAAAACTTTTATACTACCGAAACTCGTACCTACTCATACATAGTGAACTTACCTATAATCGAAGGTCATTGGGAGCAGGGAGCCCCTTAACCAATCAGATCACACACAAGCTCATAACTCCCTAGGGAGTTGTAAAAATCCATAACTCCCCCGGGAGGTACATCGGCTATAGCTGCTATATACACCTGCCTATAATCTATAATACACCCTTTACGAGCAAGTGTGATGAAAATTTACTCATACAAAACAACACAGAAGAGAAAATAAATGATTACGACAATAGGCACGGGGCTAAGCATTTGCTGCGGACATGGACAATACCAACCAAAATTGTTAATTAGGGCAAATATTGACATTAACGCTAATTAAGCATTACGATTGAAATAGTTTATAACAATTCCGTTAACACCACAACGCTGCACCAAAAATGCTAGAAAATTAACGATGTCTCCTAATAATGAGCTACTAAATTATTAAGGTTACGGTACGGTTTATGGTTACATTTTACGTGACATTTCAGTTCATTAATACACCTATATGATTATAAAACCTATGTGTTTGGCGGGCTGTAGCTTATTAGTTCCATGATCCTCATAGGAGGATCCTCTCATAAGTGCATGTGAAATATAAATAAATAAATAAATATTTGCGGACAATCTTACACAAATCAACCTAGTCCCAAACTAAGCAAAGCTTGTACTAGATACTTATACTTATATAGAGAACTACATACTTAAATACATAGAAAACATCCATGACTCAGGAACAAATATTCGTGCTCATCACACAAATAAATGCCCTTACCGGGATTCGAACCCAGAACCTCTTGCTTCGTAGGCAGGGTTACTACCAACTAGGCTAAAGCGGTCGTATAACCTTTCATATTAAATTCGGCAACGACTATACGTTTTTGCCGAGTAAACTCCATTACGTCGTAACATGTTAAGCGTTGCTATGTCTCGTTTGGAAGCAGACAAGTCATGTACTATTAATATTTAGGTAACAGGCTGTGTCGTGCGATCTAATTTTCAAGCTCGGATTTTCTGGAAGATTTTCGAATATTCACGAGTCTTTACGGTTAAGAGGTGCATTTTGGTATCAGAAGATTACTTTCTAAAATTTAAATGTACTTATTCCATTAAATGGGTCTATGATAATTTAGCTATTCTGGCTCCAGTATTATTATTACTTCTGCGAATCTATGACGATCACTCGTCCCTCTACCTTATAGGTAAAGCATTCCTCTTTTTTATTCTAATACGTAGGTACAATAAATTAATGTAGGCATGAAAATGATCGATGCCTCATCGGTGACGTTCTGACGTTGAACACATTATATAGGTGTTCTGGAAAGGAAGTATAATTAATATCATATCATCTGAAATCCGTCCACTGCTGGACATAGGCCTCCCCCAAAGTGTGCCAAAGTGACGGTCCGGCGCCACCCGCATCCAGCGGACTCACTATATTATTAAACTTAGACCAAACAGATGAGTATGAAATTCCGACCATTTATTATATAAGTACGGTATCTAAATAACAAACAAAACCCATTAAGAAACAGATTTTCTCCTTTAATATTGGTTCAAGGTAGAAAACATTAGTACGTTGAGAACAAACTTAAAATTACTTGTTTATTAACTAAGTTTAATATCAATTGTTTTCAACAATTTAATAATTTAGCTATAACTCGTACTTTCAAATATTACGAAAGTTTAGGAGCATTAGGCATTAACTTCTTCCAATTTTGGTGATATTTTATTTGCTTTATTGTAATGCGTCTTGAAACTCGATCAGAGCCTATACCTATAGAATACTAATTCCAAAATACGTTTTGAAATAAGCTCAAATAGTGCGCTTTGAATCATTATTAAAGTACCGTCACATACTTGAATTTGCTTTTTAAGACAGCGTATATCTTAGTGTAAAAATACTGCTAAACCGCCTTGCCATTAATAAATATTATCTTATCGTTTTACTCTTAATAACTTCTTACTAAATCTTTATTTTCTTATTTAAATAATCTTTCTGTGTTAACACTACAATTCAATTCAATTCAAATCATTTATTGCACTCATGTTAGTATACAGTTCTTCGATTATATGTTACAGTTCTACATGAACCCTGTAACTACGCTATAACAACAACGAAAGTCATTAGGTATTATCATTAAGTACATATCATTAAGTGTGACGAACGATTTAATATAACTAATAGACTATTTACCCATCTCCTATCTCGGATTGGCGCCAGTTGACTAATATTATGTTATTAAACGGTACATTAATAGTACTTTATACAATCGTTACACAACGAGGGCTCTTAAAGTCGAATACCGTGTTGAGGCGACGAAGCTAAAGCTGGCCCAAGTAAGGTACTAGAATTTAAGAGCTATTTCAATTATGTAACTATTGTATAAAATACTTTTTCTACGAGTCATCTGAAATAATCTAACAACCTCGGTATCTATAGAAAATCTAAGCCCTGCTGAAAAGAAGCGCAGCCCACCGGCTCAGCGTTCGTTGATGTCTTTTGTTCTATGACCAAGGCGACGTTATATTGGTCAAATTCATTATAGTTCTGTAAAGGCGCCACGTGATTGGTCAAATTCATTATAGTTGTCTAAACTGTTGTATAATAATTGTCATAAACAGTCGAGTTGGGAGACGACGGCGTTTTTGAGCGGCCCTGCCATACCAGAGCCCGGCCGAGCCACGACCGAGGCTCGGAAGCGGCTCCGCCTGGCTTGGGTATGGTATGGCTCGGCCGCGCCAAAAAGTCACCGTTTTTCTTAGAAAACGGCCCGGGCCAGACACGGTCCTTTATGGACTTGGTTCGAAATAAATGATTTTTGATTTGATAAATTGTGTAGGTAAGTTATATATTTCTTATTCATCTTACGTGATTAATTCTACGCCTACTACAAACTCTAATAGGATATATCCTGTTAGGCTTCCTTCAGGTATAGCGTCAATTATTGCACTCTCATAGAAACTACCAATCCCCTTTTCACCCCTTTAAGTGATGATTTCCGGGATAAAAACTACTCCATGCCCTTCGCAGGGTCTCAAACAATTTCCATACCAAATTTCATCTTGATCGGTCAAAGCTACTTTCGCATTTATAATATTGGTATGAATATCTCCGCTCTCACGAAACAAACCGTGAATCAGTGTTTCTCGAGCATAAACATCTTCACAATGGCTTCAATCGACGGAAGCCGGTTACTAAATATTATGAATCTTAAACGGTTGTTATGGTATTTAGCATCAAGCTTATAAGTTATGTGATATACAGTATCTTGACTTTAAATAAAACAAAGAAGTATTTTTTCTTATCCGGCCTAATAGAAGCAATAATTATCAGTCGATTAAAATAATGACAATCGTGTCGTGTATAACGAAAGGATATTATGTTATTTTAGAAGCTTTTATTTAAGTCATACTGTTCATATGTAAATATATAAGGAGGGAATCTTTCAACATTTGGAAACCATTTTTCAGCCCCTTGTCAGTAGGTAATGTAAATTCGAACAAGGATTATTTTGGCACAACCGAGTTGATCTGATGATGGGGACAAAATAAGTATTGTTTGGTCTCATTGGAACTTCTTAATGAGTAGGTGATGAGTGAACGAAAAAAAGTCGACACTAAAATCTTGTACGGTCACCTCTCAAGGGGCTTAATACTTTTGTACCGTGTCGGTTAAACGTCATGTTAAACTGCCATATGAATTTGTAAATCGAGTGAAAACGACATGGTACTTAGGTGTTCAACAACTTATAAGGCCGACCGTACCAAACAGTCGCCAGAAACTTTTTAATTTAATTAATCGTTGTGCCGTACTACGGACATGTTTGGAGAAACACTGGTTCTATCTATAGTCAAGACACTGTCTCGTAACACCTTCTGTGTCGCCATTGTGTCCTAATCCGGAACGATCCGTTTTAAGCCGATAATGGCAAGCCGCGGGCTACGCCGAAAATAGACCTTTCAGACGCAATCGGATATAAAGGATGAACACCGGTAAGATGCAGGAGGTTTTCGATTTTGTGGGTTAGAATCCGGTAAACTGAGTACCGATTTAAGTTTGGATAGACCAATATTGCATTCGAAAATTGACTGACTCGATAAAACAAAATACGGAAAGACGGTGAAGTCCGTATTCGTGGACTAGTTTTTCAGAGAAGTACATAAACAAATCCATGGTACGATGTTTTGCAACTTAACCCTTTTCCAGGCCGGCAGTTGAAAAATGACAATCGAATGTCAGTCTTATTCATTGACATTTAAATATATGTTTGACAGGCTGCATGTGGTCAATATAACGCCTCTGCCTGGAAAAGGGTTAAACGCCATAGGTATCGCGTTGTCAAGTGTTTATTGATGTGAGGATTCGCTGTGCGCACAGCAAAGACAAAGTTATTTATTCTTCAATTTAGGCATATTACATGCAATGCACCTATGAATATCCATAAATTACCACCGGTTCGGAAATAATACTTCTGATACGAGGAGAACCGGCGTAAAAAACTCGGGAAAGTACATACATTAAAATAAAAGGTAAATAAAGAAAGGTTAGGTCAAGAGTACATTAAAAGGCTTAAAACTCCCTTTTTTTCGTGGATTGCAGAATGGGAAGCCAGGTCAGTTTCTGTGGACCTATTTGAGCTTGATGCTGGGGCCCGGCCGATATAGGATAGCTCGCTGCTCGTCGTCTATAAACGCCCACAAGTTGTGGTTGTTGGGCTTGTCGGGCCAAGGCAGTGACTCATTTCACCGGCTTCCAATTAAATTCTCATAAAGAGATTGCGACTCGGCTATTACATCTGTGTGTGCATCGGAGTGGTAGAACCAGGGGTGCCGCTTATCTGGATCCAGCGCTGGGCTTAGCCTTAGGGAGTGCCTTCATCGGATGCTGAGCCTGCCTTCAAGACCTCCAGGTAAGCCGATACGCAAGCTGCTCAAACATTAAGACTGTATCGTGCGTAAGACGCGGGCGCTGTTTAGGGTTTTCGCTAGATGTGTGCGTGAATGCACACAACGGCGAGTGTATCTACCTTGACCGGCCGGCCGAACGCAGAAGAACGTAACTAATATTTTTGTTTGATTAGGTGTTAGGGTAGGTAAACACAATTATTATTTATCTTGTAATAAACGGAGATACTTACTTGTAAAATGTCTTTTGAATGCGTACTCGAATTATTGAACTTTATAAATACTGGACTCCAAATTATGAATCTTAATTATACATGAAGTAATTTTGTAAGTAGTTTCTTTTCAGTATTTAGGTGTGTAATGTATACACATCTACATACTCAAAACAAATAACACATGTAAGTATGTATGCCTTGTATGTAGGTACTAGGCTACTAGGGATGTGATACATGATTTTGCCGATACGATACCGATACCGATTTTTGAAGTCAATAATCGGCGATACCGATACCTACCGATATCGGTGGCTTAGTAGTTAATAAACCCAGTAAATAAATAATGATGTATTTCATATGCATAAAACTTACTTTTGTTAAATAGACACTCGATTATAAATGGTAGTTATTAGTAAGTTTTTATTGATGTAGCAGTAGTAGGTTTGTTCAATCCTTCTGAAATTTGGCTGCAAAAGGGTAGTTTTTGCAACCAGTTGTTATCAGTATATGCTGTGCTTCATTAAAAGTGAATGCCTAGGGGTGGATATTGATGGAGGACTTTGTTTGTATGAGAATTCATGCGCTCGAATAACCTTTATAACAATGCTTACTATGTTATCTTTATATGAGCCAGGCATATTATTCTGACACTAACTGTACAACCGTGGAAGTATAACTTGATTCAAGCCTTCATATTTAGGTTTCTTTAATTTCTTATTCGGGGTAAACACGTATTTAGATAATAAACGAAAAAAAAACGTACGCAGCTGGAGTTCTCACTCATTTTGGCAATTTAGAAAGTACTGCTTAATAATTAAACTTTACGGCCTATGCCATAAAACCTAATTTGGCTTGGTCTATTGAGTGTGTATGTTCGCAGGTGCGAACTTCATTGTTCTAAAGCAGGTAATAATCCTTATCTGTTATCTTCGCCGACCTATGGTATTTTACCGCTGAACGGAAACTATAATTGATTCCAATTTGTGTAAGTAAACTTTCATTAAACATTACATGATAAAACACATTTTTATACCGATTAAATTTTATAGCGATCCCTACCTACAATATCGATATGAAAAGTTGATCATACTACAGCTTCCCAACTCTCGTATTACAGCATTTTACAATGCCTCCGTGGCTAGCGACTGCTGGGGGCGCGAACGCGTGACGTTATCACCTTAGAATAATACAAGTAGTGTTGTTACCCAACCATTATTCTAAAATACATTATGTGGGAATTTTTTGATATTTTCATACTTTAATGTTGTTTTATAATGTTAATAATCAATGAAAACATAATAACATGTATGTATATTTCTAACAGGTTTTCTACATTATTGTTATTTTTATTCAGGTATTATTTAAGTATCGATATTCCTCTTTGAAATCACTATGTTTTGCCGCGATCGGACTGTTGTTTTTGCGCTCAAACTAACTCTATATCAAATTCTATCTAAACGGATGCAGCGGTAGTCCATACAAATGTTCAATCCCCATTTCATTCCCTTAGGAGATGATTTCCGGGATAAAAACTATCTCATGTCCTTTCCCGGAACTCAAACTATCTCTATACCAAATTTTATCAAAATGGGTTAACATCTTGATTATTCTTGATATGATTACCGGAATAAAAATTGTCCAATGTCTTTCCCTAGGACTCTAACTATCTCTATACCAAATTTTATCTAAATTTTATTTTAGCGGTTTATGCGTGTAGAGGTAACAGTCAGACAAACAGACACACACTTTCGCATTTATAATATTAGTATGGATATATGGAAGTATGGATTTATCAGTTCATCAAATAATAAATACAAAATTAAATATCCTCAAATAACCACCTTCAAATGAAGCTATTATGTTCACAAATGCACGATATACTATCTAGATACCAAAACCACCACGACCAAACAATAAAACAACTTATGAGTTCTTCCAGCCATCTTCAAGTAGGTAGGTAGGTACTCAGAAAATATTCATAAAATATCCTTCTTTTTTAGAAGTATAGTCGGTTCAACAATAGATTTAATTGCAATAAATTTAACTACTTAATAATTTAATTTAAACTTACTTTTGATTTATTACTTTTTTCTGGAATCTAGCGCAGTTTTTTTTTGATATATAATATTTTGCTTTCCGTTTTCCCATTTTACTGAAACAAATCAGTTATGTTTTAATTTAAACTCAAGTAAATACAAGCAATAAATTTAAAACACAAAAAATATACTTACACCGTATTGCCGGTGTGCGTACGAGTGACGATGACGCGATCGGTAGGTCGTTCTGCCAAGTGACGTGGACTCGCTCTGAACACTCGCGGGCGACTGAACCACAGAGCGCGAGGAACGCGTATTTAGATGGGCGCGCGGCCGCCATAGTGAAAATGTATGGCAAATTTGAAGCGCCTTTTGATAAATCTGGACCTTAATTACAAGACAATAATTTAAATATTTAATGCGCTCAAATTGTAATATAAACATTCATGTTTCGTTTGAACTGAAAATCAGGATAGATTTCCACTGTTAAAGTATAAAAAACACTTGAATGCCTGCTTATGATTTTACAGTTTTCGTCCAACTTTACTTTGTTTTGTAGGGTAAAATACTAATAATCTTAAGTTTTTTCCACGCTGAGATTTTGAACACATTCTTCGAAGTGCTAAATGTACAGTTTATTAATGGATTAAACAAACACTGTTGACGTTATCTTTATAACGGCCACTACCTTTTTGGCATATTTCGCACGACTCAGTCTTAACCTTCATTCTATAATTCGGCGACCCGCGTAAGGACTCAATCAGTAAGGACTCAGTCCATTTAGAATCTGTCGCCTTTCGGAATAGTAATATGCGTTCTTTTAATTTTTTTTGGGTTTTGAGGAATCTCGACAGTTCTGGTGTATACTAAACCGGATCAGGACAGGGGTTGGAAATTGTGCATCGGTTTGGTGCAGATGGGGAGCGAGTCAGCAGAATGCCAAGTGTGGCTGTCCAGACCAGACGGTACACCATATAATCTTCGAGTGTCCTATCACCTTTAGCGGAAATACGGCTGATTTCAGGATTCTCTCGATTGATGCAGTTGCTTACCTTAAATCTAATATCATAAAAATTTAAGTATATAAATTTGTATGCACTACGATAAATAATGCCATGTAAGCGAACGAAGCAAGAAAGGTTTGTCAAGATCCGTGATCTGTGCCTACCCCTCCGGGAAATAGGCGTGATTATATGTTTGTATGTATGAGGGTAAATTATTTACTCCATAGTTGGAACTGGGTCATCGTTTAATTTCGCTGGAAACCGTAATTTTGTTTTGATCTCGCGCGCGTATCGTGAAAGCTTTTCATTTTAAAATAATCAAAACGGAGTGAATATGTTCTACATCCGTTATGTTATAAATACCTAGGAGTTTCATATAACGTGTGGACAGAAAGGAATTTCGTTGCAACACTGGGATACACTTTAACATGATTGCTTGTTAGTATAAAAAAAGCGGCCAAGTGCGAGTCGGACTCGCGCACGAAGGGTTCCGTACCATTATCTATAAAAAAACTATTTTATTCTGTGTTTTAGTATTTGTTGATATAGCGGCAACAGAAATACATCATCTGTGAAAATTCAGCTGGAACTATCACGGTATCAGTGAGATACAGCCTGGTGACAGACAGACGGACGGACGGACGAACAGCGGAGTCTTAGTAATAGGGTCCCGTTTTACTCTTTGAGTACGGAACCCTAATAGTAGTTTATGTGACTGTACATAATGAAGAGCATTAAACACGAGTGTGGGTTTATGAAACGAGCCGAAGGCGAGTTTCATAATAACATCACACGAGTGTTTTAATGCCTAATTATGTACAGTTACATACACTAATTTATCTATCCACATATCATAAGCCTCCATGATGCATTCAGGAGCCGCTTAATTATGACCGGCATCGCGGCGTTGTTTTCTGGCAGCTGTCATAGTTTTTTTTTAATTCATAGACAAACTAGAGTCGGATCCAACTGATCCGAGTATCATTTGTCAACTTTGTATGCAAATTGACAGTTCATTACGAACTAAACGTCATCTCGACTGATATTAGAATAGAGGTTAAATGAAATTTCTTTGTTTTTCAGAGACGTTCGAAATTTGAATGAAATAATATTATCGAAATCGATGTTATTATTTAGCAATAATAACATTTTCACAGATAAGAAATTTGTTCTAACAAAACAGTATATTTTTATGGTGGTCATAATGTGCGGTTCTTGAACGCGTCATGGAGGGTTTATGATATTTGGATAGATAAAAACTGTTTATGCAATTATAACTTATTTCAATATTTAGAAAATTAAAAAATAGGTACAGGCTGTGTTTCGAAATGTGGTTAAAAATGCATCTGCACACACTTACCTCCACACGATAAGGTAAATGTCTAAATGTTTCACACATTTCAATAATTGAAACCCTCCTGTTCACCTCTTTTTCTATGAATTAAAATTGAAGAATAAGACATTGTCTATTTTGGCGAGCATCAGGACGTTTACCTCAGACAACACTCTGGTAATACGAAAATCTTGCTTTTCACAGAGTTTGACTGAGGTCTAACCGTTTTAAAAAGCCATCGATTTGAACCGATACAAAGTTAAATTATGAAATTAAAAGTATTATTCTTTCATCATCTCAAATGTCACCACAATTTTTGTGTAACCGTAGATCACGATGATTTTAGATCACCGATCAATATTGTCAGTTTCTCGGGCAATAACATGACAGATGACGTGGATCTCACGAGATAATGATGCTTAATGACGTTGACCTCATTAAGGCACTGATGCCCTTTAGAGATTGCAAGTGATTTTGCAAAATCATTAACCTTTATAGGGTTACGTACCGTAGGAAAAAACGAAACCCGCATAGGATCACTTTGTAGTCCGTCTGTCTGTCTGTCAAGACATCGGGAACGCGTGGAGATATCGAGTTGAATATTAAAACCATATACCAGCTAAGTAAGCTAAGCTGTGAAAAAAAATCGAACTTCTAAGTTAACGTAGAAAAAAGCAAATACGGCCGTTTATGCCGAAACAACGAATATTTCGACATTCTCACGGGAAAAAAAAATATAGGGTACTTTCCATTGACCTAGAACTATGGGATTTGGCAAGTAATATCGTCATACAGGAAATACGAGTAATCTGAAAACTATACATTTGTAATTTTGTACGGAACCCTCGGTGGGCGAGTCCGACTACAACTTTTATGGACAGTCGGTTTTTATGGACAGGTTCTCTCTCTTGAAACTAGTTCATGATTAAGGTCTTACTTATCAAGGCGGGGTTTTTAACGGAGCGTGCTGTATGTATAACGAGTATGAAAATGCACACACCTCACATAAAACACTCCTAGACTTCATATGTCCACCGCTCGCCCCGCTCATACATAAACATCGCCTTAGAAATCGTTTTTCTAGTTTATAGCTATATTTTTGTGGCAGGTAAGATTACCAAATACCAAACCTTGTAACGCTGGGGGGTAAACACGTAACGTTCCGAATGCGCGTCGGTACAATTTAACTGTCAATTTTCCATATAAAAAGCGACATTTAGACTTACCCGACGTTCGTACAATGCGTTACGTGATAGTGGCAGACCTTGCAGTTGTAGCAATTACCTGAAAAAATTTAAAATAGTACATTAGTTACATGTAGGTTCCTTATGGGTAAATATGCAGGTACAAGGGGCTACTGGAGGTCGTTGTTGTTCTACGTCCGTAGGAATAACCCTAGAAACCCTACACGTGACCTCCGGGTGGTGCTAAAAGAACAACAAACTCGGCAGCTGCACTGTTCCTTCTGAACCTCGCAGCGCACACTGGAACTCTATCAGCGACATCAATACGAATACATATATGTACCAGTGTGTAACCGCCATACGATAAATAAATAAGGGGCTATTAATTTATTACGAAGACAAATTTAACCACTTTCTGACCACCTAACATTTTCCTATCCTAG
This sequence comes from Epinotia brunnichana, assembly GCA_963854355.1. Taxonomy (NCBI): domain Eukaryota; kingdom Metazoa; phylum Arthropoda; class Insecta; order Lepidoptera; family Tortricidae; genus Epinotia; species Epinotia brunnichana. The sequence goes on from OY977944.1 coordinate 32,369,325, forward strand.
GAGGTCACTCTTAAATAGGCCCTACATAGATTTAGGTTCGCGTTTTTCCTCTGGAACTTTCCAAAGATTTAAGCCTTATTTTTAGTAGGACTATTAATTCGCATAAACGGCGAATTTTACCCGATAAAAACATTTTATATATTTTATGAGGTAAGCCCTATTGACCACAGCCCCCCTATTCTGTAACTTGTTTTAAGCTCACCTCAACGCTCACCCACAATTATACCTTGTCACCGCGATGCGTAGTAATTAAGCGTAGGTAGAGGTCTAGTTTCGTAACGGGTGACCGGCGGGGCGAGCCGCATTAACGCGTAGCGAATAACAGCCCAGGAAAGAGAAATTTTGTTTTTTGCACTACCTATGATATACGTATAGGTACATAAGTATGTCACGTGTTAATCCTAACCTAAAGCACATTCGACGTTACAAGCAGAATACCTGATTAACCTAATTACTACGCAAATACGACTACATAGTACATGTTGTACATGCTACATGTTCGTAGTCAACACTAATTCAATACACGCCAATTGATGAGCAAGGCTAACCAATTGGTCAGAGACACAATAAGTCAAGTACATAGCAACATGTTATCTAAAAAAAAAAAAAAAAAAAAATTTAAACTGTTTATTGCATTAATTTAATTGTTACAAGTATGTCTACTAATTGCTTAACGCAATCTCAATTTTTTGAGATTATTTGCTAAGCTTAGCTAATATCTATCACATATCTAGGTATCTTGTATATACTCGTCATCCCTTCTTCTCTCCGGCAGGTCCCACATGTGGGTCATTTTTATTACCCTGGAATCCCAATGACCCACATGTGGGTCATGATATTTTTTTTAATTTGAACTATTTATACAAAATACACCAGGGTTCATTTTCGAGGTCTGACTGCTGGACCAATGGGACCACACATGCCGACATACATGTAAGTCGTTGGAATTCCAGGCCTTCGATCACCCGATCGCTGGAAGAGGAAGGGACACCCTCATTCTCACCTCACTCGACGGTTCTATCGGAAGACCAGCGCTGGCAGCAATGCCAGCATTATGCTGAGATAGAACCGTTTCGTGACAAACGATGTGTGTTGTTTGTCTAGAATAAATGTTTCTTTCTTTCTTTCTTTCTTTCTCATACATCGTTATGTATGAGGGTGTTTAAATGACGAGTATGTTAAAATGTAAGTTTAAATGAATATATAATATATGTCGTTACATATGTAGGTATTATGTATTAATTTAAACTTTCCGTAATATTATATTACTATCTAGGTCGGTAAAACAAAGAATGGACAGATCGCAAGTATTTGACGCCGGGGCCGAAAGCAATGCGATAAAATATAAGCTTTTTACGCCTCCCCCTGGACAGGAAGTGGGATTTTCCGCACGCGTAGCTAGTGGTAACTGCCACTTTATGGCGCTGATGTGACGTAATAAGTAGTACATTACTTACCTAGGGCGGTAAAACAATGAATGGAATGTCTCAGATCGCAGGTATATGACAACAGAGCCGAAGACAAGGGCGATAAATATGCGACCGGGGGCTTTCTTTATAACCGCCCGTGGTTATTACAAAATTGTACGTTTCTCCCTGGCCAGGAAGTGGTATTTATAAATATTGTAGTATCTGCGTACAACGGATCGCTCTCTTCTGGTGCAATGTTCTACACGCAAAACTAGTGTCCAATTAAATAACAAATAATAAATCACCGGCTTTTATTTAATATACAACAAATATGATTGCCAGTTTACGGCCAGATATGACGTAAAAGAATATTTAAGTAAGCAGACTCATACACAATGGTTCTCCGACCGAACTTTATCTTTACGAGAGTGCTTATACACCGTGGCCGTGAATAACCCGAAAGATTTAAACCACGTATTTTTGACGACAGTACGAGTAAATAATGTTGTATCAACATGGGTCTAATTATGTGTCTTAATTAAATTACTATTTCAGTACAAATTAAATCTTATTAATTGCCCGCTTCTTTGTGAACAACTCTTTAGTTGAGAAACTCAAGTTGAAGAACAGACAGCGAGCATAACACTTCACGAATCGCTCCGAAATCATACGACGAACGGCGAATGCCGTGACTTGTGTTCCATGACAAGAAGTGTCAAGTTATGCTCAAGCCTTTAGTTTAGGGTGTGTTAGACTGGAGATTTATTAACTTTTGATTTGTTTCAAATGATTAATATCTCCTTAATTATGAGTTTTTGGACTATATGTTACATAACTTTATATACTCTAATTAGGCTCTAGTATCGTTAGCTTAAATCTTTCGGGTTATTCACGGCCACGGTGTATATAAAGGAGCAAATATGACAACGCCTCTTTATTTTACAGACCAAATCGGCCTGACGTCCGGCGGTTACCGTAACCTTACCGTAACCAACGAACGCCAACGTTTATGAATAATGAATAAGCGCATTCAGCACTTCTGGCACAAATTGAATTGAAGTCGGTCAATCGAAAACTCCTTATTCAGAAGCACGTGTAGTGAGGCGTTACAGCAGACGAGCACTTATCCGACAAACGTCAAGGTGACCTTATCCGTCACCTGTCAGCCGTCACGTCGTCTGCCACACGTGTCTTGTCCGTCACGACACGGCTCGCCTGCGTAATGAGCGCAGTGTCACGTACAAACCAGACTGGCCATAATTTACTTTAAAAACAAAGTTTAAACCGACTTCAATTCAGTACCTACCTACTCCGCCAAGCCATGTAAATTTCCACAGTTCCTTTCCAATTTACCACATGTCCTGCCCTCCGAGAGCAAATGCGTTAAGGTGGTTCGATTGCCATACAAAGCGTTATTTGACATTCGCAGGCTAACGGCGTGATATTTTAAGAAACTTATGTAAAAAAAATTCATCAATTGGCTTCCTATTTGCGCCAAATTTCCCCTTTCCTAGAATAAACTTGTATAAACTAGATTAATTTGAGAAAAATAGTTTTCCCAAAATATCACGTCCCAAACCAATTTCTCAAATTAATCTAGTTTATACAAGTTTATTCTATTCTAAGTTTACTAAAGGGGGAATTTGGCGCAAATGGGAAGCCAATTTATGAATGTTTGTTACATAAGTTTCTTAAAATACCACGCCGTTAGCCTGCGAATGTCAAATAACGTTTTGTATGGCAATCGAACCACCTTAATTATTACAGAAAACACCCAAGTCGCTATGTGTGGGCTGATAATATTTGAAGAGTTCCGTCGATTCCTGAAGGGTCTCAGAATTAACACTTCATTAGTTGCTATACCTACTTCAACGGAATCATGTCAGAATCTTTGACGTACTTTACATCTTTCAGGAGTTCCATAAGTCATCTGTGGTCTTCATCATCGGTTCCACTTCACCAAATTCGCGGGTAAATACACGAGTTATAATAGAAAATACCGAAATTACGACACGAGTGCTGCCTATAAAATTTGAGGGTTGCCCTCAATTTCCCTGGGATCTGATCCTGACTTGGTGACAATGGGACCACCTCAGGAGTATACTCTTTCGATTAAAAAATTAATTTTGGAAATCGGTCTCCAAGTGCCGGAGAAATCGGCGAGCATAAATTAAATAAAAAATACGTAGGTACAGTTGAAAATTTATAAATAGACCTTATGTAGGTTTAATAAGGGGTCCTCATGTCATATGAGCAGTAAAATTTGTCGATGGCACTGTTTGACAATGTAGTAGCTTAGAAGGGTTGGCATGACTTCACGATCACGACACATTCGTCTTTTGCACAGTACAGCCCCACAAGCTGCAATACTTAAAGGTATCTGGTAGCCACTATTTAGCCATAAGCCTGTCTGTAGTTTTACTGCCTTTCTGTATATTTGTTAATTCGTATGCATCTATAAGAGGTGTGCAATAATAGTAGATTGTACAACAAATGCAGAAAACCGCAGCCGCAGGCGAGGGTCGAAATGGAGTCGAGTATAAAATGCAGGCATTGTAACTGGCAATGGTGATACGGTCTGAAAATGGTAATCATGAATGCAGAAGAGGCGATTTAGAAATGTTAGTTTTCTGCCTCTTTAGGAAATCTTCGGTGCTTCGCTTAGCGTGTTTAAACTTTATTTTATACACTAATTATTGTATGTACTATGTATATTATCAAACGCTCGCTGCGCGCGGGGCAATAAAGTTTGGGAACGGGACAATTTTGTTATAGTCTCTGTCGCACTAATCATAGGGTACCTAAGTGCAACACCTCTGTTCCCACAATTTTATGGGGCGCAGCAAGCGTTTGATAAATGATAATAGTATAGGTATAGTTTTGTACATACCTACACTATACGTGTACGGTTACATACATTAGTTACCGAGTTGGTAGCTGTACCATCAACACAACTAACTGACCTATCCTGAACCTTATTACGACGGAATACAGCCTATAAGTGGACACCCGTTTGTATGTTTGTTAACGTTTAGAGATTGAGTCACTAAGGCGTGTTTGGAACCGAGATACTGTTAACAATAGCAAACAGTGGCTACTACACGAGTATAATATTTATAGTTACAATACATACAGTCCAAGGACTTTTTAGAACATGGGAAGGAAGTGGAAGATTACACGCCTTGTGTGAGAAAAGTAGTATATTAAGTTACTTTAGTGACTAATGTCGTTCAAATTCGTTTATTATTATATGTCGTTTGATATAGACGTGTTTGAAATCTAATTATACTAAAGTATAAAGAGGTATAGTTTGTGAGCTATGTGAGGGTGTAGTTTCGTATGTTTGTGTGTAGGAGCTCCGGAACTTCTCATCAGATTCCAAAAATTGCTATTAGATAGGTGGTAGTTTCGGAGAATGTACGTTACATACAAAATTACAACCTCACAGACTTTTGCTCTTTATAATATTCGTATCGAGATGGTACAGATTACGTAGCATAGACAAAGCGATCAACCTATAACAAACCTGTCAATCTAAAAGAGCCTGTAAGACCACGCAATAAGACCACAAGGCCCGCAGCTAATAAGCTGCTAGGTCAAAATTCGCACTGTCACCATTAGCAACGATACATCACCGTGACATAACCGTTGCGCAAGCGCCGGTCGATCCCTCGTTAGCTGCGCATGAGTTTAAAACTGAAACCATAGTATAACCGAAACGCACAGACAGCGGTGGTGGCGCGGTGCGGTGCGGAGGCGGTACCGGTTGTAATGTTCGAGCTAATATTAAAAGGTCCGCACAGAATACCGCGCCGCGCCGCGTCCCGCCGCGGTATTCTGTGCGGACCCTTTCGCATTAGTTCGAACATTACAACCAGTACCGCCTCCGCACCGCGCCGCGCCGCGCCGCACCGCCACCTCTTTCAGTGCGTTTCAGCCTTAAAGACGGCCAGTAGAGAGTCTCGTCTCTAAAGAACCTCTGCCTCAACTTGAGACCGACTTTCGAAATACTTTGAAGGAATTAATCTAAGGGATGTAAGGCGTCACTAACTTACTGTATATTTACAAGCTTTCTATTAACTTGTAATGTATGTACCTAACTAACTACGTATATGTAACTATGTTTGTTCGGGTGGAATCTTGCAATTCAATTTTGAAGCAGATATTTTCAACCGACTGAGCTGGAATTTTGGGTTTAAGATACAGTTTGGATGACAATCCAATATTATGGTACCATCGAGCTGATCTGATGATGAAGACGACAGAAAGTGGCCATGGGAATTCAGGACTTGACAGACGTAACCCCGTTGAGTTTGGGCTAGTTAAAATCGTCTCCGTTTTTAAATCTTTGTTTCATTGTTTTTTTTTAATGTTTTTTTTTAACATTTTCTTCTTTTTTTGAAGTTTTAGCTGTTTTTCTCCTTTTTATTGTTTTTTTTCACATTTTTTTTGATAAAAAATTTTTTTTTCCTTTTTTTTGAAGTTTTGTCTATTTTTTAAAGTTGAAAGTTTTGTATGGTCTTTTATTGTAATTTTTATAGTTTTTTTTATTTATACCCATTTTTAAATGTTTTTTTCCCTTTTTGTGTTTTTATTTCTTTTTTAAATGTTTTTTCTCTTATATCAATGTTTTTTATATTTATTTCCTTTTTTTGTGTTTTAAATAATTTTTCTGTTGCTATTTTTTTTGTTATTTTCTCTTTTTTTTAAATGTTTTTTTATTTATTTGATTTTTTTTAGGTAAATTTTTCTCGCTTTAGTGAGTTGAAAAGGATTCTATTTTTGAACCACTCACATTCGCTAGCCCGTGTTTCAATTCCACACTCGCGGTTAAAATATAACTTTGCATCCTTGTATAACAAATAACTATTTATTATTTCCTCACATCGTTTGAGAAAAGCAATATACAATCCTCGGCCGGAACAAGGATTGCTGGACTCGTTGTATCCCAAACTCGTCCAGCAACGTAAGTCACGGCCTCTGCAGTAATGTACTATTTCTCAAACATGCAATGAAATATTCTCTTTACGTTCCTTATAATAGACTCGGAAGTATCCTTTTTCGGGCGCAGATTCTCGAGGCGGCCTGAAATGGGATTTCATACAACTTTTATGGTATACAGAAAAGTACAGTTGGCAATAAAAGCTTGTACCAAAAATAACATTTTGACAGAAACTTATTTTAAAACTACGACGTTAAGCAGGCATACAGCCTCCCTGTTGAAGTGGGGAAAAAAAACCAAAAGATACAACTATGCACATACAGAAATTACAGTGATACTCGTACACACACTAGGCAACGCCTCTATCGTGGGTTCGTGGGTTTCAAGCACAATAAGAATTGCCAGAGTGATGCGGCTTTAGATTCGTGGTGTAACAATGGTGTAACCACTGGTGTTGACAGTTCCTTACTCTCAACACAGCGCATTCGCGCGAGCTCTGGCCACCTAACTCACCACCAGAAACACAACACCTGTGTCCAGCCCCGCTGCTCCTGTAACTTGTTCTAACCTCACCCTCACGTTCCATACTCGCCTAATAACACGCGTCTGGCCTTTAGGTATACATAAACAGGGCTTAATGAATTTCAGTTCAACAGATTAACGATCATTTCTCAAAACATCTGCAACAATAGCTGACGTAACCACTCCAAAAGCCTTGAGTGCATCAGAGCGGAGAGTTGCATCCGATGCATCTTAGGTGAGGAAACCTTCTTTATACTAGCAACATTTAAAATTTGTCTCAACTAGTCTCACGTATCACAACAAACCTCAGGGCCTGTGTACACATTGATAAGTGATTAATGCGAGTCCATACAAAAGCTATACTAAACAAATAAACACACCCCTATTCTAGGAACTCGCACTAAAACACTAAATCAAAATGTATAATTGTATACTTACAGGCCATAACTCGTAATCATAATATCACTTACATAGTTTTTTATTTGACCAACGACCCTTTCCTCTCATTGATTACGAGGAAGTTTAGTTATGTTTAATTTAGTTGACTTAGTTAAAATTTATTTTGTGTTTCCCAAAGGGTGCCCGCAAAACCGGCACCTAAGCTGACTCATCATCCTCTTATCAGCCGAAAGACGTCCACTGCTGGACAAAGGCCTCCCCCAAAGAGTGCTAAAATGACCGATCCTGCGCCACCCGCATCCAGCGGACTCCCGCCACCTTTACCAGATCATCAGTCCACCTTGTGGGAGGCCTACCCACGCCGCGCCTTCCGGTACGTGGTCGCCACTCGAGAACCTTTCCGCCCTAACGGCCATTTGTTCTACGTGCAATGTGCCTCGCCCACTGCCACGTAGGTTTAGCGATTCGGAGGACTATATCGGTTAGCCTCGTTTCTGATGCAATGACGCGGAAAAACTCCCAACATAGCCCTCTCCATTGCTCTTTGGGTGACTTTGAGTCTTTTTATGAGGCCCATTGTAAGGGACCACGTTTCAGTTATATATTATGTTATGAATGATACTGAGCTCAAATGTTGGTGTATTCTTATTCTAGGTATTGTACAATGTACATTAATTTGCTTCGGAATATTCATAGGTCATATCTTTTTAACCCCGGCAGCCTGTAGAATACAATTTAATACGAACTTATTTAAGGGGGTTCGATTGCCATACAAAACGTTATTTGACATTCGTAGGCTAACGGCGTGATATTTTAAGAAACTTATGAAACAAACTTTCATAAATTGGCTTCCCATTTGCGCCAAATTCCCCCTTTCCTAGAATAAACTTACATAAAGTAGATTAATTTGAGAAATTGGTCTGTCACGTGATATTTTGGGAAAACTATTTTTCTCAAATTAATCTAGTTTATACAAGTTTATTCTAAGAAAGGGGGAATTTGGCGCAAATGGGAAGCCAATTGATGAAAGTTTGTTACATAAGTTTCTTAAAATATCACGCCGTTAGCCTGCGAATGTCAAATAACGCTTTGTATGGCAATCGAACCACCTTAAATACAAACATTCAATCCCACAACTCTGAAAACATAACGGGCCACGATTGGCAGCTCATTTCCTAGCGTCCACTAAACTGCACAACCTATTCCCTAGTTGACAGTACAAAATGTCACGTATCCAAACATGGGCGCATTCGACTTGTTGTAATGGCAGCTGGTGATATGGCGGCCGCATGACCACTTATATGAAGTCAGGAATCACCGAATTAGGCGGTCATCACATTACGACCGCATCTCGCTGCGGTCTGCGGAGCCGCGTACAAATTTCGCTTTACGGAGGTGCGGGGCAGTGTGCGGTACCGTGCGGATTATGTATACAAACGGAGGTAATTGCGTACAACGAGAAAACCGTCGCGTTGCACACCGCAGCGGAATGCGGCGGCAGTGTTATAACCGCCTTAGATTTGTTTTAATAGTGAACTGTCAAATAATAGTAGTTTATGCAATCGTTATATAATGTATGCTTTTTAAGTCGAGTACCACGTTTAGGCCACGAAGCTTGCTGAGTGGCCTAATTAAGGTACGAGACTAAAAAAGCTAATTATATAACTATTGTATACAATACTTTTTCTACGAGTCAACGGAAATAATAATCTATTAAACAAACTTGGTATCTATTGAAAATCGCCCTGCTGAAATGAAGCGCAGCAGCTTAGTATATTTGCGCGTTGATGTCTTCACAGTTATCTTATACAGCTCCTGGATTCATAAGATGACTGCTGGCGGTTATCTTATGGAACCACGAGCTCCGTCACCAGCTGGTAGAGCTCCAGGATTAAAAAGTATGTGATCTTAGTTTCGTGTACGCTTAATCTTAATCTTCTTAATTCAAAGAATAAAGTCGACGAGTAGAAAAAGGCTGTAACCTTGCAACGAGGGTTTCAGAATGCATTATGCCACCAGCTTTCAGCACTGTGGCGCGAGGTCTAGGTGACAAATTCCACCAATCAGGTTTCATCATAGCAGACTAAAGACGGCAACTGCTGGACACAGGCCTCCCCCAAAGAGTGCCAAAGTGACCGGTCCTGCGCTAGCCGCATCCAGCGTACTCCCGCGAGTCCCGCGACCTACCAGGAGCGTATGGATGTGGTCTACGGTACTAAAGCCTCTTCGGAAACCGGCTTGTTCGGGAGGCTGAACTGAAAGTTATCTAGCCGGCGCGGCGTACGATTTGTAATGTTAACTTTGAACGATTTGTTGTGTTTGTTTATCTTAAAGGTACAAGTTGGTAGCCGACCGCAGACAGCAGTAGCAGACGACGTTTCGCGACGACACGACTCGTTTCTATGTATTTCTATGACGGCGACGTGTCGCTAGCTACGAAACGTATTTCATAGAAATACATAAAAACCAGTCGTGTCGCGCGACACATTGTCTGCTGCTGCTGTCTGTAGTCGGCTACCAACTTTTACCTTAACGTTAGTTATTGACTCACGAAAACAGCTTATAGATATGGCTCAGAAGAGTCAGAAGTGAGATGGGTCGGTAGACGACCAATCAGGTTTAATCTCAGAGATAGAATACTAGAGAGAGGACAAGCCGCCGGCGGCCGTGTCGCAGCTGTATGCTCAATGGGCATACACTGCCATACTGTGCACGCGTGCTGATAGCAGAGAATATTACGTTTTTTCCCAAAATGCCTGATATGATGCGCGTTTATTGTCAAATAAGCGTGTAGGTATACAAGTGTGTGTGTTTTAGATGTGTGCGTGCTTTGTCTTGTCAATTACTTGGGCGTTGTGTGGGTTAATGTACTTGCGACAGGCTCACTCTATACAAATCGGCCGCCATGTCCGATCTCCTTATATTCATACATCTGTGGGTTTAATCATTATCAATTTGATTGGTGTTTTAAAAGCTGCTGTCTAACTAGTGACAAAATGCATTCTGAAAAACCTTCATTAAGATTGAACTAAAGGTGCCCATTATTGGGGTTGTGTAGAGAAATGGTACATTTACCGTATATGGCAAATGTCATGGTATGGATGTATCACACGATTTACAATGTCAAAACTTCCTATTTGAAATCTGACATGATAGACAGAAATAAAAGTGGGCATGTGTCTCCATGATATCACGGTCAAGTCAAAAGTTTGGCGATGTTACCAGCCGAAGTCGAATACTGCCCCAGGTAATTTCTCCGTACTCTGTCAAAGTTGAGTGTTAAATTGAATCGCGGTACAACTCAGCTCGACCCGATTTCCAGGCCAATGCATTTGTATGCCAGCTCTTACTACCATTGTTCTAAGGTTTTATATCGCATGACACTTGTCCTAAATTTAATTGAATGTCATGTAAAGTGAATTGTGTATTGTCAGTTAATCTTGAGTTGGAGATAGTCGTAAGTGGGTAAAGATTCTAAGGCAATTGATTCTTTGTGCTTCTTAGATGCACATTTGATGGGTTGCGACATATATTCAACGATTTGTTTAGATTGTGATTTATTACGATGTACTTTAGCCCGAGGTTGAAAATGAACGTTACCCGTTCGTAATAGGGTTTAATTTTGTTTCAAAGTGATGTTGTTATTTTGAGGTCTTAACGTTAGTTATTGAAATATATTATAATGGAGCGATACAGCGGTACTTACTACTTGGTGATAAGCTGATTACTGATACCCTCACAAAGGTTATTTTTTTCTATAGTCTTAGAAATTGAGACACGATTAAACTCACACAATATTCAGACAAAAACGATAAGTACAAATATAGTAGGTAGAGTCCGCTGATTCTGCAGTCCGCACCAAGGATTTCGTGACAAACGTCAATTGACCTCAAAGAGGTAAAAATGTCATCTCACTTATATTTATAGCAGCCCAATTGAGAAAGTATCTCCTGCATCACACTGGCGCGGCCTGCGGTGGCGGACCATAGTAAATTTGACAGCTAATGATAAGTTTTCTATTGTCCGCCGCTGCCAGGCTGTGCCAGTCTGTGAAAATGTCTTTTTAAATCTAAATCGCTATTGTTATCAGATGTATTAAAAAAATATTATACTGTTATACTGTTAAAATGCAAATGGATAGTGAACCGATGGAGCACAGTCGATGGTATCGAAACGGATTAGGTACAGTCAACCAATTTTATTCCTAGGCCATCATAGAACCTTGCCGTTGTAAATGCTATGTCATTACGGGTTACTAGGATTATTGCGTCGCTATGTAGCAGTTAAAATGACAGGGTTCTACGGTGGCCTAGGAATCGTACAATGAGAGCGAAAAGCGACTCTACCACTCTACCTACGCTTAGTTGCTAGTTACTACGTATCGCGGAGTCAAGATGTATTTGTGGGTGAATGGTGAGGTGGGGTTAAAACAAGTTACGGAATAACGGGGCAGCACATCACAGGACGGCTTCTAATTAAAACGCTTAGTGTAAGGCCTGAGTGGACGCTCGGAGCGGAGCGTTCAGCGGGGCGGGAGAGCGTGCATTCGCTTTGTGCAGCGTCTACTCAGGACACCAGTATGAGTTTCATTTGTCATGCACGCCACACGCCCCGCTCCCTCGCACGCCCGACTCGAGCGTCCACTCAGGCCTTACACTTAGAAGACACACCGCGGGCCGTCCTACACGGCTATCACAAGACGGCGCGCGAGCTCTCTCGATTGTTCTCGCAGTATTCTTCTCTTTCTAACTTTTCTTGTCGACCTCGGTGGGCTAGTTGGTAGTGACCCTGCCTATGAAGCTAGGGGTCCCGGGTTCGAATCCCGGTAAGGGCATTTATTTGTGTCATGAGCACGAATATTTGTTCCTGAGTCATGGATTTCTATTTATTTAAGTATGTATTTATCTATATAAGTATGTATATCGTCGTCTTGTACCCATAGTACACGCTTTGCTTTGTTTGGGACTAGGTCGATTAGTGTAAGATTGTCCCCAAATATTTATTTCTAATAAGACCAGACCAGAGGCAGACCGAAAAGGCGATGGCGGGACGAACTTGACACATTTTGTACAGATTGGCGAACACTAGCACTGGACCGAGACAAGTGGCGGAATAAAGGGGAGGCCTTTGCCCAGCAGTGGGACACAATAAAGGCTAAAAAAAAATCTAATGAGAGTGAAAGAGAAAAATCGAGAGAGCTCGCGCGTGATAGCTGTGTGTGTACCGACAACAGAGTAGTTGCGCTTGCGCAAGTCTCTCATCGAATTACGCTCGGACGTTACCGTTTGATCCCGATGTCGATAACTGGTTATGAAATTGACATTGTTCGACCGACACACTGTGCTGAATGGTTTACTGAACTGAATTGTAATTTAGATGCATTTAAATGTAAATTTGGTCCGTCAGGCGAAATGGATGACTGGATGACCTATAGAGCAGTTCCCATTGACCTAAAATGTCATGTACCTAAATACATCCGTATATTGAGAATTTAAGTAGGTAACATTCGATTTTTGATGCCTATCTGATCAAAAATGTTTCTGGAAAGTTTACCAATTTCGTGCTTCTTGTGTTTCTCTTTTTAATTAGACAACTTAAAAAATGGCATTTTATGTCGCGCGCGGTTATTTTTAATTCTAAACGAGTATACGCCTTTATATAGTTTACGTCATCCATGGCTATAAAGTGTAATGTGGGCGGAAAATCCCTCTTCCTAGCCAGGGAGAGAATTGGTTTTGCCTTCGGCTGTACGACAGACACCTGCGCTCTGCTCTGAGACGTTATTTGTTTTAGTGCCCTCGGTGCGTAATGTTAGTATGGTAATGTGGATAAAACATTCGTCTCGTGATGTCTGCGAGAGTGATTGAATGTCTTAGTTACATCGACAGACGAAAACATTTATCATTAAATCGTGTAAAGTGTACTTTATAGAGAGTACAATATATAATAACGCCTTCAGTTCAGGGTGCTGTTGGGGCTCCCACGCTGCTGCAGCGCATCAGCAATTTATATTATTTTATTTTTTTATTTAAATCCTTAATACCTTAAAGACTAACAAACATATCATTATAAAATTAAATAACTAGTTACAAAAAACACACTATCACTGCGACGTTGCGTAACTTCGTGTCGTGGTGTCAGGTAACCGACCGCAAAAACGCCGGAACTTGACTCCCCTCGGCCAAAATTCTTCCTTAGTGAAGGTCGATAGATGGTCAGTTGGAACTCTGACCACAAAGGAATTAAAATTCACATTATGGTGAGACTCCAATTTCACGACACTCAGGATGAATCAAGTCTTCACTCGCACATACTCTACTACTTCCTCTGCCTTCGTAGCAATGTTTGCCTACGCGCGCATGGAGGGGTTCAGTGCGATGATTCGTCACCGTGTTGCATCACTCATGCGCAGGGTGCGGGGGAGCCACAACACCATCCTGAGGGTCATTAGTGAGAAGATGGACTGCTCCATTCTGAGACACTGAGACACGAACGCATGCGCACGTACCGGGTGTTCCTGAGTGGCAGATACCTAAATGAAATGATGTACTTACTTATTTATTAATAAATAACGAACATTATTATATGATTGTAAAACTAACATTGTATGGATCATGTCCGAAACAAACAAAATCTTTTTTTTTATATACTCGACGGTGGCAAACAGAGAGTAGATAATGTGTGCGTAGTTCCTGTCTCGTGAATCCTTGCTTGAAGGTACTTCTCAAAGTTCTTACCGAAACATATGTTATACAGTTTTTTTGATCCGGCGCGTTCTTATACCTTAGTAAGGCGACTGACGCATTTTGGAGCTCAAAAATTTGTTCAATAAACTGTCAGTCCTCCAATACTGTAAGAGAAATTACGCAACTAAGTCAGCATACACATACAACATACACAATACAGTGCGATCTGATCACTCATCTGAATACTGTTGCATTTTAAATATTCATATCTTCTATCCTACTTGAGAATCACGAATTTCATGAATAGTAAACATATACTTACAATAATAACTGTTCAAAGCTGATACCCATACTCGTAATCTAGTGTAAAAATTAACACTTGGTCCTATCTCTTTCTCACCCACTCTTTACACTTGTCCCCTTTCACTTCGCTCTAATTACTTACCTACAAAGTTAACTTTGCGGTTGGGTAAATTGGTAAGTTACGGTTGAGTACTGAAATTGCTTGGTGCTTTGTAAGACGAGAATCGTAGCTGTAAATGTAAGTTGGTATTTTCGCATTGTGCGTATGGGAAGGTTATTAACTGTAGGTGGAATATTGAGAGCGATTTTAAATGGAATTAAGTTATTGTTTATTGTAGTACGTAACTACGTAGGAGACCGAACCTTGCTCGGCACTCTTCGTGATTATCCGAAGTAAACGATTTTTGCCAAAAAATACCTAGTTCGATACTTTGTCCCTGTAAACCCCCGTGTGATAAGTTGACTAGGCATAATTATGTTTAAGTCCAGTGCCTACCTGAAGCAATTTTTAATGTCACTATAATAGAGTAATAAAAATGAAAAAAAAAATGAAAATGAAAAAAAGTTTATTTAACAGGGTGTCCACTGCAAACCCTGAAAATATTTCCCTGACTTATCCCTGACTTTCCCTGACCATTCTTTCGAATATCCCTGACCAAAAATGTTACAAAAAATCTCGATTGATTAACCTTTAACGCCATTTCAAAGTACGCATGTCACACTCCAAACTCTTTATGGCTATGAAGCGTAAGGAAAACTTTTTATTTATAAACTTCACTACGATGGTGACAAACAAGCGCACGGCCTGCCTGATGCTGTGTCACCGCAGCCTTTTAGACGTTTGCAAGCCTGTCGGACGCATAATTCATCTGAAGCTAGTACATCTACTCGGGTTTCGACGTTGTAAGCACTTAACTAATTTGTTATTTCTATTATATGTGAAAGCATAGTTTCATGTTTAAAGATGATAAAGTTATTAAATTTTTTGTCATAAATCATTTGTCTGAAAATCTTGAAGAACAATAGTTGAGGGGCGGATTTTTTTTTTTTTTTTTAATCTCGTTCTAGTGTTTTTTGCGTCCAAATTTGTAAGCTTCGGATTAAATAAAAGCATCAAATTGATGGAGAGATTTTTGCATGTTGTAACAATTCGGATTCACCCCATCTACAAGGGAAGATGGGTGTGAATGTGGAAAAAGCAGGAGTCGCCTGCGATATGACCTCCTTGATAAACTTTTATTACTGGGGATTGTGCGGTAAATATAGTTATAGTTATCGGCACGAGGAATTAAGAGTGCTCTTCAAAAAAGCGCTCGCTCAGAATTCGGTATTTTGACACGCGTAGTGCGTTTGTGTGTGTAAATACTACTACCACCCACACAAACGTACCTAACCCCCACATGCACAGCGAGATCGCACCAGCCGCGGGTGCCGTCCCTTTCTAGCTATATGTAAGTGCGATCGGGATAGAACTAACCGCGGAGCTTGCCGATGCAAATAGCTGTATAGCGCACCGTTGGAATTCACTCCGTGACCGATATTGATACTTGCACTAAAAAGTGGTAAGTATTACTTCGCTAACATGATGTTCTAGAACATCATGTTAGCGAAGTTAGATAACTTGAATAAAGTAAGTATTTGATTTTTGAGCACAAGTTTTCTATTTGTATTAAAATACTATGATATGACAAAGTATATTTAGTTTCGTTTTTTTAGTATAAAATAAACTAACGAGTTTTAAAGTTGTTAGTAATAAGAATAATAATTTGTTTTACGGATATTAATAGTTTGCATGTTATCTGAGTCTTATTTATATATAGTAATGTAATGAAATTATACAAGTAGACCCACTACTAGGAAATTACTGGGTACTTACGTATTCATTTCTTGAAGAATTTTTTTTTTGTTATGGACAGTAAAAAAAAACTGCCCTTCATAGAAATTGCTATGTCCGTTTCTTACCAAAGGAACTGAAAATTATAAATTATACAAACACAGCTTTTTATCTAGAATGCAATTAATTAATGCGTGATTTTATTCAAAAGCCTAAAACCTCAGATGATAAAAAGGAATAGATATGAAACGGGGGCTTGGCGCGTGTCGGTGCGACATGGCCAAATGGGCATGTCACTGCCCACCGCATGTTAGTTGCAATTTGCCGTGAATCTGAAATGTTATTCCACGTTTACTCAAAATGCCGAATTGTAGCGTGGTTACATGCAAAAATAGGAATGAAACTAAAACCTACATGAATGGTGGAGTCACGCACCACATGTGAGTATTAGTATTTTCACTTAAGTCAGTAAAAACTAATATTTTAATAAATAAACGCAACGCCGCATCATTTCTCGGGATCGAGCTAACATATCGAACGAAAAAGCATATTTTTGTTCTATGCGTTGTACATTGATCGTTCAATGACGACCGCTTTAGCCTAGTTGGTAGCGACCCTGCCTACGAAGCAAGAGGTCCTGGGTTCGAATCCCGGTAAGGGCATTTATTTGTGTGATGAGCACGAATATTTGTTCCTGAGTCATGGATGTTTTCTATGTATTTAAGTATTTATTTCTCTATATAAGTATGTATATCGTCGTCTAGTACCCATAGTACAAGCTTTGCTTAGTTTGGGACCAGGTCGATATGTGTAAGATTGTCCGAAAAATATTTATTTATTTATAATACAGTAAACCACGGCGCAATGTATTAAACCATTATGGATATGGACGATGCTTGAATTTTTTAGTGGTACGGCCGCTGCTTGGCGTCGCAAACTAGAGCGGTGCCAAAGTGCAGTTACAATTTACGCGTAATCGATAAAATAGAACGGATATCATACTAGTTATTTTATTTCGACTACTTTCGCTAGTTATTTTATTTCGACTACTTTCGCTGTTTTATTTTATTTAATTACTTGTTTTGGTTGGGTGCCTATCTTAAAGGTAACTAATAAGATTAAAAGGCACAAAATGTTTACGGTACCTACTAATAAGATTTTCACTAAGTTGCAGTATGAACGGTAAATAGACATATTAAAATTGTATATACAAGTATATAATTTAGTTGCAAATGGCTTCAGAACAACTTAAAATGTGATATTATTACCAATTTTTTTTTTTAATGAGTATTTTTTACTTTCATTTCAAATGTGATAATTGAAGAAGAAATCTCGGTTTCTTATTACAGTTTTCCAAAGAATCCGATTAGGTTCTAAAAAAATGGATAGATGCTACTGGCAGAGGTCCTAACTGGTTTCCTGTACAGAGAAGAGTTAATGTGTTCGTAACATTTTCAAGAAAAATGTTTCTAACCACTTAATAAGAGCCGTACACTTTTCGAATATTTGACACCTCGCTTGCTTGAAACCTAGGTGTAAAATGTATGGTAACACATCTTCGCACATCTTTGGTGGATACTCGCCCTTAGCCTTAAATCTCGTAATATGAGTAATGGACATATTATTTCGCGCCAAAATGCGAGTCGGATCGGCCTGGGACCTACAGGTCAAAAATATCGATGTGACCAGAGTTTTAAATGTATGTGAACACGAACTTATAAATAGCCGTTTATGTTACTCTGTAGGTATTCGTCAATATTTTTTACTTTTGCGATTTATGGTAAGTTAACAACACGTGTTATTTAAACTTGTAGCTAGAAGTTTAAATACCACCACATAAACTTACCATGTTGTTGAAGTTGTCACCCATCAATATCATAACATAATATTAATTTTAATATCAATGTCGATAAAACATAATTTTAACGTTTGTCGCCCCCCTAGTGTAGTGCGTTTAAGCCAATCACAGCCCTTGTTTGCATGTTGCCGTAGACTCACTGGCAACGCCCGAGTCTTTGTTTTTACACGGTTCAATGTGTGTGCCTGTGGGCGCTGCGGTGGGAGAAAACTGGGGACATCGGTTTTGGTTGAAATTAAGCAGTACGGCACTTCTCCCTTTTTTTATGTTCTGAGCCTAAAACCTATGTCACTTATTAGGATTCCGTACTCAAAGAGTAAAACGGGACCCTATTACTAAGACTCCGCTGTCCGTCTGTCTGTCTGAATGTCTGTCTGTCCTTCTGTCACCAGGCTGTATCTCATGAACCGTGATAGATAGAGATTTTCATAGATGATGTATTTCTGTTGTCGCTATTTATAACAAAAAATACTAAAAAACAGAATACATCTTTTTATTTTTATTTTAGTTTTTATTTGTTTCTTTTTCTTTTACAATCTTACACAAATCGACCTTGCCCCAAACTAAGCAAAGCTTGTACTATGGGTACTAGACGACGATAAACATACTTATATAGATAAATAAATACTTAAATACATAGAAAACATCTATGACTCAGGAACAAATATTTGTGGTCATCACACAAATAAATGCCCTTACCGGGATTCGAACCCGGGACCTCCAGCTTCGTAGGCAGAGTCACTTCCAAGTTACTAACTAGGCTACAGGGGGCTCCTATACAACAAACGTGATTTTAGATATAGATATTTTGCCGTTTTTAGATATAGATAATGGTACGGAACCCTTCGTGCGCGAGTCCGACTCGCACTTGGCCGGTTTTTTTAACATTTATTTCGAAATAAAGAGTGATACTCGGAAATGTCGAAGGGAAGGTCAAACGTCGAATCCGACTCGGCTGGGCAGCATTCGGGAAGCTACGGCACATCTTTTCGTCCAATATTCCGCAGTGTCTCAAGACGAGAGTCTTTGACCAGTGTGTGTTGCCAGTGATGACATATGGCACGGAAACGTGGTCGCTTATTATAGGCCTCATAAGAAGGCTCAAAGTCACTCAAAGGGCAATGGAGAGGGCTATGCTGGGAGTTTCTCTGCGCGATCGCATCAGAAATGAGGCTATCCGCAGCAGAACCAAGGTAACCGATATATCCCTCCGAATTGCTAAACTTAAGTGGCAGTGGGCGGGGCACAATGCACGTAGAACCGATGGCCGTTGGGGTGGAAAGGTTCTTGAGGGCAACCACGTACCGGAAGGCGCAGCGTGGGTAGGCCCCCCGCAAGGTGGACTGATGACCTGGTAAAGGTCGCGGGAGTCCGCTGGATGCGGGTGGCGCAGGAACGGCCATTGTGGCACTCTTTTGGGGAGGCCTATGTCCAGCAGTGGACGTCTTTCGGCTGATATGATGATGATGATGATGATGACTCGGAAATGTAATAAAACCACGTAAAAATCTCGCTTTTCAGTGTAAACCCCCGGTGTGTGTTATTATTATATATAAACGAAAATAATAACTAAATGCAAGGTAGGATCGTGCTGTACTTAACAAACGCCATATAAGCTTGTTTTTTAAAAAGTTTTTTATTCATCTTGTTATTTTCAATAACCCTGCATATTATGTCGCTGGTTCGTGGGTACTTGTACAGACAAATCACACAAACCCAAACAAGATAGGTCTATCTATTTTAGTTTAGGAGTTCCCATGACCACCTTCCATCATCAGATCCTGGAAATCATCCATCACCAAAGTGTTTACCAAGACAAAACAGATGAGCCCAAACTAGATGGGTTTATCTAGTTTAGTTTAGGAGTTCCATGACCACCTTCCAGCTCCATCATCAGACTCTGGAAATCATCCAGCATCCAAGTCTTGCCGCGCCATGACCAAATAAATGAGCCAAAATTCGATGGCTTTATCTTGTTGAGTTTAGGAGTTGCTATGGCCACCTTCCGACTCCATCATCAGATCAGCTCTATGATATTATGGCATTGTCACCGAAGATACTTAATATAAGAAGATAATTGTACCTAATTTGAAGATTTCGCCCAAATTAACATACATACATACATACTAACTAATCATAATGGCCGTTGGGGCGGGGAGGTTCTCGAGAGGCGACTACGTACCGGAAACTGCAGCGGACCCTCCACAAGGTGGACTGATAGTAACAAGTAAATAAATTAAATCTATCAAGTATCACGATCACTCGTACAATAATAATTGACTATAGAACGCGTAGTTTAGACAAAAGGATCCAACCCACAAGACATCACCATTGAAATGTATGACTTTTGTTTTAGGTAGAAGGTTCAATTTTAAATGTTACGTATACTGTGGGTTTGAGCCTTTTCGCTACACTACGTCTTATCTGGCAGCTATGCAATTCATAACTTGTCTCGATTAGCCTCACGAATGTATCCCCAGTATAGTTTGACCCCGAGGTTGGTAACAACTATGCCTAGTCGGAGATCAAAATAATATTATTTTATCTGAAGAGTCGCCGGTTAGCTTCGTGAATAGCCACAAATAAACACAGTACACGTCTGTCTCGGAGGGCTATTCAGCCGGTACTGAGATATATTCCCGCGCGACGGTAAATTTATACTAGTTTTGAATAATTATTTATAAATATAAATTTTGACTAAAGTTATATTTTTTGGACTGGATCTTGTTGGTACAAGCATGAACTTTAATGTTGTGTAAGATTCAATACACAAATAATTCAACAATAATGAGAAAATCCTTGAGT